>JAPDOI010000211.1:930000-1062500 GCA_029168955.1 Aplectana chamaeleonis
TGTGCACTTTGTAATTGCAGACTTACGTGTTTAACAAGGGTTACGCCCAAAATAACCGAACGGGACGTCGAAGAAAGTGAGCGGGACACCAGCGGCAGTGCGCCCAACGCCGAAGAAGTTGTACGGGACCCATGCAAGAGTGCACCGTACGCCATAGAATGTGTGCGGGACTCCTGTGAGAGTGCGCCGAACGCCATAGAAAGTGTACGGAATCCATTCAGGAGTGCGCCGGACGCCATAGGAGGTGTGCGGGACCCATGCTAGAGTGCTCCGGACATCATAGAAAGTGTGCGGGACCCATGTAGGAGTGCGCCTGTAGAAAGTGTGCGCGACCTCAGGAGGAGTGCTCTCTGGACGCCGTAGAAGGTGTGCGGTACAACGTAGCAATGTTCAGGACCTCAGAAAAGTGGAAACAAGTTACTTGTAACGTAAAAGGCCAAAAACAAGTTACTTGTAACATATCTGAGCCGATGTAAGTTACATGCGACTTATCTCAGGTTATTTAAGTTACATGTAACATATCGGCGAGATACTGCGTGGGGTGCGCCTCCGATATGTTACATGTAACTTAAATGATTTAAGATAAGTCGCAAGTAACTTACATCAGCTTAGATATGTTACAAGTAGCTTGTTTTCGATATCTGAGAAGACACTGCGTGAAGTGCGCCTCCGATATGTTACATGTAACTTAAATGGCACAATATTAGTCGCAAGTAACTTAAATCGGCCTAGAAGATATTTACCAGGGGGATGTACGACGCACTCGCGGGGTCAGGCCTAAGACTGGCGTTCCTGTTGGTTCAATTGCCCAAGTTTGAGGTACTTGACCCTCCACCAGCAGGGAAGGCCGTGCACAGCATTTTGTTGCGTAGTGTGTGGTCTGGGATGCGCCCTCTGTGTCGCGTGTCGTCTGCGTCACGTGATGGCCACCCATAGTGAAAATTTGAATGTAAGTTACATGTAACATAAGTGTAACTTACATGTAATATAAATTTAAGTTACATGTAATATAAATGTATGTTATATGTAATATAAATGTAAGTTACTTGAGACATTCAAGTAAGTTGCATTTATATTACAAGTAACTTGTTTTGATTTTTCTGAGACGCCGCAGAAAGAAGAATGTCTTCGAAACAAGCTCGAGAACGCTAATTTACAGGATTTGCCGCACTTCGGATTGAATTTGTGTGCTTGCACAACTGAACCAGATTTATTGCTTTTCTCGCTATAATTTGCCGCTGTCCGCCTTTCCCTGTGTCAACATGTGCGGCAGGCAAACTTGATGTCTACAACAAAAAATATTGGGGCAAAATTATTCCTGAGCCGATTCTATGTATGCAAAAACAACTTGATAATTTCCGCCCGGGGCGAAAATTCGGGGGTCTGGGGGCGAAGCCCCAGCCAGCCGTCATGCGGGCGGAGCCCGCTGGACGGCTGGTCCATGTCAAAGAATGGTGTCACTGAAATACGACGTTTTGATGCGTTTCTCACCGTTTCTTCGTAATTTCGATAAGACTTGGACGCCAACGTATTGTTTTGAGTGCAGCACTCGGGAACGAAGGTCATCGTGAACACTGCCTTTAAAGGCACAATCCGAACTCAGAACCGTTATTCAGTTTTTCTGCTCAGTTTAGAGAGAATTCCGCGCTGATCACATTATTGACTATGGGGATGTGAAAACGCACCCAAAGTTTCATGGACGCAGCTTTAAGCCGAACAGCGCTACATAGGTTGGGGTCCATGAAAAAATCGATAGCTGTGAAATATTTACAAGTATTTTACGAAATTTGAATAACGGAGTTTCGCGTTGCTACAACATGCGGAAAACCTGGTCACGGACCTAAGTAATCAATTTCAATCTTTCAACCAGTTGAAAACGGTCTTTGAATACCCATTTTTAGGTGTGATACAATCGATTGTATCACACCTAAAAACTTGTCTTCAAAGAACGTTTTTAAACGGCTAAGAGAATGCAATTGATTACTCGGGTCCGTGACTAGTTTTCCCGTACGTTGTGGCAACGCGAAACTCCCTAATTCAAATTTCGTTAAGGCCTCGAGTCCTGTCTGATATCTGAGTTCTGCGTTCGACTCAGCTACCTTAAAGGCAGTGTCCACGATAAAAACCATGTCTGATTTTTTGGTGGAGATCGGCAGCTGCAGGGCCTAGCGCAACCCTAACGTTGAAAAAACTAAGAAAAATGAGCTCGGAACGGTCCCCTACGGCCCCAAAGTTGGACACCCGTTAGCTCGTCACACCCAGATGCATTTTCCACGCCCTCCCCCGTGAACAAATGAATGCTCGAGATTGAGAGATGAGCGATGGTTTCCGATCAATAGCCCCGTTCTTCCCTTCATTCTCAACTTCTCTCTTTACTCAGGTCAGCTCGCATACATCGGCTGCAAAAGACGGAAGTTACAAGCCTCGGACGACTCGCTCACCATGCTTCCCTAGCTCAATTTTTGAGGGACCATAACTTCGTTCCTAGAAGGTCTTGTACGATTCCAAAAACATCATTGGAATCAGCATGGGACCGTCTTCAATACAGGCGGAAAAGCAGAAAAACGAATCTTATCGTAAACACTGTCTTTAAGATATCTCCTTAATTAATTCTGCCCCCAGTAAGACAGTTGTTATTGCGAGTTTTCTGAGATAAACATATGGGAAATCAATGTTGTTACATGATTCATAGAGTGGGTAAAACGCAAACTTCATTTATCTTCATGTATCTGCGGTTATGATCAAGGTAGAATTTGACCCATAGACAGTATAAGGTAGCGGTTCCGTGGTATTCGATTTCGAAATGCATTGGTAGTCGAAATACTAATCATCGTATTTTTTATGCGCTGCTAGCACAAGGTATTTCAACTATCCTCTTTTCGATGGACGCACCATGAGGTTTCCCTCGCTACATCTGCTTAAGGTGACATTCCGCTCTCTTCGCTCATGATTCCGCATGCTTTGGCGCATGGTTCTCATCCAACCCCTTCCGCCTATCGTAAGGTTCCGCTTGCTTGGTGTTAACCTTCGCTTGTTTAGCGTTAGCTTCTGCTTGCTTCCCGTTAACTTCCGCTCGCTCAGTGTTAGTTTCTTCTTGCTTCGCGTTTGCTTCCGCTCGCTTTGGTGCATGGTTCCACTCGTTCCCCTACCTAACGTAAGGTTCTGCTTGCTTGGCGTTAGTTTCTGCTTGCTCGGCTTTAGCTTCTACTTGCTTCGCGTTTGCTTCCGCTCGCTTTGGTGCATGGTTCCACTCGTTCCCCAACCTAACGTAAGGTTCTGCTTGCTTGGCGTTAGTTTCTGCTTGCTCGGCTTTAGCTTCTACTTGCTTCGCGTTTGCTTCCGCTCGCTTTGGTGCATGGTTCCACTCGTTCCCCTATCTAACGTAAGGTTCTGCTTGCTTGGCGGTAGCTTCTGCTTGCTTCGCGTGCTAGCTTCTGCTTGCTTCGCGTTCGGTACGGGGACAATCCGTTACTAGCGGATTGCGTGTTAACATCTTGTTACAAAAGTTCTGAGTAGTGCACGTGTATGAAGACATCATAACATCAATACCGTTAGATACATACGCCGGAAGCGTTCTCAAATGCTAAATGGAAGAATTCAAAATGGAACACAACGATTAAGGATAAAACGTAGGACAAAACTAAAAAAAAAACCGGGTATAAAAGTAAGACAGACTATAAAACACTGGGATTTCTACGACGAGTTAGAGCAGATTATCTGGTGAACCACTTTTTGAAGGAATTGAGATTCAAACACAAAGCGCCTCTATTAATCAAAAAATTTAACGTTGGAACTACTCTATTACAGAAAAATTTTGACCTGACCTGCGTCCGAGATATGTTCGGTCTGAGCTTTTGTGTGTTTCGTGTGTTTCCTCTTGTGCAAGAATTCACAAAAGTGAGAAAGTCGGATGATCGGAGTGAGACCTTGCGAGTAATTGTTTTGTATGACATGACGAGATCGTTGCGTTTTCTCCTACTTTCAAGACTTCGTAACCCGAAAACTTGCCTTCTTACCAAACCATTGGGTATAAAACGATAATCTACACCACTGCAACGTAAGGCGTTTTCTCGTGAAATTATTTTGCACACTTTCCAAAGCAGCAATGTCCTTTTTTAAATAGGGATTAAACACCGTGGTACCGTTTTTAACCAGTGGTCTAACATAAGATTTATATGCTCTGATAAGAATTTGTGGACCTTTTGTCTTAAGTGCTTTGAAAAGGTTGTAAGTCCTGTGCATTGCCTTGGAGATTATGGATCTGTAATGCGAGCGAAAACTTAGTTTGCCGGTAATAATAAAGCCTAAATCTCGTATTTGTTCAACACAATTCAAGGTTATTTGATCCAAACTATATGAAGCTTCCACTGAACCAGACCCGATAGCAAGAACATGCGTTTTTTCAGGAGAAAGCGGTAAGTTCTTATTGATAGACCATCGCTTAACCTCATCTATTGCGCATTGTAGAGCTTCCTTGTCTTCAGTGTTACCGATTACTTTGTAGATTTTGACATCGTCAGCATACATCAGACACTTCACGTTTAACGAAGAGATAATGGAAGGGAGTTCAAAAGTGTAAAGCAGAAACAGCAATGGAGATAAGACACCACCTTGTGGGACGCCACTGAATACTGGGTAGATTTCTGAGTAATCTTTGCTCACCCTGACCTGATATGTGCGGTTCGTCAGAAAACTTTGCATCCATTTAACAACCCTAGGGTGAATTCCTACAGGTTTCAACCTATGTAATAACTTATCATGCGGTACTTTATCGAATGCTTTAGCGAGATCAAAATATATAACATGAACTTGTTTACTAATGTCAACAGCTTGTGTCCAATCATTCAAAGATTCCAATAAAGCTGTTTCCGTAGATCTTCCTTTCCAAAACCCATGCTGCAAATAGGGGATAATATTGTTCTCCTCAATGTGATTTACAAGGTACTCTTTAACAATTTTCTTAAAAATTCCTAGCGAATATCGAAGTTATACTGATCGGGCGATAGTTCTGTGGAAAACTGTAAGGAGCTTTTTTGGGTACCGGGATGACGAAAGAATGCCTCCACCGATCTGGCACCTCTGCTCTCATATAGGAAAGATTGAAGATGAACTCTAAAAGATATGCAATCAGAAAGCATACCTTTTTGATAAAATGAAGCGGAATAAAGTCAGGAGTTACTGTGAAAGACTTTGGCCATTTCGAAAGCAACTCGATAATTTTTTCTTTATAGAACCATAAACCGTGAGGCATTACTGGGAACATAGGTTGAGGTGTGTCGAAAGCTTCCGCGTCACAATCCTGAGAAAAGTTGAACGATTTTTGAAAGTGCAAAGCAAGAATGTCCGCTTTATCTACGTCTTTGTGAACCAAAGTCCCGTCGCCATCTAACAGACAAGGTATTTGACCGCGTTTCTTGATACGAGAACTAATTAGTGAAAAAAAGTCTAGACATCTCTGTGGACTCTACTGATTTCTTCTCAACGTAGGAATTTTGCTTGTACATAGCCTTATTTACTCGGACATTGTACGACTTGTACTTTTCCCACTGCGTGTCACAGTCCATTTTGACAGCCTCATCCCATATCCTGTCGCGCCTACGCATCATTCTGATTAGATACTCAGGGAGCTTTGATTGTCTACCAGTGACGGTGCGTAAGGGCACAAACTCACCAATTGTATGGTGAAGTATACTGAGGAACATTTCATACATATCGTTAACTGTAGAAACTGTAGCGAAAGATCCAAGCCAGTCAACACTTGACAAGTAATTCTCGATAGAGTTGACGTCTGCAGCACCGAAATCTCTTCTTTGAAAATTTTTCGGTTTCACCACACTCATATTTAAAGTGAATTCAACACAAGCGTGGTCGCTAGTTCCCAGGGGTGGACAGTATACTTAGTATCCGAATCACTCCAATTCGGATATCCGACCGGATATCCGAGATTCGGATAATCCGATATCCGAAAATTTGAAAACGCGCATAATCTGAATCGAACCAATATCCGGGAAATTAAAAATCGGCATTATCTGAATCGAACCATTATCTGAAAGGTCAAAAATTCGGATAAAATCGGATAAAAACGGATAAAACGGATAAAAATCGGATAAAAATCGGATAAAACGGATAGAATTTGCATAAAATCGGATAAAAACCGGATAAAACGGATGAAATTTGCGTGAAATCGGATAAACTCGGACAAAACGGGTAAGATTTGCGTAAAATCGGATAAAATCGGATAAAATCGGATCAAAACCGGATTAAACCAGATAAAACCGGATAAAATCGTACAAATCGGATAAAATCGGTTCATTTTAGGTTGAATGTAGTAAAGCGGTCCATTTTTTATATCATCTATTTGACTCTCTTTTGTTTCCTCACTCGTGTAATTTATGTATATCTCCATTTCTCGTAGCTATAGTCTACAGCAATGAAAGTAGGACCTGGTGAGGTTGCGGATTCTTCTTACCATACTGTAGCCTGATAGTGTTATCACTCATTTTTTCGAAATAACTAAAATTGTTCGGTGAGTTCCGGCTTCCGCTCTCAGATTTTCACCTGTTTTCATTGCTTCCACAGATGTAGTCGTATCGGTGGAGGCACAGACTCACCGATCTATCAAAGCTGTTCCGTAGAAATGCGTGATACCACTAACAAGCTACCGTATGTTAGGACAAGTCCGCAACCTCACCAGGTCCAACTAACATTGCTGTAGACTATATGTACTGTTCTACTAATTTTGTGTGTATGTGTGTGTATGTGGATGTGTGTATGTGTATGTGTATGTGTGTGTATGTGTATGTGTGTATGTGTATGTGTGTGTGTATGTGTGTGTGTGTGTGTGTGTGTGTGTGCGTGTGTGTGTGTGTGTGTGTGTGTCGCCTGAGATTTGTTCCGATAATATCCGAAATTTATCCGAAATTATCCGACGGATATCCGTATCCGAATCATTAGAAAAATGGCATTATCTGAATCGATCCAATATCCGAAAACTTGAAAAAATGCATTATCTGAATCGAACCAATATCCGGTAAATTTAAAATGGCATTATCCGAATCGATCCATTATCCGAGGAATTACCTTCGGCTAACAAGTATAGTGGACAGACCGAGACGTCGTTCACCAAATCTGGGGAATTGCAAAAAATTAAATCCAAAATGGAGTTGTTCCGCGTTGGCTTTTTAACGAGCTGTTTCAGGCAGTGGGAAGAAAATAAATCAATGAATTCCTGAGAACAGTGCGATATTTCTGACGATGACGAATCCTCGCACCAGCATAAATCGGCCAAATTAAAATCACCAAGCACAACACTGCTACTACTACAAGAACAGTGATCACTAATAGCCTTTCTTAACTGACATGAGAAGGAAGCACTACAATTCGGGGCGCGATATATAAGCATGAATCTAATCGAGGAGTTGTGTGTAAAAACATCGTTTATGAGTAGTTCGTAAGAATCTCTGACCGCCTCCTGAAACACCGTATGCACTGTAAAATGAGATTTATAAAAGAGTACAACCCCGCCGCCCTTCTCATGCATCCTGTCACATCGCACAGAAGAGTATTGATCGCTTGCAATTCCCAATAAAGTTGCCACATCATTAATTGGGGTCAACCACGACTCAGTTATGAACGCCAGATCATAATTTCCCCGAACAAGAGACAACACAAATGCATCCGCGTTTTTAACTAAAGATCGTGTGTTCGAAAGTAGACACTTGAGAGGTTCACCAGATAGCCTTAGAGAGCATAATCGTTTCCCTGAGACTGTGTTGGATTCACTTGAGGTTCAGAGATAATTGCAGAATCGTGTGGTGAAAAAGGAATGTTCTGACGGTTGACATTCGATAAACGTGCCTCTCGTCTCCGATCCCGCTCTTCCTTCGGAAGGGATTCCCGCAGGAAAACCCTCCCCTGATAGTAGGATCTGAGGCGCGGAGCACGGCTTACAGCGATTTTCTGGAACCTACTGATTGGCAAAACAACTTTCAACAGACGCGGTCTAGAGGGAGATGGAGGGCCCATCCTATAGACAGCGGTAGAGAAACATTCGACATCAAGATAGGCTAAAATATTGTTTACATTGCAAACATCATGACCTACTCTTTCGAATGAATTGGGTGAATTACTTTCCGGCACACCGGCAATGACAATAGAGCGCACCATATCAGGATCTTCAACAGAACGAGGAGCTACATCAACAACATCAGACTTGGGAACAGTGTTCACGGAACTAGATAAACGGAGAGAATCAATTTTTCAATTAATTTCAAATTTTCCTCCCTCAATCTCCGATTGTCCTCAAGAACCTCGCCAAATTTTCGCTTTGCCTCTGCCATCTCCTTGCGGTTCTCCAGCAAGATTTCCACCACTATCTTCATGTACTCGGGCATGTCTCCTTCCATATTGCGTAATCGATCATAGACCGAACACGGTGATCGCGGAGACGGGACATCAACTCTGGTGCGCTTCGCTGGAAGTGATGAAGAGCGAGACGGCGACATCATAACTGAGCACGAACAAAGTGACAATCGACAATATCGAATTCTATACCGTTAATAGTGACGATTGGAGAAATGATGATTTGAACCCCCGTCACTAGGGCCCGGCGCAGTCAGAACATCGAAGTTGAAAAAAAGACAGACGGCTACGAAGCTGGAGTAGTCTAGTGAGGAAGAGTAGTCAGAGCAGGGATCAGCCTTGTCAGAAATGGAAGTGGACGAAGGGATAAATTAGTCGAAAATCCCAGGAAGTTGCTGTCGGCGGTGATCGATGGGGAGAGAGCAAATACAGCGACCGCTCAGGACTGCAAACCCAGCTGAATCTGGTCAAGGGACTGCACGTTTATGAACAAGACGTGTCACGAGTGCAAAACTGTTGGCCACAAAAGAGGATTCTGCAAGAACTTCGAAAAGAAGAGTACGCAGCACAGAAGAAAACACAGGCGAACAAACAACGTCGTTATCGCCTCTACCTCATGCGATTCCGCTCCTGTTAGCCGTATCTACCGCTCAGTGCAGATCAATGGAACGATGGTCCGGATGCGTCTCGACACCGGAGCAGATGTCACACTGCTCAGCCAATCCGATTGGAAAGTTGCGGCCTTCGCTCATCACTTTGCAATCCGCCAACCACAAGAAGCTGAATGTTCGTAGACAATGTGAATGCGACTTCGTCATCGATGGTCACAATGGACGAGGTACATGCTACGTCTCCGATACTTCGTCATTGCTGGGCCTTGACTGGATTTCTCAACACGAGCCGCTGTTTCGCCGTCTGACAGAAGGCTCCGTCTTCAACGTGTCTTCATCTACACTGCATTCTGCCCTAACGACTCGGCTGAAGAACCAGTTCACTGCAGTGTTTGCACCAGGATTGGGACGATGCACGAAATCAAGAGCAAAACTCGTGCTGAAACCCGACGCCAAGCCTGTCTTTCGCAAGGCTCGCCCAGTTCCGTATGCTGCGCTTCCGCGGATCTCACAAGAAATCGACCGTTTGGTGGCTGCCGACGTGCTCTCGCCCGTGGATCACTCAGTATGGGCTGCACCTATCGTCACCGTTCAGAAGAAAGATGGTTCAATCCGACTCTGCGCAGACTATTCAACAGGATTGAACGACGCACTCGAGCAGCACCAGCACCCTCTTCCACCACCAGATGACATCTTCACAAAGCTGAATTGAGGTCGATACTTCTCGCAACTCGACCTTGCTGAAGCCTATCTCCAATTGGAAATGGACGACGAGTCAAAGCCCTTGTTGACGATCAATACGCACCGAGGATTGTATCGTTTCAATCGACTACCTTTTGGAGTGAAGCCCGCTCCTGGAATCTTCCAGCAGCACATTGACGCTCTCATCGCTGGTTTGGAAGGAACTGCCGCCTACCTTGACGACATACTGGTTACCGGTAGAACCATCGAAGAACACAATTCTCGTCTTGAAGCTGTGCTCCAAAGGATCCAAGACTATGGATTCCGTGTTCGACTGGAGAAGTGCTTTTTCCTGCAGACGGAAATCACCTATTTGGGCTTCATCATCAATGCGCAAGGACGTCTCCCGGATCCCGCTAAGATCAAAGCGATTCACGAGATGCCACCTCCAAAGAACGTCAGTCAACTACGCGCTTTCCTTGGGCTCGTCAACTTCTATGGTACCTTCGTCAAGGACCTGCACAACCTCCGCGCTCCGCTGGATGCCCTTACCAAGAAGGATGCTGTCTACAACTGGACACCGGAGTGTCAATCTCGCTTCTGCCGAATCAAAGAAACTCTGAAGTCGGATCTTCTGTTGACGCACTTCGACCCGTGCCTGCCAATCATCGTCGCAGCCGACGCTTCCAACTACGGGATCGGAGCAATGCTGTCACACCGCTTTCCAGATGGATCACAGAAGGTCATATACCATGCAAGCCGTTGCCTGACTTCTGCGCAGAAGAACTACAGTCAGATTGAGAAGGAGGCGCTCGCTCTCATCTTCGCCGTGCAGAAGTTCCACCGCTTCATACATGGACGTCATTTCACGTTGAAGACCGATCACAAACCACTCCTTTCGGTATTTGGAAGCAAGAAAGGAATACCAGTCTACAGTGCCAACCGTCTTCAGCGATGGGCTACGACGCTACTCAACTACAACTTCTCGATCGAGTACGTCAACACAAAGGATTTCGGCCAAGTCGACGCGCTCTCGCGTCTCATAGCATCACACTCACTGGAGCCGGAAGACTACGTCATCGCCGCCGTCGATGCCGATATCACTGCTGAGTTTGCAGAAAGCTGCAGTCAACTTCCAGTCTCAGCCGAAAACATCCGAACCGCAACGTTAGCGGATACCTTGCTCTAACAAGTGATCGACAACACGAAGTTCGGCCGCTGGCCGAAGGTCAATCGCGACTCTCCTCTATGGCACTACTACAACCGCAGAGACACGCTCACAGCTGTCAATGGTTGTTTGCTAACGGCTTCACGCATAGTGATTCCGACATCACTGCAACGCCGTATACTCGCGACGCTCCACAAGGCTCATCCAGGACAAACAAGGATGAAGATGCTGGCGCGCAGTCATGTCTACTGGCCGACACTGGATGGCGACATTGAAGGAATTGTCAAAACTTGCAGTAAGTGTGCAGCAGCCTCCAAGAACCCCGTCAAGGCAGAACTGCAGTCCTGGCCGAAATCCAGCTCTCCATGAACACGCGTACATGCAGACTTTGCTGGACCGCTGGATGGTCAATTCTATCTGCTTATCGTCGACGCCTACTCCAAGTGGCCAGAGATCATCCAGATGCCAACAATCTCGTCGTCTGCAACTATCTCCATCATGAAGAGAATCTTTTCACAGTTTGGAAATCCGGAGACTCTCGTTACGGACAACGGCACGCGGTTTACATCTTCACAGTTTTCGTCGTTCTGCCGTTCCCGAGGAATCACCCACGTTCGCACGCCACCGTTCCATCCGCAGAGCAATGGACAAGCCGAACGTTTCGTGGACACCTTCAAGCGAGGACTCGCAAAGTTGAAGGGGGAGGAACCAACAGCAGATGCACTTCAAACCTTCCTGATGGCATACTGGTCGACTCCTTGCCCATCTGGACCGAACAATCTGTCTCCCGCTGAGAACTTCTTGGGGCATCGGATGCGAACCGAGCTGGATCTGCTGTCTCCAAACGTCACAGCTCCAGGATCACGTGACTCCAAGATGGAACGACAATTCAATCGCCGACATGGTGCTCGGGCTCGTCACTTCGATGTCGACGACGCTGTTTACGCCAAGGATTACCGCAGTCCGAAAGCCACATGGACTCCTGCCGTCATATTGCGTAAAACAGGAAACTCCACCTACATCGTCCGCTGTGGAGGTCTAGAGTGGACCCGGCACATCAACCAGCTACGTCCGAGAGATGATACGACAATATCAAAACGACTTCTGGACGTTTTCGACTTGCCGATGATCAGCAACCGTGCTCAACCTGATGATCTACAATCGACTACACTGCCAGCAACGCCGCCTGCTCCTCTACAGCTTAGACGATCTACTCGACACCGTCAGCCGCCGTCGCGCATGGTCGTGAATCCGTCAAGGAAGACATACAAGTGATAACTTAACGGGGGAGGTGTTGTAGGAACAATAATGTATAATTATGTATAGTTATTGTGACGTGTTTATCTTTGTTGTATTGCCTTTTGTGTGGTTCAATTAGGTTGCCATTGCACGTGTTGTACCATGACTCATCGCCGTTGCACTTTGGCTGCGGCGGCCGTGTGTATGACTGTGACGTAGCATTGCATGTTAACGCGTATTACGAAACCCGGGTTATGTACGATGCGGCCTATGAGGGCCTCTGAATGTTTTTGATGTGTGCAATTCTTCGGTAGCTAATAAAGCTCATTCTTCACTCGTCTACAAGCAGCAGCTCTACAACAGTTTTAATAATTATTTTGAAACTTTCTTCATCATGTGTGGGTTTTTTTGTTTTTGGTGAGAGAGCTTTGTGTTTTTTTTTATTTCTTTTTCGTTTGGAGTTGTTAAGAGTTAATGTTGCATGAGAGGCTCTAGGCGCTTGATGTTTAGAATAAGATAACACCTCATCCCTGTTTTTTTTCGAGAATTGCCTCTAAAATGATACCCTAATCCATTTCTGCCGTTTTGGAAGATGTTCACTCTCACAACATGTTGGATTGGAATCTAGGGCTAAAAACTAAAACAATATCAGTTCAGGATAGCCCTTACTACTCCCATCTCTAGCTACCAGGTCTGCTTCCCTGCAACACTAGCCGCGGGCGAGGCAGAAAGGGTCGTCCATGAGGAACAAAATCAGCTAATTTGACGGAATGTTTTGGCAAAAAGTATATGAGTGGAGAAAATTCGCACAAAGGCCAACAAATCCGACCGGATTCAGGCTTTGCCAATACGCCCATGGTAGAAATTTGGGAGGAAAAGCTGCAAGACTGCTCTCATAACCCTGCCCTTAGTATAGCTGCTGAAAGATAAGAGGTAGCCTTACATCTGTACAATCATGGCCTCGAATCCAGGTGGCGGAATACTACCGGGTGGCAAAAAGCAACATATCAACATTCAAAACAAGCCACAATATGAATTAAAGCAGCAACGCTTCATTTTACTGGAGCAAAGAGATCCACAAAATTCGGGCGGTGACCTGGAACAACATTCTGGGCGGGATCGCTCTCCTCGCCGATGGTTTCCGATTTCTGCAGTTGAAGACTGTAGACATGTACATATACTATTCGGCAGCAACAATCCAGGCAATTTACTTCATGAAGTATTGGTTTAATCACCGAAGTTTGAGGTACTTACTTATAAGTTGGTGGAAAGGTAGCTATGTCTGAGCAGAGGAATGTCCGTTCTAGAAAGCTCGTCAAGGGTGTGTTCCGTCATTCGATGGATAGAGTGTCCGGTATGGCTGAAGTCATTGAAGGACTAAAGCTGCTTGCCGAAACTCCCGAGCTAATGAAGGAAGTCGTAGCACAAGCTGGTGGTGTAAAAGACTTCAGGTCTCTCACCGCAGATCAAAAAGCTGTGCTTTTAAGAATTATCGTGCGCTTCTCGTGTTTTGGCCCGGTAGGGTGGACGTCAGAAAAGCATTTTGAGGACGGCTCGAATCGACTTGTCGATAAGCTGGGCATCGTGGACGGAACAGGTAAGAAAATCCATCCGAACATAAACCAGATGGCTTTCCTTTGTGAACAGTTTAATACGATTTTGTCAACCAAAATCCAAGGACTCACACAGAAGGAGACCAGGAGCGAAAATGAGCAGGCTCAGCTGGATGCCATGACGGCGCTAAAGAATGGTTCACCAAATTTCCTAAAATATGGTAAGCTCTGGCCCGAGTGTTCGGAGGACTTTGAGCGCGATCAGGAGACTAAGAATAGATAATTCTTTTGATAGTGGAGTCAAAGTAAGAGCACTGCGAAAAAAGCTGTAATTATTCGGAAGGCATACAAAAGCGGCAGACTTCCCTTGTGTACGCGCTGACGAAGGAGAAGAAAGAACTGACTTACGAGCAGATCGATGGTTACCTTCAGCGGGAACTACTCGCCCTTGGTCCCCCACAGCTGCAACGAATCGTAATCGTCTTCGAAAATGCGGCCATATGCGCGATGATTAAATTCTTCCCTGGAGTCAGCGATGAAGGCTGCGCTTTCCATCTAGCGGAAGCCTGGATAGAAAATGCAACTCCCTCGGCTTGAGAAAACTACATTAAACTACCGCGAAAATCCAGGAATTCATCAGATTGTGGAGAATAATAAAGGGGCTCCCGATCTTGAGGAGAGACTTTCCACGAGTATCAGCGCTCTCCTTCCCCACCTCTCCACAAAACCGTGAGGCATACAGTGGCTGCAAAGAGTTCCTCGAATATTTCCATTCAACGTGGATGCAGAGAATGTTCAAGGGCATGTGGTGTAAAAGGGGAGTGACGGAGCTGCAGACCACAATGTCGCCGAAGCGTATCATAGGTTAACGCATCAGAATGTATTATCAAATTCAACCATTTCTGTGATTTCAGAAAGAAGCGGCGACTACTCCGGCAGAAAAATGCAGATTTAAAGGTGGTCGTCAAAGGAAAGCGACGAAAATACTTTTAGAGCAATGAGAAATCTCGCTATTATGGAACGAGTAGGTTTACAAGGCTCCCTGTAGGAATAACAAGCGCCTTGAAACCTATATAATTCACTGATTCAGGCGCCAGAGGAGCTACGCTATCTAAGGAAACGTGACAGGGAACGACTACAAAAGGTGGCTCAGAAGATGGCTAAATTCAAGGAAGGGTTGTCGCGGCCCTATGTGGCGACAGTGACCATTCTTAGGTTCAGTCGTCGCATTTCGCGAATCGTCAGTGAAAAATCCATTTCATAGTATCTATAGAAAGAAAAACAATTGGTATGGATATATTTCCGTAGGACGGGTGATTTTACGTTAGCAAATGCGACCCTGTGCAAGTCAAGCTACATAATAGGTTTTAGAATAATTATTCTATAATACAAAGAATTAGAAGAGCAAATATGGAAGTTAAACTCATTGTACAAGCGCAAGGTCGCATTCGTATCAAAATTGATTCGTTCTTATGTACGTATATGACGCAATAGGGAACTTGCCATTGTACTGTTTATAACTTGTTACTTCTATTTGTAATTGTGTGTTAGTGTCAAAGTCTACAGTCCATTGGTATTGACGTCCTTGTCTCAGTGTTGTGTCCCTCTCCAACCGTGGCTAACTCATAGCGCTGAGACTGTGGCAACGTTCAGTATTCATTTCTTGATGAGAAGAAATACCGAACGGCAAATAGCCACTGAAAATTTTTCCTTTCCAGTAAATGACTTTGGAAGATCAACGAAGGATTGAAGCGGCCTAACATGACGGTCGGAAAGTCGCAACAGAGTTGAAATTGATGATATCCCAGCGGTCTCACCACATAACAACACTCTGCGGTTGAATACCACCGTGTGCAGGCAGAAGATGAAAAACGATTAATAAGCAAATTTCTTGAACTAGCACGTAATCCTTCGAGAAAAAAAATATCGAAAAAGTGAAACGAATCGAAGCAATTTGAATGACTCTGGCAGATGAGGCACAACATTTTAACAACGACAAATAGTGGTATCAAACCTTCGAAGTCTCCTCAACTCGGACTGCACTTGCCCGGTTTACTCACGGGCTATGAAATCTCTCCAATTTATGGTGAAAAAAGATTGGACGCGACAGACTACGTCATCACTCTATAAATCCGTTTCGTTAGCTTGAGTATGATTAGGACACAGTAACTCAGGCACCGGTTCGATTCGAGCGCCTTCAGAACGAGGTTGGACCGTTGAGCCGCTCTGGCTCGAAACGAGAAAGGGGCGGGGTCGACCCGAAACGTGGCTCGTTCGTTTCGGGAATGACATCGGTCCACCTGTCATAGCTGGGACTGCAGTCTCGATGATGACGTCACGCCTTCGTGCATCGGTCCACCTTTCTCAGCAAGGATTCTAATAAGATGATGACGTCATCGTCTTGTTGCCACTGATTCTACGCCATATACCCTTCATAGCTGTCATCGCGATGACGTCACCCTTGAATATCGGAGTATGGTGACTATATGGCTTTGCCACCATGCTCGAAAAATCAAGAATGACGTCGTCGCGGTGAACGCTATGAAGTATACGGGGCGTAGAATCGTTGCTAACCAGATGCTGTCATCATACTGGTTTTGACCATGAGAATCCTACGCTCCAACAAACACTTAAATTTATTAACAATCAACAATCAGTTTGTCAGTGATTCGTTTCCACTGATTTATAGTTCAGAGCTTTTGATCATTCTTGCCCTGTTTTTCTTCTTATGCTGTCGTTTTTGAGCTGAATTCCGGTCCTTAATTGCGATTACCGCTCTTGCATCATGCAACACTATGATAGCAGTGCTGGAAGAAATGTGAATCGTACCGGGACTAACAAGGAAACTATTTTTAGTCAGTCTGGCCATTCCGCATGAAATGTACAACTCTAGAGCCGTTTCTGACGTAGAATCCGATTACGATCTTCGCAGCTGCCTTAGACCACTCTGAAAAAAAGTTAAACGCGTTCTCCAAAGCCTGGAGGCAAGGTAAGGGGCGGTCCCATAAAATTTTTAGGGTGTTCTGAAAAATTTTCGGATTCGGCTTAAAGCTTGTATGCAGGGGTAGTTTAGGGTGCAGAACACGAATCTGGAGTGTGTTTGTTGAAATTATGAAGTTTTTTTTAGGTTATGGTAGGTACCATGCCATTTAGGAGGCAAAACCTACCCTAGTATTTCGGAAATCGACAAATGGACACTAAATCCGTATTCATCACCCCGAATAACCCCCGAATACAAATTGTGAGTCAAATCTGAGACTTTGACCGAAATAGCGCACACCCATTCGTTGTCTACCGTAATTTACCGAAAATCAATTAACTGGCCTCAGATTCGTGCTCAGCACTCCACATAGCCCTCAGAGAAACTATTTGAGCCAAATTTATCGTAGCACTCCGGAGATCGTCAAAAGTCGCGATTTGCCATAAAATTTTCCCTAGATGGGAAGCTTTGAACGAATCAAGTCGAAAACTTCGGAAAATCGAAAAATAAACCTCAGATGTGTGATCAGTGCGCCAAATAACCCACCTGGGAGGATTTTAGGTGAAATCTGGAAATTTTTTTTTGAAACGATACCAGAGCATTGTAATTGGCATAATTAAATATCCAACAATCCAGAACGAAAATCCGTCCAAAACGCTATCAGTCTGCGCAAAATTCAGAAAATGTGCATTCACCTAAACTTAGATCAGGAGTGTAGTTTTGAGCGCTCAACACAATCATGATGTCCGTTTCCGGATTCTCCAGAGACTAATGCGTGTTTCGGAAGGCGCAGTAGGTGCGAAAATCTGACGAAAAACGCCTATAACTCTTTTCAAAGTGAGCTTACGCAGCTGCGAGGATTACAATCGGGTTCTACGTCAAAAACGGTTTAAGAGGAGTACATTTCATCCGGAGCGGCCAGGCTGACTAATAGTAGTTCCCTTGTAAGCAGTCCCAGCTCAAATATTATCCTGTTCCGATAATATTTAGCGGTGCTTGAACGCCACAACTGCGCACTGACGGGAGTGATGCTGGGACCTCTTGATGGGTGAAATTTTCACTTGAGTCCTAATTTCTTCTGACCTTTTTCCGATGATGGGAACAAGCTCAAAATGACGCGCTCAACTCGCTATGCTGAGCAAAGAACAACTAGGACGAAATCGGTGCTGTTCTCTGCGTTGTCACCATGGGGTAGATCTCATATAATATCAAATAGCGCAGAACGGCAAATTTTGCTCTGAAAAAAAGCGCAGAGCTCAAGGTTTCCTCGGTTTCGCATATTGCTTCTTTTCTCACCGAAAAAGTTGAAGGGTTATCCTAATAGAAGAGTATGACTTAGCATTAATGAAGGCATCAAGATCACAGGTGTGCGGTTAATTTTTTTCGGTAAATACGGAAAAAACGGTAAATTCGGTAGAGTGTCTGGGTCTCGATTTATCTTTATATTACGTGCGACCGAACGATTTTCACAGAACCGTCATGTAAGGACGAATATAGTATCACGTATTTGACAAGGTAAACTTCTTGATCACTGACGCCTAGCATCGAATTGCCAATATACTACAAGAACTGACATCCCGAAATGCCCGATACTCAATAATCTTTGACTTCTGAGACGGGGTTCGCTGTGAAACATTTTTAACTTTGCCGTACAGTGGACCAATTTGAATAATCTCCTCGGCAACAGTCTCGAAAAAACAGTAAGAAAGTGGAGAAAATAATATAAGACGCCTCAATTTTGAGAGTGATAGAGCTCACAGCTCTTTCGAAACACGATCTCTCTTTTCCACCCAGAACCTGTCATTTGAAATGTAACAAGCACTTGACTCGATTCATACTCTTAAACGTACCGATAAGCGATGAGGAGGACGACCTAGCACGAATGGAGTCGTCAAGACCTATTTTAAAAACACAAATGTTAGAACATTAAAGGCAGTGGTCACGATGAAAAACGTTATCGAAAAAACTACAAAAATCAGCTTAGGCATCTTTCATAGTGCTCACCGCAAGCGCGGGACGAGCGGTGGACTATGAAACTTTTCACCGCGCGGCACGCGCGGGACGAGCGGAAAGCCACTACGAAATCTCCAGCGGCACCGCCATTAAGGCAAGGAATGGGTTGATATAGCAAAAAAACTTGCTTAAGTTTGATCGTTGCCTTCTCTCTAAGATTCGCAGCACCACGTGAGTTTTATGTGAGTCATAGTGCATTCACCTGCTTAAAAGGTTGAGCTGTTGCTTCAAGGTACCCCTTTTAGAGCTCCAATAATTGTGCATTGCTCTGCTGGAATTGGTCGAACAGGATCCATAGTTCTCATACAACATGCATTGGAGTTGCTGCAGCTCCACGAACCTCTTGGAGAAATTCGTGGCATGCTGTTGACACTGCGAAAGCAGCGGAACAACTCGATACAGGTACCGACAGAGCATACAAAATTGTCACAAAAAGCGAGTTCGTGTACATTCTAGTGTTATTCAGACAGAACATCAGTATCTATACGTCCATCAAGTGCTACTTATCTATCTGAAGAGAATGAGGTACCTGGACGATAGCGTGAATCCGTACCTGGAGCAGTTCACAACGGAGTACCAAGCAGCGACGCGAGGATTTTAACAGAACCGAATCTTTCTGCATCCACTTGGCAATAGCTGATTACTGTAAACCTGATCATCACATTGCTATAAAAACTGACAATTGCCAATGGGTTGACTTAATTAATGCAATGAAGGCCATTTCGTGCTGTAGAATATTGTCTCATACGAAGAAGCTGAACTTCGAAACCTCTGAGTTGAGAATTCTGTAATATGCGACAAAATATTGGCCAGGGTTAGCCAACAAAGAAGTAATACTGTCATTGACGGGATGAAATTACATTCGGCAGTTGCTGCTTGCAGTATCGTACGGCGACAAAGAGTAATCGTGTCGGGACCCGGTGGTCCCGGCACGATTATCACCGTGCCGCGTGCTGCAATAGCGGCTGCCCGCAACTGCCTAGCGGATTTTCACTAAAACAGTACACATGACAATCGGCTTGAAACTATTTAGGGGGGGGGGGAGCACGGGGGAAAAAGAAATGATTTATCCATGAAAAGGAAAGTTTGAGCTGCTATCATATGCCTGATAGCGTTATCAGACATTGTTTTCGTGGAGACTCCATGGAAATACTTTGACTCCTGAAAGCTGCATCATTCATTCCCCAACTGAACCCTGAGTGCCCTCCCACCCAAATAGTTTCATACCGAATAATTTTGAAACAAAAACTTATGCTCAACTTTGATGTTCTCGAATATTTAATGCTTTTCTATGGCATGGTATATAATCACAAGATATAAAAAGGTTGATGAGTTGAATACAAAACTTAGGCGTCAGGCATGAATCGAACCCGCATCGCATCGCTTTCCGGGTGAGAATGTTAGCATTGCACTACCGACACAGCTCTGCTTTCCTCAGCTAATTTGGTGATAGCGATGATGATAGCGACATAGCGATGCGCTGCGGGTTCATTTCCTGTCTGACGCCTAAGTTTTGTATTCAACTCAGCAACCTTGTGATATTTTATGCTCAACTTTTCTTTAATAAAAAATGTAGCAGAATATAGTTATTGTGCAAGGAAACAATTTTAATGGCAGCGAAAGTTCGGAAAGTCGCCCCTGCATAATCTAGTGGGCCGTCTAATCCGGAAGAAGACCAATTTGTTTCTCCAAATAAAAACAAACTTGAAAATTTCTCTCGTTCAAATCATCTTCCGGTGGGAGGGAGTAATTTGGGCCCTCAGCTCGATAATGAAGCTCATTTTCGGTATTTAGAGAGATTCTGACAAAACTGCCGCAGGTAACTGATATCTTTACCTACAGAGATCGTAACATTTAGGCTCATAACTTTTTTTAGACATTTACCCGGGTATATAACCGAAACAGAAAATCAAACAAGCTCTGTAATCCTCTTTAAACAAAAAAAAACATCAAACGGATAACAAATGAGGATCATAAAAGCGTTGGAGGAAGGTTGGCAAAAACTCTAGCCCCAGCACTCTCAATGGAATGGTGAACTGAACCCTTCACTACTTATCAAGACTTTTAAAATAAACGCTCAGTCAATTCTGGAGTACGGCACATGCATTTATTTTCCTCACAAGAAAGTCTTCATTAATAAATTGGAGCGTATAGAAAACAATTTCACAAGAAAGCTTATCATAATGCCTTTGGGGTTCGCTTGTCGGAAAATCCCTTGTGGTATTGTCAGGAAACGGACATACTACAGCACAGACGTTGAAGAAATGATCTCAGTTTGGTATATAGGGCTGTAGTAAGCCCCTCAAATTGAAGTGAAGGCGATCTTAAAGGCAGTGGTCGCGATCAAATATGCTTGTCGTCTTTTTTCTCTAAACCCTTTTCTGGGTCTCGAATAGTAGCACTTATAGGGAAAAATCGCGAAAAAACCACTGTTTTGGGCCAAATTTGAAGCCTGAACTTTCTTGTCTTTTGATGGTGGACGAGCCCACTCCACATCATCGGCATCAGTGACCTCTTATATCAAGAACATCAGCTGGCTTGAAATTGAATTTCAATCAATGAAGCTTTGGATTTATGTACACATCTAGTCAAAAACATTGACTGAAGTGATGCTTTCATTGTTCAACTGTTTTTGTTCGTTAAATTTGCATTTATTTCGTCCTCTGAATGTCGATGATTTTTGACTGCTCGGCATGAGACGGCGATCTTTTTTGTCATCGCTGTGCACTTGTGCACAGAACAGCTTCTTTGAGCCCTAGAAACTCTAATTCTAGC
Organism: Aplectana chamaeleonis; assembly: GCA_029168955.1. Taxonomy (NCBI): domain Eukaryota; kingdom Metazoa; phylum Nematoda; class Chromadorea; order Rhabditida; family Cosmocercidae; genus Aplectana; species Aplectana chamaeleonis. The sequence goes on from JAPDOI010000211.1 coordinate 951,382, forward strand.
CCTTTTTTCACCGCGCTACCTTCATAGTTTTTCAGCTGTTTTTGATCTAAGCTGATTTTTGTAGTTTTTTCTATAACGTTTTTAAACGTGACCACAGCCTTTAAACGATCGCATGAAGAAATGTTGGGGTGATAATCTTATTCGGGTCAGATTACGCCTCCGAAGTAAATCTTTTTTCGATTAGGTGGAATCAAATACTAGAGGTGAAAGATTCAAGCCAAAAATCAGGCAGGCGCACACTTCCGTTTGGCGCAATTTCTTCACTTTTAGGGCTGGTTTAAAGTATGTTAAAGGCAGTGTTCACGATCAAAATCGTTTTCTATTTTTCACCTATCTTGAAAACGGCCCCATGCTGATTCCAATGATGTCTCTGAACTCGTACAAGACCTTCTGGGAACGGAGTTATGGTCTCTCGAAGATTGAGCTAAGGAAACATGGTGGACGAGTTTTCCGAGGCTTGTAATTTCCATCTTTTGCCGCCGATGTATGCGAGCTGACCTGAGTAAAGAGAGAATTGAAAGTTAAGGGAAGAACTGGGCTAATGATTGGAAATCATCGCTCATCTCACGATCTTGAGCATTCATTTTTTCACGTCGGTGGGCGTGTATTGCGCTTTTGGGGCTTGCCTTGCACTTAAAGTGGCAACTCCGAGCTCTTTTGCGGCTCTTCCTGGCTCGTTTTCATGCGTTCTTTCAACGTCAACGTTACAGTGTGCCCCTCCACTACCCATTCCTAGTAGAAACTGAAACACATTTTTTACCGTGACCCCTGCCTTTAAAATGAGTATGCACATTCCGAATCGTCGTGCAAAATTCAAAACAAGTATCATAAGTTAACCTGAACCGCTGGGATAGTGATACCAATCATATTTATGAATCTCGACTATTGTTCGGATTGCTACCTCGACAACGGTTCCTCCGTTTTTTGTTCCTCTTTATCTTATTTTTAATATTTTTTTATATCATTGTTCACATGCTTCGGTGCATGTAATAAAGTAAGTAAAGTTTGGATGACCTTCCGAGCTCAACAGTGGCGAAATTAATGATGGATTTCGAACGCTAGCCCGTTCCTTCCTCGATTTTCAGCTTCTCTTGATTCTAATCCGCTCGCACAAGCACGCTCGTACCGATCAAAATGGACGCAGGGCTACCGTAATCATGTGCGTAATTTGAATAGCGCCGGCTGCATAGCTGCAGACCGTGTCGCATATGTTATGACAATCCGTCTATTTTCTAACCAGCATTGCAGTGGTCAAAAAATTTGTGAATTATAAAACTCTTGTTCACAAGAGAAAGAATTCATTCATACAATCTTCAAGGCTCAGTAGAGAGACATCCTTTTTTTAACGGCAAAAAAAGTCTCATGGGCTGGCTGAAACTTACGTGGGCGGGAAGCCATACGCCAAAAAATAGTGGCTATCGTAAGATATGTCACAAAGTCCGCAACCATGCAGCTGGCGCTATTTAATTTACGCGCAGGATTACGGTAGCTCTGCGTTCATTTTGATTGGTACGAGCGTGCTTGTTCCGCTCACATACGTCGGTTGCAAATGATGGAAATTATAAGCCGCGGAGAAGAAGCCACAGTTCTTTTTCCAGAGAGTTTTGTTCGAATCCAGCGAGATCACTGAAACCAGCGTGGAGCCAGCTTCAAGAAAGGGAAAACAATATCTTTAAAGACATTTCCAGGGTTTACTGTGCCTTTAATGAGAATGCTTATTCAATATGTGCACAGTGAATGCCATACATTTATTACCGATGTTTGATAGTTGATGCTCTGAGCAAATAGCTAATGTAAGGCAAACAGATCTGTGATGAACATGGTAAATTGATCTGAACATTACTTCCTGCCCTTTGGGGACAGGCACTGTCAGCTGGTGTTTGCGCATCATGCACGGTTAGCGGGAGGAACTTCCGCTATTGTATGCAACAATTTGCCTGATGGAGGCTTCATTGTATGTTGTCCTACTGAGGTAAAAGGGAGAACAGAATTAGGTGGAATTCTAAGGGAGCAGGATGTGGCCTGACTTCATGAGAAGTCAGTCTTAGAGGCAGTGTTCACGACAAATTTCACTTCCGATATCTCCACGGCTTAGGGAAGGTTTGGTGCCCTATATAGCAAGGCATGCTAAAAAACGACACGAAAAACGCGTTTTGGAGCCAAAATAGGCCCTCTCTTGTTTACGTTGATTTTTGAGCGTGGAGGAGTTGACCGCTAGAAGGATGATACCTCTCAGTGCAATGAAGCGATCAGCTCACTTATCAGCACTTCCTTGACTGGATCATTCCTGCAATCTGAGTCTTCATTTTGTTCATTCCGAGGGGCGGATCTGGGGCACCAGGCGTGTCTGGGGCACCAAAACGCTTGTTTGCACGAGAGAGTTTCATCTCAAGCCAAACAGTAGAAATTATATTGTTACCTCACAGGAGAATCGGAAACAGATTGGAAAAGCCCAGAGACACATGAAATATGGGAAAGAAGCACAGAGGTGGCAAAAAACTTCTGGATAACGAGTTTTCAATTCGTTCACCGATTTCGAAAAATTGTAAATTGGGAGCCTCCTCAGCTGTCAGTGCACCATTCTTTTGAATCGTGTTGGGACCACGGGGTCCTGGCACGATAAGGCATTGCCTGAGAAGTCGTTTATACTTTTGCCGCCGAGTGGCGCGGTTAAGTGCAATCCTATAACATTAAAGGCAGCACAGACGATCGTAAACGTGTTTGAGATAACTGCGGAAATAGAATCGTATGGCTCAGAACACAACGCCTACGCATTTTGAAGCGTCAAAAACGACCCACAATGCCTCTACACGAGTAGGAAGTTGACCCCGCCCCTGTATTTACCGTTCTCCTCTAAAACAGGGGTGCTGAGCCACTTTCAGCGCCGTTGACGTTTGTGGGTGGTACAATAAGTACAATAATCAAACTACATACATCGACGGCAGTGGGAATATCCCAGTACTCCTGTTTTGTAGGAGAACATCAAATACGGGGCGCGGGGCAGATAGGCGGGGCCAACTTCTCAGTCACGTAGCGGTATTTTTTGACGCTTCAAAATGCGTATTCGATGTGTTCTGAGCGATGCAATTCTATTTTAGTAGGAGCGCGTTTGCTGCCTTCAACAATGCAGCGCCGCGTAATCGATGTTATAGGATTGCACTTCGACGCACCAGTCGAAGGTGAAAGTATATACAACGCCATAGAAACATAGCAGGTTGACATGGAACTGGGTGCTGCAACAGCGAATCTCCGCCACTGCGGACCGGAGTTTCGATAGGATAAGGACAGAGTGGTGCTAACCATTCATTTCTAGCACGCCACAATACATACGACACAACACGTGATACAACACAGATACCTCCGATCAGTGGGTATTTTGTGTTGAAAGTATTACAAAATCGTTTCCAGCATAAAAGCGGTAATGGCCGACGCAGCTGTGAGCCCTTGCCCGAGAACCTTGTACATGGAAACATGAGAGGACGAAGAATGATAATTTTGGTAATACAGTCGAACGCCGTCACTTGCAAGTAGATGTCCTTGAGAAAATGCTAGAATTACCAGGAACAAAAGGGCCCGTCATAGTCGGTCGAAAGTCGGACTGAGCCGTCCTCTTCTGTTTGTGTTGATTCTGCGTCCTCCTACGTCACCCCAAAAGTGTCTGTTGCATGACAATCGATCATGCAGGCATACTCGAGCGCACTGCGACCGGCTCAGTCCGGCCACAACGGGGAAATTTTCCACTTCAAGAAGCAATGCGTTGCAAACACCCAATTGCCCTCTATACATTCCATCCGATGGCCGAAATCGGGTCGGATCGGATTTTCGGATATTGCCGATTTTGCAAAAGCGACTCATCGGATAAAACGGATACTGGCTCGTACGAGAAATTCGGATAACGGATCCTATCCGGAACGAAAATTTTCGATCGGATCGGTTATCGGATATTCGACCGGATAAAATCGGATTCACCGGATAATTCGGATGGAAAAACGGATAAGAAAAATTTTCAGTAGTACCGAGGATTAAACTTCGTGTATTCAAGCAAATACCATTCTAAAAAAATGTGATCTTCATATATTATTCGTAGAAACAAACAAATCACCGGTTTTAGGAAATTTCGAATCAATAGTTGACATGAGAAGTTGGACCGGTACTAGCAAACCATCAGGGCTGGAATTCACGGAAGGATAACCACGTTTTAGCCATGGTTTGAGACCGGTCGATTTGCACACGATGTGCATAGCCATGGCTACGCTAGCCATGGTCGAAACGTGAATAACGTTTTGTGAATTCCACCCCAGATTGGAAAAAAAATCACGACAAACCATCGTGGTGACCATAAAACAAGACATATTTGGAGATCTTGGACTGATGTGGTTGCTTTAATCGTACAGCGCATTCGAAGACACGCGTTCAGTCGACTATTTCGGTGTCGTCTTACGACACATCTTCCGCTCCGAAAGTAGATTCGTCACTATCCAAGTCAGCTTCATCACAATCGGATTTGACCACACTGCGCCCATACTTCTCAACGACTACATGTTGGTACAGGGAATTTGCCGAGGTCTGACGTTTGGAAAGTAATGTAGCGCAGCCAATCCTGGGAAATTCAATATTTGGGGCCGCATTCCTCGCGACGGGGTCGGCCGCGGTACGCCGCTGCTCGCACACGAATCCCAACAGCGGAAACCAGAAACCTTCCTAGGTAACCAAAATGAGGCGTAAGTAAATTGTTCTGACCGTACACAGCACGAAACATAGAAAAGTTCAAGCACAAGCTCCAGGAATTATTTTGGCTGCTTTTTTCAAGCTTAGCGTCCGGAAAAAAAGCGGTTAACTTCACAAAACCTGAGTTTCCCTCCCCTTTTAAAATGCGAATAGTAAGTGACCCAGAGGTTTGATATTCTATACAAAGTTGTTTTTCCTAGTGGGCTTATTTGGCAGATATACGACAATCTAAGATAGCGGTGGGTACGAGTGCTCATAGAATCGTGATGAAAGATGGGACGCTCCGGTTCTCCGTCACTGAATGGAAGACTGGGATTTAGACAAATTCAAGTACAGATGTAACACATCCTTACTAGATCCCTCTCTACTTTCCACGAGAACACACGTACGTATACGTGCTGCTGCAGCCACTGGAGCCAATTCACGCAACAACATTCTGCGTGCCTTTGCTGGCATCGCCTGGGGGCAGCACAAAGGAATTTCTCCGTAAAACGTATAGAGCCATGGTACTGCATGTTTCGGAACCTCCGAGCACTTTCGCGTAGAGGGACTTCCGAATGGCTGAGCATACACGTTTCATGATAAAAAAAAAAAAAAAAAAAAAAAGGAATAGTTCCCTGCTGCTCAGCCCAATACCGTATGATGGCGGTGTGCCTCCTCTAGTCGATGATAGTGAAGCGTGACCTGCCCAGAGCGTGTTCCGAACCATCCTAGCAGGTCTTCGATGCGGATCACATTCTACCTACGTCAAGGCCTACGCACACACAGGATTGAACAGTCAGTCCCCGATGAATGTCCTGATAGTCAACGTGTTGGACATGAATCATTGCATCCGATTTTCATGTCCGGTAACCTCAGGCAACCCTGTCTTTCTCCAGATTTATATAGGTACAAGTCGTGTTAGGTTGCCAATGCTTTTTGATGCCCATGCTTTCTAATGGCTGAGAAGAAGAATAGACCGAAAAGAATCTTCTGGAATCAGCAGAAATTTAAGTATGTGGCGCCGACAATGCGTCAATATACATGTGTGCGCGTTAATCCCAGGGCGCGCGTCATCGTCATTCGTGTCATTACACGTCGACAGAGATTGATTTTGGAGTTTTATACGGAATTATCCGATTTTCATTTCGAAATTATCCGATTTTCATCCGATTTCGATACGATCGATTATCCGTTTTCAACCGTTTTCTATCCGATTAGCCGGTTTTTGATCCGGATCCTTCCGGTTTTTCACTTTTTCCGAGATATCCGGATATTTCCGGATATCGTGTTTTTCGTCTGATCCGGATTTCGGATCAATCCGGAACCCGCCAATTTGACGTCGGATCCGGATTTCGGATAATTATCCGATCGGATCATCCGACCCGGATATCCGAAACCGACTCCGTCGGATGGAATGTATAATGCCCACGTTTCTGGCGCGCATCGACCGTCTGGGATTCAGCTGATCAGCCAGCTCTGACGGGGGCATGATCGAAATGGTCAGGTACACGCAACGATAATAACAGAGTGGCCAGCTACTCCCAAACTCCGCTTCGTAGCTGTGTTTTATATGAGCACCTGAGAAACAATCATGCTGATGGAGGGAACGAGACACACGAACAAGGAAAAGCATGAAGAACGAAAAACGATAAAGCAGAAGTTGAGAGCAGGGTCCACGAAGAGGATCGTTGCCGTGTTTCTCTTCGAAAGCGTGTGAGCCTTTGTCCAAGTCTAGCTTAGAAAATGGACGGCATGGCCATGCTTCGGACAGAAAGACCTGATGTCGAATACATTCGAATAACCCCTTTTTCAGGTATCCGAATATCGAATAATATTCGAATGACCCCATTTTCCGAGGTACGAATACCGAGTAGACCCCGATTCCAATATATTGGACTGTTTTTCAGAAGAACTTTTAATCAGCAACAAAATCCAGATCAGCGAAGCAGTCAATATATAATAAAGTCAGGAAAAAAAACGAATCTCAGCGAGACACAACGTATGGTTTCCGTTTACGATTTAGTCTGACGCATTGACCAGGCGCCTGACCGTGCGACGTTGGCGGCCTCACTGGAGAATGGGGTTTCGATTCGCACGGGCTGATCTACCGCCGCAGCCCCGTCCATTCATCAGGCTAACATTACTCTATCTAAGTTTGACAAGTGGACAGCAACTGGTCGACCAGCCGTTTCTAGCTGAATATTTACCTATCGATATTATTGTGATGATGTCTATAAATTCAAGCTTCCAGCTATAAATCAAGGCTGTTCGCCGACTTGAGGAGAGGTTTTCGCGTTTGCGCAATTAGGTAAGAGTACCCGGCGGGCAACTTTTCGAGTGCTCAAAACCTCTTCTTAGATTGGGCTCCAAACTTTTTCTGAAGTTCATTAGGGTGTCCTCTGGAGCAGGATTTGCAATAAAAACGGTTGCTGAGTTCTCCCCATGAGTAGGCAGATCTAGCCATCACAAAAGTGGAAACCTGCCGAAAGCTGCAGAAAAAAAACACGAAAATGCTAGAAAGGTTGATTGCTGGTTGTTCGCAACTAAAGGACGGCGAAAAAAGTATGTATAGAAAACTCGTTGAAGGGTGGGTGGCGGTCATTCAGCAATTAGCTGTTCAAACTCATCCATGCGCGATTTCTCTCAATATTTTCGTTTATTTTTCGTATAGGACGACCAGATATACATCCTCATGAACATAGCACAACAACCGTTTTGACCGCGAACCTTAAAGGCACAGAACACCCAGAACATTATTTCTCGGTTTTTAGGTTGATCTCGAAGAGTGTCACACGCTGATAACAATTATATCTTTGAAATCGTCCAAAAATCTCTATGAAAAGAGTTATGGCTTCTTGAAGATGCCTGTATTTTAAGGGTGAAACATTGGTGGACGAGTTGCCTTATGCCTGTATTTCTCTTCGTTTGCAATCGTTACGCGAGTGCGAACCAGGATGAGGAAACAGTCCAGCAATGGGGTTAAGAACGGAGACTCGTTCATTCATCGATCAAGCCGCTATCGAGTTCCAAATCTTTGTAGGAAATGTGGCCCGTGGTGGTAAGCAAAGGAAGTCGGGCCTGTGGTGGTCGCATATATCTCGCTTATTTGGATGAATTGAGATCTCGCACTTGGCATATGTTATATGGGAGGGGTCTACTACACAAACAAATAAAAATCACAAGTTCCATTTCTGAGGGTGTACTGTGCCTTTAAACACAATACACTCTTAAGCACAGCTTAACCTCAAGGACGAAATCTGAGATTTCCACTTATTTAGGAGGTGGACCCACACTATATAACACCTAATTGCGCGCTGTCGATTCCTCCGAATAAGCGAGATATAGGCGTTCCACGGCTAACGGACACAGCCGACAGCGCGCTCCATGGAAAATCAGTTTAGTGAGTTTTCAAATCGGGATTTTTGTTGAGAATGAACCCGAATAAAAGAATTCTAAGGTGCTCATTATCTCCCCACCAGTACGAAAAGCTCTGTTCAGTACGAGTATCTCATCCGTATCCAGGATGAGTCCTACTTTTCGAAAAAAACGACAAAAAATCGAGTTGGCGGCGTGGCTGAACAGTGTGGATCCCAGGGGCAAAATAGACGTGGTTGTGCAGGATAAACACTCAGTCTTTTAAGTGTTAACGGTCTACGGTTCTCGTAACATGAATCACACACTTACCATGAGGAAATCCAGCGGGGCTGTTCGGAAATCTTTCTAAAATTTTCGAAAACGAAAGAAAAGTGGCTAAAAATGACGGAAACGGAAATTAGGGAACGGAAACGGAAGAGTACTGAAAAACTCTAGGTTGCATAAAGAACTCTTTTGCTCATCGATTGCACGTCTCCATCGATAACGGGTGATTCCAATCAATAAACCAAGAATTACTCAAACTAAAAGCAACAAGAGGCCTTCCACGATTTCGAATCCTCGAAGATTCAAAAAGGCAGTCCTAAAAATACTTCAACGTATATTAACCACTCTTTGAAAACAGTCTCAAACTGATTTCAATCATGTCTTTGGAATCGTACAAGACCCCCGTAAGATCGAAGTTAAGGCCCCTCAAAAATCGTGCTACGGAAGCATGGTGAAAGCGAGTTGCCTGAGGCTAGTAACTTCCGTGATTTGCAACCGATGTATGCGAACCGACCTGAATAAAGAAAGAGGCTGGGAATGAAGGGAAAGACGTGGCTACTGGTCGGAAACCATCGCTCATCTCGCCGCTGTTGTGCTCGAAAGATCGTAAAAGGGGCGTGCCAAAGTGGCTTCCCGATGTGGGCGCCCCAGGGTGGCTTCCTCCTATATCTCGCTTATTCAGATGAATTGAGAGCTCGCATTTGGCAGGGGCTATATAGGGTTGGTGAATTTCACAATTATGTGAAAATCTCAGATTTCTGCCCTGAGCTTGGACGGTGCCTTCAAAGGCAGTGGTCGCGATGAAAAACGTTGTTGAGAAAACCATAAAAATTGGTTTGGTTCGCAAGCGGTTGAAAGACCATAAAGGTTACGTGGCAAGAAACGGGCCAAAATCAGAGTTATCGAGTCTCTAAGCTGAAGACTCGTGCACACGTGCACAGCTCCGCCCCAAAAAGATCGAAGTCTTGTGTGTGTATAGTTCGAATTCATTGACATTCGCAGGCAGAATTAAGTAATGAAAACTGTTGAGCAATGAAAACAAGCACTCCAGCCAATATTGCTTGATTCCTGAGCTTCATTTCCAGTTGTTGTTAGTAAAGGTGACGAAGCTCGACATGCGGTGAAAGTTGTTATATTAACCGCTTTACAGTTCAACTCCGCATTGCCGTTCAGTCCGCAATGTGCACGCTGATTGTGAAAAAGTGATGCGGCGCGGTTGCGAGTATCCTCAGACGGGGATGTGGGATCACCCGGGCGGTTTTGCCCTTGGTGCCCGGTTGATCCCTCCGCCCGGGTGATCTCACACTCCTGTCTGAGGACACTCGCAACCGCGCCGCCATCCTGTTTCGCAATCAGCGTGCACTTTGCGGACTGAACGGCAATGCGGAGTTGAACTATACCTGCGACGTTTCGGGTCGTAGACCCTTCTTCTGGCTGAAAGCGACTGCGGCGGCATGTAATGGAATGAGGGTGGGGAGGGGGAGCCTGCTCCAGACGATCAGCCGACTTCAGCAGTGCAACGGTAGCAAGTCAATGATTTAACTAGTCACAACACATACTTCAGTCAATGTTTTAACTTCACGAGGTTAGAAATAATCGAGCAGGTAACGCCCTTCCGATAGAGACTGTCCACCCACGCGGTCGGCGTGCGTGCCTAAAAGCTGTCGCGAAGGTATTTTTTGAACTTGTAGATCGATTAGCAGGAATACTTGATGAATGGTGTATAATATCCAAATCAGCTTTTTTGTAGGGATCGGAGGGATATTCCGAAACAATGCCTCTGACACGACTGCTACACACGCACGCTGAGCGCGTGGGCGGACAGTCCCATTCGGGCAGATCTTAAGTCCGAAGGCCATTTTTCATTTATTGAATTACAATTTCGAACCAGCTGATGTTCTCGATACTAGAGATCATCATTGACGATTATATGCAAAGGGCTCTTCCGCCATCAAAAGACCGGAAAGTTCACGCCGAGAATTCGGTCGAAAGTTGGTTCTTAAAAGCATTTTTTCAAATGGGTCCCACTACTCCTAATCCAGAAAAGGTTGCAGAGAAGAAAAGAACACAAGCATATTTTATCGCGACCACTGCCTTTCAAAGGCAGTGTACGCGCAGAAAAACTGTATCGTAATCTGTAGGTACATATAGCGCAGGTATATACAGGGTGTTCCAAAAATATGGGCGCGCCGTTTCGCTCAGCTTGGTACACTCTCGGACAATGTCGGCAGAGGTGAAAAGATCCGCGTTTTTACCTTCATAAACGATAAGAAGATTCGAAACAGAATCGATCGAAATCGCGACGAGCAACGAAGAATATTTTTGAAGATATGAATTCTATGTCCTCAAGTATGTTTAGAGTCAACGTAAAGGTGATGTCCCATTGCTTGTATCGTTTGGAAAAATCTCAATTGCTCTCTGCAGACAACAAGCTGCAAAGAGTTGAGGAAGACACGAGGCCTTTGCGTCGTTTCACAGGAGTCTCGCACCGCGCCATTGTCTTCTCAGATAAGGCTCCACTCGTTTCCATGGATTCTGGTGTCGAAATTGACAAGGGAGTTGACATGCAAGCTATCCACGAGGGTATTTAGTAGCCCTGAACAATCCCTAAAATCTTCACCAGACCCTGCGGCTTCCTACAGGACTTCTAACAAGCGCATAATGTGTAGTCCATTCAAGAGTGGTGCCTTCGCGCGCTTTCTGGCCTCATCTCGCACCATGTTTGGCCATCGTGTTCACCGGAACTTAATCTTCCTGACTTCTCAATGTGATTCTTGATCGGATCGAAGGTCTGTGAATCTCGTTCAACAAATTTGTGCTCTCTGGAAGCCGCACTTCGGAAATTCTGGCTTGAGATGAATGACGACTAGCTGCGATAATGCTGCTATGATTTTGGAAGCAAACTTGTCACCAGTATCCGAGGAGATGGCGGTCATTTTGGAATCTGGTGACTGTGTTGTGTTTGTGTTCACAACATTATACATAAACTTATCAAAGGTTTGTTATAGTTGAAATCCGAGTAAGTGTTCAACGATATCTGCGCGCCCATAATTATGGAAAACCCTATAAATTCACTAACAAGAGAAAACGTATAGCGAAAAAAAACTTCCCAAAAAAAAAAGAAAGAAAAATATTTCGTAAACGATTTTTTGAAAAATCTCCCAAGAAGCAATTAGAGAACTGCCTCTCCTTTTATGGGGTGGAGGCTCAAATTGAGGCTACCTAACTTTGTGAGACAACTTCAGCCAAGCTCACGTGTTTGATCAAAGGCAGTGTCCACGATAGAAACCATGTCTGATTTTTTGGTGGAGATCAGCAGCTGCGGGGCCTATCGCAACCCTAACTTTGAAAAAACTAAGGAATATGAGCTTGGAACGGTCCCCTACGGCCCCAAAGTTGGACACCCGTCAGCTCGTCTCACCCAGATGCACTTTCCACGCCCACCGACGTGAACAAATGAATGCTTGAGATTTTGAAATGATCGATGGTTTCCGATCAATAGCCCCGTTCTTCCCTTCATTCTCAACTTCTCTCTTTACTCAGATCAGCTCGCATACATCGGCTGCGAAAGACGCAAGTTACAAGCCTCGGACAACTCGTCCACCATGTTTCCTTAGCTCAATCTTTGAGGGACCATAACTCAGTTCCCAGAAGGTCTTGTACGATTCCAAAAACATTATTGGAATCAGCATGGGACAGTCTTCAAGATAGGAGGAGAAGCAGAAAAACGATTCTTATCGTGAACACTGCCTTTAAACACACTGACAAGTCGAATTCGATTTTCGGCATCCTTGAAGCGAAACACAACCTTGACGAGAGCATCGTTGGCGTCATCATTAAAGGCAGTGTCCACGTTTAAAAACCGTGTTCTAGTCTTCAATTTTTTTTAGAAGGCAAGTATCAAAGAGGAAAGTTCCCATGAACTTTTCAAATATTGGAGAAATAACTGTTCAAAAACCTCGTGAACGTTTAATCACATGTCTGTTCGCTTGTATTGCTTACTGCGGAAAAAACATCAGAACCATACGTCAGAAATTCTTTTGCGATTTGAAATTCTTGGGTAAAGTGACTTTATTTTGTTTCGTGTACCCTAAAAGCTCTTCAAAAATATGATGGTTAGATTCACATGCTTGGATATTAGAATTTATCGGGATAAAGAGCATACCCAATTCGGTTACCGTTCCTTCGGTGAGATGAACATGGCTGTTGCCGATTCGACAGTTGACACAACTGAAACAAGCGTCGAATAATGTGTGCCGTCTGTGACCACACACATTAAACGCACTTACGCGCAAATTTCTAAATTGTCTCCGGTTGAAGAAAATGTTTTCTATAGAACTATAGTGCTAGAATGGAAGGAATACGTCGTGTTCTTTTTGTCGAATACAACGTTTTAAGCGTGGGTGAGTATTCGTGCAGTGGAATGGTTCGAAATGATCATTTTGGGTGGGGTCTCATTATGGAACTACTATTTGTCATTCTACCCTTTCCACATGGAATGTAGTTTTCTAGAATCGATGTTGGACGTTGAGTCCGAATATGCCCTTCGTAGTGGCCTAGAATCTGGAAAAAAGTTATAAGCGTTTTTCAAAGCCTTGGAACCAAGTACGAGTACTCATCAGACAATTTTAGAAAAATTATAGGTGTTTTCCCTTGATTTCCTAATTCATTGCACCTTCCGAAACGCCCAGAAATCTTTCGAAAATCTGGAGACGGACCGCATAATCGTGTTCATCGTTCATCATAACCCCCAAGAACGGAGTTCGGGTGAGAGAACGTTTTTTCTTTACGGATTGTCGGCTGAGCGTTTACTTATAACAATTAGAAGGTTCCGAAGGCAATCAAGAAAAACAGTTTAGATTTGGTTCAAACTTCTCCAAGGGGGTTATCTACTATGTTGACCGCGAATCAAAACGCGACTTTTGCCGATTTCCGGTATGCTATAGATATGGCTATTGTTCTTCAGGGGATTGTTTCGAGTGCTGAACACGACCAGTTTATAGATTTTTGACAGATTACGGTGGGTATATGGTAGATTGGTCAAAGTCTCAGACTTGACTCAAAATTTGAATGCGGGGGCTAGTCGTGGTGGTCAATACGAATTTAATGTCCAGTTGTCGATTTTCGTATTACTAAGGTAGGTTTAGCCCCCTAAATGGCATGGTACCAACCGTAACCTACAATAAACTTCAGGATTCCGACAAGCGGATTCCAGATTCGTGTTCAGCACCCTAAATCACCCCTACATGCTAATTTTAGGACGAAAGGCCTTAAAAACGCCTATAACTTTCTCCAGAATGATTCTTGGCGACTGCGAAGAGCATGACTCAACGTCCAACGTCGATTCTAGAAAATTACATTTCATGTGGAATGGGTAGAATGACTAATAGTAGTTCAATAGTGAGACCCTACCTAAACCGATCATTCGGGACCATTCCACTGCATGAATACTCACCCCCGCTTTAAACGTTGTATTCGACAAAAAGAACACGACGGATTCCTTCTAATCTAGCGCTATAGTTCTATAGACAACATTTTCCTCAACCCGGGACAATTTAGAAATTTGCGCGTAAGTGCCGTGTATTGTGTGTGGTTACAGACGGCGCACATTATTCGACGCTTGTTTCAGTTGTGTCAACTGTGGAATCGGCAACAGCCGATGAACACCGACTGTTCCGACACTGAGCAGGACAGCTGTTATTTAACGTGGGCGGGGTGACCCGATGTTTTGGCTGGACCGCGACATTTTCACGCACTTCCTGGCCGTTTTTTCGTCGTACCTCCGTCCTTACTCTTTTTATAGGGACACAAAGCTTACGTTTCTGCCGAAAAAAAAACGAACAATCTTCCCATCGTGAACACTGCCTTTAACTAGATATTCTTCCCGTTTTCGTATCCAAAAATCCGGAAACGAAACGGAGGAGCCCAAAAAGTACCGGAAATATTTGGAGGCAGTGTTCACGATAGATTTTACTTTCAATATCTCTAAAGTCTAAGGAAGGTCTGGTTCCCTATATAGCAAGACATGCTTAAAAAGAGTTAGCAACGCCCATTTTATCGTGCCACGCTGAATCTGAGCACCTACCCTGGGTATCACTACCCTGCCAAAATCAGGAGAGTCGTTGCGGCGCGGAAAAATGGGCGTGGTCAAGTGCTATACAGCAGTGTCCCCTCTCCTCGGCTAAGATAGCACCTTATCACAATCTCGAGCATACATTTGTCCACGTTAGAGGGCGGGCAATGCGCTTTTGAGGTTTCTTGCGCACAAATTTGCAACTTCTCCCTCTTTTGGGGCTCTTCCTGACTCTTTTCCATAGACTCTTTCAACGTTAACGTTACGATGCCCCTACAATACCCATTCCTAGTGGGAACTCAAGCTTATTTGTCATCGTGAACACTGCCTTTATAAGGAATTGGAAATGAAATTGTTTTGCTTGGCCCTGATATCCAGCGCTTCAAACTCGAGGTTTTCAGAAATCCAACAAACAAATGCCGATGCTGTCCTATTCGCAACTTTTCAACGAATGAAAACTTTGTTTTGCTAGTGCACCTTCGTGTCATGTCTGCTGACTTTCCAGAAACTCTCGTTGAATTAAGACGACGGATATGCTGGCCTGAAGAAACAGTAAGACGTTAAGAAGGCAAGAGACGTTGAATGCTGCATTACATTGATGGAGGGCAACGCCAGGAAGGAAGCAGGAATCTCCGCAAGAAAGCTCTATTTCTACATGCCGTTGCGATCAAAAGCTTTGATAAATAAAAAAATATTACCCCTACAATAACCACCCAAAATTTTGTCGCAGTTTGTCGCCCGTGACTTTTCAAGAGATTACCGGAAAACTAATCCTCTTAAAGGCATCGTCCACGATGAAAACCGAATTTGGGTTTATGCGTTCATTCGGACTAGTGGGCCATGACAATGTGACTCAGAAACTTTGTAATTACAAAACCGTCTCTGAGTGAAGATTCGCTTACCTCAAAATGGCTTCCTGGGTTTGGGGCCGGCCTTGGGGTCGATCCGTTGTTACAAGGAACAAAACTCTTGGGTTGCCGACGGCGGGCGTGCCTTGACGCGTCGTAGGGCGCAATACACGCCAGTCGATCTCGAATTCCGCATCGATCGAAAGCAGCCGGCAGCCCTGGACAGAGCACGTGGGTAGCCCATTTTAATTTCGCTGAAGCCGTAGTTGAGAGGCATCCTCGATGAATTGCTTCCACCGCTGCGCCAAAGAACGAAGCGTAAGATTGTTCCTTGCATTCTCTGCGCAACTATCACAAGTTGATGCCGGCGCGAAATTCAAATTTGCTATGAACTTTCTAAAAATGGGTTTTTCTCAAAAAGTTGACATTTTTGAGGGGGCGTTTTGCTACAGTTAGTCACTATAGGGATAGTACAACACGAAAACATCAAAAACCCAAATATGGTTTTCATCGTGTACGATGCCTTTAAACTCAAAATCGACTTTGAGAAACTTGGTTCAGCGATGCGACTGAGTAGATACTGTCTCAAGCGGTTAATATGACTCGAATATGACTGAGTTCGCAGAATTCGGAAAAGTCTTCGATTACAAACATCGGAATTTTTCCGCCGAATTTGCTCAATGCTCCCATTTTCGCGAAACCTAGCGCGGGTATTGCGTAAGCCACAATGCCAATATGATATACGATTCAAAAAGAGGGACATATCATACAAGACATCTGGTAAGAATTGCAATATCTTGCTTGGTTACATTTTCATCCGCAATATTGGTCGACGATGTAGGCAGTTCCTCAAAGGGCATGTACATAGAATTCGCTTGCGTAGGGATGCACACAGCTGCACAGAAAGCTGTCAATAGCGCGGTCATGTCCCAGTAACAACTATAAGTAATCGCATTGGTGCACCATGCTTCACTTCACACAAACGACAACATCGTTGTTGAACTCCATATACAAGTTTGAACATTGCCTTTCCTATTGTTTTGCTATACAACCGCAGTGCTTATGCGGCGAGATCTGTGGTGGTGCATGTAAATACTTCATTCCAATTATATAGTAAGATGAACCCACATACTTCAGGATGAAGACGGGTTTCCTACCGCTACTAAGTGCTTTGCTCTCCTGTAAGACACTCCCTTCAGCAGCTGAGCGCGAGCTTGTGTTTGTTCAAGCGGCTTGGAGACACGGTGACAGGGCTCCATTGAAGCTGCCTTATCCCAATGACCCCTACAAGGAAGATGCATGGCAGCGAGGATGGCAGCAACTCACCAAGTTTTGAACTCATTTTCAGAATTAACTAAGCCATTTTCAGATTGGGATGCAACAGTTGAACGAGCTTGGTCGCTTCTTCCGTGAGAGGTACAATTCTCTAGTCTCATCCCATTTCATTCCCAGTGAGGTATGATTCGACTTCACGTACCTCTAGTTGAGTGCTAGCAAGTGGTCACGGCAATCACTTTGAGTTCAGCTGTACATTCGTTCATCGGATTCCGACCGAGCACTCGCATCTGCCCAATCATTCATGTCCGGCTTCTATCCAGCCTACGGTAGATTCCAGTGGCAGCTTGGTAACAAGTGGCAGCCAAATCCTATTCACGCTACTTCACCTGGAGAAACAGATCTTGTGAGTACTCACATCACAATGTGCTCAATGTGATGGAACCTCTGCTCTTTCAGCTGGTCAATCCGTCGCATGCCAAGGACTGCACAAAATATAATAAGCTTGTGAAGAAGCATGACAAATATCAGGCAGAACGCTATGATAAGATTTACGCAGATTTCTTCGCAGAACTTGCAGAGGCGACGGGTATAAAACCTTTCACGTACAGCAACATCGGAAGTGTCAACAACATCAAGAAAGAGGTGCGACAATATGAAACAACAGGCAGAAGTTAGACCATGCACGCCTTCCTAAAGCAAAATTTCTAATAGGATAAAATGAGCTAAAAGAGGCAAAAGGACAATCGAGCACTCCTGTTTGCTTTGTTCAATACCCACCCCCAATTTTTTACCATCCGAAACGTTTTCAGCTCATTCATCAAATGATCGAAAAACAACCAGAATGGGTATTCAAACACTGGTCGCAATACGGTGGCAAGAGCACAATGGAGATTGCCGGTGAACTCTACAATGAACGATTCATCACGAAATTCAACTCGCCACCGAAAGCTAAGGTAGTTCTTGCATCCATTCATTTTTTAGGTTCGTGAATCGGGAAACTCCGATTGCGATCCTTGTGTGTTGGTCCTGTAACTGGGGGGGGGGGAGGTGGGGCATCTGCAACAAACAGAAAAATTGGTTACCATCGAGGTCATCTATCCAATCCGCAAATCGGGGTCAATCTTCTCTCTATGATACGCAATGTTTATCAACAATGTCGAACGAAAATCGATATGCCTGATATGCTCTGTCGCTGTCGCTGTTGGCGGGAAGTATGATCCCGTCAAAGCAGAAACATTTCACAAAAAAAAACGAACGGGGAAAGGAGCCCGCATTCTGATCAGTCAATAGTCTCTCAAAATGTGGTGTGGACGCAAAGTATTGCGAAATAGCTCATTCTACATATCCGTGCTGCCCCTTTCCCTCTCGCTCAGTTCCAAATGTCTGAGGGCTGCTCATATGTACGCGCAGCGATTTTCTACTTCGCCGCAAGATTGAATGTCAACCATCCAGATGATCGCCGGTTTCGCCCTCAACAAATGGATGGAGACTGCCAAACAAATTGCTGGTGGTAACATCAAGCAGCCAAAGAAGATGCTGCTCTATTCTTCTGTGAGTGTCCTCTTGTTCAAAGCATATGTGAGGTACGTATGCGTAGTTTTCGAGTAGAATTGCGTGCCTAATTAATCTGAAGATATTCCATGACTTGAAGAAAATAATTAAAGGTCAATCATATGTATAATTGATAACGTTTGAAATGATTGACTCCTAGTTGCAATATGCTGTCACAAGGTGGGTGAATCTGATGCAGGTAATGGCAATGATAGGGTTGGTTCCAGCATGACACTACACTAATCGCCCTGATGTACGCGATGGGTGCCGCAACGATCTTACAGTACCATATGCCTCAGCTCTGATCATGGAAATCTACAAGAACGGGAATGACTACGAAATTGAGGTCAGTCAAAGAAAGTAGCGTCATAACCGTACATGTAAGGCTTATGGGCGAAGGAACTTTTCTGCACCACGCTTAGGTTGACCTTTTCACTCTAACTGATCTTCTGCGAATCGTTTATTGCATTTCCGTCACAGCTTCTTTATCGCAATACTACAACACAACCGCCGTTCTCTCTACACGTTCCCAACTGTGGCCCTCCCTGCACTGTCGACAGAATGTCAACTCTGCTCGAGGATATGTACGTGAAGAGTTACGCTGAGCGTCAACAGGTTGGTTGTTCTTTAAACAAATTTGAATAAAGACACACGGCAAGACTTCCCTATTGTAACGACCAGCCAGGTCACTGATCTTGCTTTCATAACTCTCCCCATGACATTTCCATTCGGATTTATTCGGCGTCGGATGTGCAACCATTCGCAGTGACAACGCCTACTGATCAGATTTCTGTAATGCAGTGGGTAAACATCTTGAATGGAACGGTCTGATGGTGTACTCATCTGTGTAACACGGAGCCTAGCCTTTCTATATTAATGGCCAGTCTCTTCGTACCTGGGTTAGTTCCACGTTTCGTCTTCCTGTTTTCTTCAAGTTTCAATATTTCTCCTTTAGTATCAATTTTTCAATACTTCAATATTCTCAATTGTCAATGTCTGCTCAGAAAGTGACGCAGAAGCGTCTCTTGACCCTATACTGCAATAAACTAGACTCCATAGTTTCCAAACTAAAGAAAGAGAAATTGGAAAGCATCCCAGTTGACTTCAATGCTCCTCTACAAGCGGCTCGAGCAAATGCTCAGCAATTGGAAGAAGGTATCAGTGCTATTGAGTCCGCCAATTCTAAAGTCGAAACGACTCTTTCGGATTTCACCACAGCGTGATATAAGTTTCTCCTTAGCGAAGTTCGCAGTGCGAAGAAATCGGTTATTGAGGAGTACCAGTTCACCACTTCTGATGTCTTTGCCTGTCGTCGTTAGGATATGATGCGTCCATTGAACATTCAACGTCTTGGCCACTCTCAAGTGTTGGTGGATTTCTCGAACTGTTGTCAGCATATCATTTTCGAGCTCTTTCTCAGAAATGCCATCGCGGTGCAGACCTGCGAGGAAGGCAAAATCCTTCTGATAGACGCTCTGGGACGACATCACCGCGAAGGAGCTGAAACAAACGTTCTGCTCACAGAGTTCTGATATTGAAGGAAAGGTGGTAATATATTGATAGATTGAATAATTATTATGTGTAAAGATATATGGTGTTGAAACATTAATGATTATTGAGCAATTGAATTCGGTAGCACTGGCTATGGACTAATTGTTGCTGAACTGAGAACTAAGCCCTATTCTACTATGCTAATTGTCCTAGTCATCCTTGATATTACTGTTGGCTTAGGTGCCGTCTGGTCGCCGACACGTACATCAAACCAG
Organism: Aplectana chamaeleonis; assembly: GCA_029168955.1. NCBI lineage: Eukaryota > Metazoa > Nematoda > Chromadorea > Rhabditida > Cosmocercidae > Aplectana > Aplectana chamaeleonis. Next base: position 971,247 of record JAPDOI010000211.1, read on the forward strand.
TGCATCTGATCATCAGTCGTAGAAGAGCGATGAACAGCTTTGGAACAATGGTGATGGCCCACCAGATGATTCTTATACCACACGTAGAGAATGATGTATGTGATTCCCAGTAGAACCAGTAATCCAATTAGCGCCACCGCTAAGGTCTTGTACCACTGGAAAAACACCGACGCGATGTGGTAGAAATCAGGCCACGAAAAAGATGATTGAGTTATGGATTCGCCCTGTAGCCATTGATCAATTATTCCTTGAATGGAAGCCGTGAATCGTAGTACACCGTTGATCTCAAAGGACGTTGCCATCGCACCACAAGAGACTGCACACCTTATCTGTACTTTTGCCTTCATAAAGCTGAAATGTAGTACTGATGCCACTCCCGTCGTATTGCACGGAATCGTGAACCCTACTTGGCCACATATCACTTCAGCTTGAATGTTGTTGCGGGACGCTGTACATACAGCTCTACTTAGTGCTCCCTTGTCGCAGCTGTAGCAGCCAGTGAATTCACCTGCATCGATCTTGCATATTGCCTCATCTACGAGAACTTCAGGAACGAAGTCATCCTGAAGGTTCATGATTATTTCCGAGGTAACCATTGCATGAATCCGTGCTTGAACTTTCGATTGTTTACTTCGTTGGAATGTCAGGGAAGGATAGGTAACAGGTAACTGGTTTCTGATGTTATTGAACCACGGACCGATGGGAACATCTTTGCACCTGCAATTAGCCTTCGTTTCCGCTGGCGAACATGTACAGTCCTCAAAAACTGTACAATTGAGGTGTCGAGCATTATTGAAAGTCAAACATTGTAAGGCAGGAGTTCATCTTGGGATTCCATACAGCCGTTCTTTTGGAAGTAGCAAGGAATTGAGAATTGAGCAATGGAAGTGGTGGGAGTGTTAATGATGATAGTGTGAAGGTGGAAAACTTCCACTTTACCGGTACATTGGGTAAAAACTGAGCTATCCGGGTCGACGGTTTGCTTAGTGAGTCGATCGTATTGCGTTATTTCCACTTTTGCCACTTCTGTCCATCGATTACAGTGAATTACCTCGAATACTTCTTCGTTGATTGGCTCCACATAGATGCGGTAGAACAAGCAGCGAACTCAAATAGAAACAGTCGCAGCCTGGGCCACCGCATGACTCAACACAATTGGTGATTCCTGGGAACTTGTTTCCTACTGCGAGCTCTGGAATCAAACTTGATGCATTGATTGCTCCACATTTTCTCCAATACAAGATCCACTGTGCGGGCAGCGTTTGCTGTCAATGATTTTATAGACAGTATCACGTGTAAAAAAATCGGTAACTTGATCACATTGTAAATCGAGTGACTTCCATCGCAGTCGAACTTCCTGTACTGTAGTGCCATTGATCGTCAGACGAAGACATGCCTCTTTCTTGAATGTGTTGATCTTGAACACTTCCGACAGCCGCATTTGACAGGGCTTGTTTCTCGCACAAATCGTGGAGTGGTGAGAGAAGATGTCCACCATCTGGCATCCCTGGCATAGTGACGATATTGCAATTATTGAAACGATTAATGCTAGGATCTCCGCCAGATTCCGTATTCTCGCTGGTCTTGATTTTCGAGATTTCGACACCACTTTCCATCCTCTGCGGATCAGGCATTTGAAAATAGCCCATGCGGTATTCGCAAGAAGGCGAACAGGGCGCCCTAGTACGAAAGGCACGTATAAAAATACGTAACACCCGTGGTGAAGAAGTAAATGATGGTGATAGTGGCGAATATTGCTCTGATTGGCCAGCATTCAGGATTGAATATATTGACACTGCAAAATATGCACTCTATCGATTGACAAAACGGTGCTGCCGGACAGTAGGTCTCGATGGTCTCGACTGATTGTCCTTCGTGCAAAAATTTCCACTGCACATGATGATCATGTAGAATGACTTCTGGTGGAAAAGTGACATTTTCGAGGGATCTCGGATTATTGATGTGCACACAGTATTGCTCTGCACAAATTTCGTATGCGGCCTTTTGAGGAGATGACAGTTGCACTCCCCCTTGAGTACATTGAATGGATCTTCTGGAATGTGGCATAGTCGTGTTCTCGTTGTATACTGCCGTGACAGAGCCGAGAAGAAGAACAATGTTTGCCAGTTGCAAAAGTGTTGATGAGACGATCAATCCATGTCGTTGTACTGGCGATTGTGCATCACTTTCGTTGGATTCTTCGTAGTTGATTCTGTTTTCTTGGTCGTAGGTTATACCTGGAAGATTCTTGCTCTGCTTGAACGGGATCCAATTTCGGGATTATGTCTGGCTCATCTGGATCGGAAGTTCTAGCTGAGTCCAGATTAGTGTTCTGCTTTTCCGATTCGTTGATATTGTCATCTTCTAGCTCTATCGGAATCAGAAGATTTATCGGTCTTCGAATTAGGCGTCTGGATGATAATCGCACTGTTGCTTCTCGTATTGTACCTTTGCTATTGATAACCATATTTTCAATTATTCCAGTTTTCCAGCAATGGCGTGGGAGCACCGCCTCAGAAATCAGTACTAGTGTCCCTACACGAGGAGATTGAGCGCATCCTCTCCTGCTATTGACGTGAAGAGTATGCTTCTCCCGAAGAGAAGTGAGATATTGAGCCTGCCAGATCTTCCAAAATTTCTCAGTGAGTTTGCATGATGTCTCAAGAGCTGCAATAGCCTGGCGCTTGGATTGTATGGCTGGCACCTCGTCTGGCGGAACATAGGTTGGATCTGTTGTTCTTCTACTGAAACCATGAGTGGAGATCGAACGTCCAAGTCTTTCTGGATAAAATCGATAGGTCGCAGAATACTGGTACCGTCGATATCGCTTGTGACGTAGGTAAGGGGTCGAGTATTTAGCATTGATTCGATCTCTATGATTACCGTAGACATTTCTTCCAGCGAGACTACTGATCCACCCAATGTCTTGTGCATCGAGTGCTTGACGGATTTTATTAACCTTTCAAAAAACCCTCCCTGCCAAGGAGCGTAAGGGGTTATATGCTTCCAATCAATTTCTCGACTGCTTAGTTCTTTAGCTATTGATGGATCATTCTGTGCCGCTTGAAAGCTGTCATTGAGTATTGATTCTCCGAGAAGGAAAGTGGGTGCATTGTCGCTTATCATTGACTTTGGAACACCTCTTCTTGCGAAGAATCGTCGAAGCATCATAAGAAACGCGGCAGTAGACAAGTCGGTTACAACGTCTAGATGTAATAACCGTGTGACCATACACGTGATAATTGAGCCATAGCATTTTCCTATTTGTCCATCGAGGAGCTTTATCGATAGCGGACCAAAATAGTCCAACCCTACATGCTCAAAAGGACATGATCGAGTCACGCGTTTCTCAAGGTAGATCTTCCTGCGTCGGATATTGATATGGTAAGTTATTGAACTTTTGGCATTGAACGCATCGTCGAATCATCCGCGATACCTGAGCACGGAGTTGCGGAATCCAAAATTGTTGCCGGACCAGAGCGACTGTATGGTTTAAACCAGGATGTCCTCTTCTGTGGAAATCCTGAATGACGATTTCTGCCAATAAGGTTTTCTGCAAGATGAAAATGGGGTTTTTGGCATCTTCCTTTATCTGCGCTCGTCCTAGGCGACCATAGCAACGCAATATTCCCTTCGAATCTTGGCGGATATTTAGAAACTGCATTGACTTGATGATGTTGTCCGTAACCCTTGTTTTTGATGATTGCGTACCAGGACTCGTCCAGCTGTCTCCACTTCCTCACCAGTCAAAAACTTGGCTAAGTTGGTTGGCTTCGGCAGTTGGGTTAGTGAAAGAGTCATACGTCCTTTACTATTGATACTCGCTACTGTAGCTCGTATGAATCGCAGAGCAAACGCCATAACTCTTTTTGCCTGAGTGAAGGTCCGTACACTTCCTTTCTTTATGAGTTCCGAAGTTTCCTCAGTGATTGGCGATTTGGGTATAGTCCCTACAGAAACAGGATCAGAAAAGGATATATTATTGACCTCTTCGCCCTGATCATCAGTAGGAGCTTCGAATATGCCTTGCGTTGGCCACTTTAGCATGCTGCGCTGGAGAAATTCCGGACCTGTCCACCAGAAGTGCACAGTCAGTTCTTCTTTTGTTATTCCTCTCGTGCCGCAGTCTGCCGGATTCATAGCGGACGCGATGTATCCAAATTTGACGTAGAATTTCTGGTTGCGCAAGTGATCCGTGATTCTCCTGATTTCCACTAGGCGGTTGTAGACAAATGGTCCAACTTCTCGTTCTGGCTTATAGCGGAGCCAATGGAGAACGATTTCCGAATCTGAGAAAACATACACACCTTGAATGTGGAGGACTGATCTCAGTTGTGAAACTATAGAATTCGACAATCTCATCGCTAAAGTCAAAGCGTTTAGCTCGAGCTTGGGTTTTGTAGTTTTTCCCCGGAGTGAAGGAAGCTTGGATTTTGCCATTAGAAGACTTGATGATGCTGATTCGTTGAGGTGCAAGTATGTGCACGCCGTCATACCACTCATACTGGCATCAGCAAATGACACGAGGATGACCTCACTTGCTCGTGTTGACAGGCTTCTTGGAACGTTCTTCTGAAAACCGTTCATGCTACGTTTGATCTCTTGCCATTCGTCGATCTTGCTGAGGGAGTAACGGGTCGTCCCATCCACATTGATCCTTCCACAGGCTTTGTAGGAAAGTTTTGGAGCGATGAAGCAGAGGCACTAACCATCCTAAGGGGTCGTAGACTGCCGCTATTGAACTGGTCACTTTCCGTTTTGTGACGGGGGAATAATCCGGAAATGAGCAAGATACTCGAAGTTGATCTTCCTGTATATTCCATTGGAGACCTAACACTTTCTGCTCTTTGCCCTGGGCCCGATCGCATTCCGTTATTGCATTGACAATATTGACATTGTTTGATGTAAATTCCCTCAAGTTCATGTTCAGATCAGAGAAAATTTGTTTCGCCTGATGGGAGGAAGTCAATACATTCCTTCTCCGAATCTGCAGTGAACACAAGATTGTCGACGTAAAGATTGTCTTTCATCTCCTTAGCTAGAGATTGGTCCTCATTTACGTCAAGGTGATAGTGTAGTGTACCTGCCAATAAGAATGGTGATGACTTGATCCCAAAAGTTACTCGAGTGAATCGGAGCGTCTGAATATTGTCTTGGCTTGGAGGTTTCTTGTGGTCGCGAATCCACAGGAATCGAGTTGCGTCTCTGTCTTTCTCGTGTAGACGTATTTGCAGGAATGCCTTCTCCACATCAGCTATTAGAGCTATTCTTCCTATTCAGAAATCGCAAGAGCAATCCGTATAAAGATGGGAGTATCACTGGACCTCTATGCAACACGTCGTTCAGGGAGGGACTCCCTCTGTAGTGCGCCGAGGCATCGAAGACTATTCGAAGCTTGGTCGTTGCCTTATGAGGTGTTATTACAGCTTGATGTGGGATATAGTGAACTTGCGTTCCTGTTATTGAGCTATTGACATCTACCATTTCTACGATGTCCTTGCTGAGCTGTTCCTTGAAAACGTTATTGTATTCATCAAGAAGATTGTCGTCTTTTTTCAATGAAGACCATACATTGACCAAGCGTTTGTAGGCTAGCGTTTTGTTGTCTGGAAGCGGCGGAAAATGATCTCTCCAAGGAAGGCGGACGTAATAGCCATCTTCCCTGTGCTCGAGTGAGTTATTGAATTCTTCCCACACCTTTTTATCCATAGCAGCTTGTGCTTCTTTCTGTGATCCCATGAATTCTTCAGCACCTGCCGCATCCATAGCCCAATATTTTTCCCACTGGTCATGTTCCTCTTTTGATACAACAGCATTGACGGATGTGATTGTTGAAACATGAAAGTCCATTGTCCAACAATCCTCCCATCTATCCGCGTCCTGATCGTTTTCAGTTACTTGAAGAGCCTGAGGGATCGATTTGATTTTACCTGAGGTGATAAAGCCGAGTTTTGTAGGAAGGAGGGTTAGCCCAGAAGGCAACGGAATAGGAGGTGAATCCGTTCTTACCATGGACCAAAGCTGGTCGCATCCGAGAAGAATGGATGGCTTGATGACTCTTCTGTCGGTATTAATTTGTAGTGGAAGGTTGAGCGCCCGAATATGGGCCATGTCCGTCTCCGGTATGGCCGGTGAGGAGAAAGCTTTGGTAAGCACGTCGTGAGTGAATAATTCCAAAGAGTGAGGAATCCCGTCCACATCCCATACCTCCACCCGAACAAGGTTACTTCTGGTTTCCAGGGCTTCTGTTCTCTCGAAAGTGTGAAGTCGCATTTTTTGTTCCCTCAGAATTGGAAGCTTGAGAGCCGCAGCGAGGTTGCTGTCCACAAAAGAGAGTTCTGACCCACTATCCAATAGAACGTCTATTTTTTGCCGAGTCTGTGATTGAGGACTAAACACAGTGATCGTTCCCGTAGGCAGGAAGGGGCGGTTGCTGAAGCGAGTATTGAGGACCACTGGAGGAGCCAAGATGAGTGTTTCACTCGAAATTCCGTTATTCACTGATTGCTCCGCCTGGATAGGATTGACCAGTTGATTTCGCTGCCCCGCTGATGGAGCTTTTGAATGATTCTTCTGCTGCCTGTTCGGGACTGCTTCCCTCTCCTGTTTGTGCGATGTTGACGTAGGATGATCATTCTGCTTCTGGCGATAACAGCAAGAGGTGTGATGTGCACCTTTGCAATTGAAACACGGGCGGTTTTTGCATTCGACCGTCTTGTGTATGTGAGATGCGCAAATCAAGCACAGGTGATTTTGCCGTAAATACTGCGACCTTTCTTGTGGAGTTGTGTACTTTGTACACGAAAAGAACGATGATTACCCCTGCAATACATGCAAAAAGGTGTCGATTTATCGATAAGATTTGCTGGAAACCGACGATTGGAGTGGTTTGCTGAGGTGAACTGGGGTTTTCCCAAATACAATGCGCACATTTCTTCAGTTGATAGTATCTCATCCAGATATTGAAGAACGCCATGCATTGATAATTCGCTTCCAGGGGAAGCTCCTTGTTTTTGGTGATGACTTTCCCTAGACGTAATCGAAGGAAATTTCGATAGAACTTTCTTGATGATCCAGGCGCTATTGACCTGCTCTCCTTTTTCAGTGAGCTGCGCGATGATCACTTGAAGTCGTTCGAGTAGAGACCGCTGATCTTTTATTGAATGGGTTTGCAATGTGCATTCATCAAGTCGTTCGATCAGCTGAGTGATGAGGACCTCTTTGTTGTCGTATTTGTCCTGAAGAAACTTGATCGCTTTGACATAGTTGTCCTTGGTGACTTGGAATTTCCTATTGACGCGCGTGCTTCCCCCTTCAGAGCTGACAGCAAGTAGTTGAATTTGTACATTTCCGGCAGCTGTTGTGAGTGGATGTTATTATCGAATAACTCCCAAAAATTGCTCCACTCCCAGACATTTCCACTGAATGTAGGCACTGGCAAGCTTGGGAGTTCAACAGTTCTTGGACAAAGCTGAACTGTCGACGGTGAACCGTTGTCGATCGACTGGTGCGGTAGAGAAGTTGAGGATATTGATCCTATTGAATTTGCCTGAATACATGAGTTCAGGGCGCGAAACCGAGCTTGTAGAAGTATGACGTAATCGAACGCCGTTGAAAGAGATTTTTCTGCTTGACCGTAGTAATTGTCGATTTCTTCTTTTTCCTTCTCACCGGCCTCGACGTACTCGTCGACAGCTGTGGTGAAATCCGAAAGAGTCGTTTCGACTTTAGGAATTGGCGGACTCAATAGCACTGATACCTTCTTCCAATTGCTGGAGCATTTGCTCGAGCCGCTTGTAGAGGAGCATTGAAGTCAACTGGGATGCTTTCCAATTTCTCTTTCTTTAGTTTGGAAACTATGGAGTCTAGTTTATTGCAGTATAGGGTCAAGAGACGCTTCTGCGTCACTTTCTGAGCAGACATTGACAATTGAGAATATTGAAGTATTGAAAAATTGATACTAAAGGAGAAATATTGAAACTTGAAGAAAACAGGAAGACGAAACGTGGAACTAACCCAGGTACGAAGAGACTGGCCGATGCACCAGAAATTTTTTGTGGTGCTGCTGAAGCTCGCCCTCAGTGTTCCAAGAAAACACTGGCCACGCGGTATTGAGGTATTGAAGGCAATGCGGTTATTGACCTCAAATAGATGAAATATGGTTTATTGAAAATACTATTGATGCATTACTATTGGCGCGGTATTGATCACGCGGTGGAACTAACTTCGGCTGCAGAAGATGGAGCTTGAGCTATTGAAACTGACGGCAGGAGCGAGGCGAGAATTGGAGACGTCGCCTAAAGAACAGAAGAATATATTGACAGTGTAGCAGACCGAATAGAAGAGATAACTGACGTTAGTTGAGCAGAACTTGACGCCAGCGATTGAAGTGTGCAGGATGACAGCTCGCACACTGGAATGAAGGAATTTATTGATATATTGAATAGGGAGGGGAAAACAGAAGGGTGATTTGAATACTAACCCTTGAACGTCGCGAGGAAGCTGAATGAATGAACGAGTCACCATCACCGCTTCTTATACCGTCTCGTTTGCTCCGCGGGGGTGAAAAAAGTGGAAAAACATCGGCGCTGATCAGCCACCAGATAAGTGCAAGAAAGCTATTCCTATGACTAACTCGTAGCAGAAACAGTGAATAAATGTATTTACAAAGTAGCCCATGGCTACAAAGTCCACTGCCTTGTTCAGTTATGCGGCAACGAGTGAGGCTACTTCTCCTTGGATTGTCTACTCTTCTTGTCGAAACGAGGGCGCAGCTGTTCTCCAATCTTTATACCTACTAGTCATTCATTAGTGTCTTGACTTTCACTGGAGTTGGTTTTGCTTTTGTTTAGAGATAATGAAGATGGATAGTTTATTGTCTTTGCTGATTACAATTTCCGCATTTCACATTCCTAATGTCCTTGGTTCCTGAAATAGTTTGAAAACAGCGCCTAGTATCTGCTGATATTTTTGAATCTGCCGAATAGAAACAGATTTCACTGCAGTTGAAAGCGCGAAGGTGTCGCAAATACTGTTGTACTATAGTGCGTATTATACATTCCATCCGACAGAGTCGGTTTTGGATATCCGAGTCGGATAATCCGATCGGATAACTATGCGAAATCCGATCCTACGTCAAAATGGCGATTTCGGATTGACCCAAAATTCGATCAGACGAAGAGACACGATATCCGAAATATCCGATATCCGGAAAACTGAAATTCGAAGGATCCGACCAGAAAACCGGATAATCTGATAGAAAAACGGTTAAAAATGGATAATCGATAGGATAGGAATCGGATGAAAGTCGGATAATTTCGGAAGAAAATCGGATAATTTCGGATGAAAATCAGATAATTCCGCATAAAACCAGATAAATCTGCGCTAATTTTACTCAATTCAACAACCGCGCCCTAAAGGTAATTCCCGACCCACTGCCCACAATTTGTGCCTTATTCGAAATTTGCAATTAATCTCCGCCGACGTGCACGACGCAAATGACGATTATGTGCGCCTGTGATTTAAGCGCGCACATGTATATTGACGCATTATCGGCGCCAAAATTTAATTTTCGAAATCCACAAGATTCTTTCGTCTACTATTCTTCTTCTCAGCCATGAGAGAGCATTTCATCAAAGGCGCAGAAAGTTGGCAACCTCACACGGCTTGTACCATAAATCTTGAGCAGACAGGGTTGTAGGTCTAAACGGACATGAAAATTTATGCAATGAATCATGTCCAACACGTTGACAATCAGGACATTTATCGGGGCTGACTGGTCAATCCTATGAGCTTAGGCCTTGACGTAGGTAGAATGATCGCATCGAAGACCTGCTAGGATGGTTCGAGCACGCCTGGGCAGGTCAGCTTCACTATCAAAGACTCGTGGAGGCACACCGCAATACATGGGATTGAGCTGAGCAGCAGACAAATATTTTGTCATGAAACGTGTGTGCTCAGCCTTCGGCAGTCCTCTACGCGAGAGCTCGAAGGTTCCAAAACATAAAGTACCATGGCTCTATACGTTGTGCGCAGAACTTCCTTTGTGCTGCCCCAGGCAGTGCCAGCAAGGGCACGCAGAATGTTGTTGCGTGAATTGGCTGCAGCAGCACTTATGCGTACGTGTGTTCTCGTGGAAACGTAGAGAGGGATCCAGGAAGGATGTTTTACACTTGTGCGTGAACTTCTCAAAATCAAAGTCTTCAATTCAGTGGCGGAGAACCGGGATGTGTCATCCTTCGTCACGATTCTATAAGCACTCGTACCGCCGCGGTCTTGGGTAGTCGTATATCTGTCAAATAATCCCACATAGAAAAGTAACTCTGTATAGAGTATCAAACCTCTGGGTCAATTACTATTCGCATTTTGGAAGGGGAAGGAAATTCTGGGTGTTGTGAAGTTAACGGAGGGTGAAACATCGAGTAATGACGTCACCGCAGCCTGGCGGAACCCCGTTCTCGGGCAACCCCTTTGTCGCCCTATCATGGGTTATATCTCCGCTTTTCCGGACGCGAGCAAGAAAAAAAAGCGGCCGAAATAAATCCTGGAGCCTGTGCTCGTGCCTTTCTATGTTTCGTGCTGTGGACGGCCAGAGCATTTTGCTTACGCCTCATTTTGATTACCTCGAGAGGCTTCTGGTTTCCGCTGTCGGAATTCCAGGGTGAGCAGCGGCCCCAAACATATAATTGCCCAGGATTGGCTGCGCTTCATTACTTTCCAAACGTCAGACCTCGAAAATTTCTCTGTACCAACATTCAGTCCCCGAGAAGTATGAGCGCAGTGAGGTCGAACCCGATTAGGACGAAGCTGACTCGGATAGTGACGGATCTACTTTTGGAGGGGAGATGTGTCGGAAGACGACACGGAAATAGTAGTCTGAACGCGTGTCTTCAAATGCGCTGTACGATTAAAACAACCATATCAGTCGATGATCTCCAAATATGTCCTGTTTTATGGTCACCACGATAGTTTGTCGTATTTGTTTTCCAATCGCAAGGTTTGCTGGTACCGGTTCAACTGCTCATGTCAACTGTTGCTTTAAAATTTCCCAAAACTGGTGATCTGTTTGTTTCTACGAATACTATATGAAGATTAAATTTGCTTTAGAATGGTATTTGCTTGAATACACGGAGTTCAATCTTCGGAACGACTGAAAATTTTTCTCATCAGTTTTTTCATCCGAATTATACGGCGTATCCGATTTTATCCGATCGGACTATCGTTTTGGATAGGATCCGTAATCCGAAATTCTCGTTTGGGCCAGTGTCCGTTTTACCTGATGAGTCGCTTTGCAAAATGGGCAATATCTGAAAATCCGATCCGACGCGATTTTGGCCATCGGATGGAATGTATGATGCGTATGAAGAAGGAAAGCCTTGTTTGGATTCAGATACTCCCATTGACCTGGGCGAAGACAACGTTGTCAGAGCGATGTTATAACAAGGTCTCAGAATCTATAAAAAGAAGAGGGTTACTTGTGTTTTAAGGGCAGTGTTCACGATAATCTTCGGTTCTGAGATTAATAGCTAAACCGATTGTTTGGCCCCCGGGTAGAACAAAAATGACGAAGGAATCGAGAAAAATGCACCAGAAGGTCACGAAATCCTTTACTCTCACCTCACCTCTTTACTCTCACAGGAACTGTTCGTTGTGACAATGAAATCATTTGTAGGCCCGTCATTCACAATTATTTGCTTGCTGTTGCTCCGTTCTTTTCTTTGGACCCTAACTAGTACTATTTTGCCTGTAATATTCTTCCATTTCCGACTGACCCAATTTTTCAGCGGTGACAACCACCGTGAACATGTTCATACAACTGGACAACTAGTCCAGGCCAGAGATTAATGTCACTAAAATATGACGTTTTAGTGCGTTTCTCGCCGTTTCTTCGTAATTTCTGTAACACTCGATGACCAACGCTTTGTTTTGAGTGGAAAACTCGGGAACGAAAATCATCGTGAACACTGCCTTTAAGGAATATTTCTGTTTTGACCTCTGATAAAAAAGCCTCCGTAGTTGAGGCGCTGCAGGAAGAAAGGAACAGCGGTCATAGGTTGTATTTCAGCGTTGAAATACACATAACTTGATGATGGCGAATGCGTGATTTAGTATATTTATATCCGTTGCCGGAGAACTGGTCCGCGCCTGTCTTTTCACCCACTGAAAATTTCGCTCCAACACGGGGTTTCCTTCCCCTTCCAAAATCGTTAGGGTAAAAGGGCCTCAGAAGTGGATCTTTATCATTGAGTTTGATTTCCAATCTGAGCTTAACCTTGGGTATCAGAACATGGTAAATGGCGGCGCGGACCAGTTCTCACGTAATCATTTATATCTAGTTTTATTTGATACGGAAAGATACGAAGCATTCAAGTTACAATGAGCTTCATCATCTTGGCAGACATGGGACGCAGCTTCACGTTGAGCACACAAGAAGTGGTGACGTTGCCCAAATCTTCACAACTTCAGGGAATTCAGAGTTGGTATGCTTTCGCGCTTAGGATACCGAGCGACGTGAGGGTGAAGTAGACACTCTGCAATGAGGTGAACGATATTAGATCCTTAAAAGCTAGAAAGCTATTATCATCTAATATTTCAACTCATATCTAAATAACTGAAACGTCATAGCTCCACTTAATCACGTATCTACTGTTGATGCTGGTAGATGCGATGTGAGTGCTTTGTTTCGGTATGGGGTTGAAGCTAAGGGGTTTTCAGGATTGAAGTTGCCATGTTACTCGCAGCGAGCAGTAGCGCTAGAGGATGGGATACTGATCCGGCGTCTGCGGCGACCAGCGCAACGCGAGGGTCGAGGGTTATTTCTACTGCGGAGGTGCTGGGGCGATAGTAAACAAGACTTATGAGGAATCAATCCGAAAAAGCTTGCCTGTGTCATTTTATGTCTATATTCACCACGGCCACCGCGTAGGAAGTCTTGCACTCAACCCACAACAGGTGCTACTGGCTTCACATAGAGGTTGAAATTAGGCATATGAGCAACAAACCAATGAGCCTACGTCGCTAATAGAGATTCAATAGAAATTATTTCAGTTGCACCGTCTCACATTCCGAACTAGCTTTCCCATAATCCCAAGTGGATCTTGATCGATAACAATCACATCACGATTTTGCTGAAGATCCTTGATTTCTGGCTTCAGCGTTCGTAGGTCTTTCGACATTTTAAGTAGTGCCAATCACATTGACCAAACACGCGTTTTGCATTTAGATTCTTTTAGGAAACCGCTTATATAAATATTGCTGCTGAAACTAACCAAAGCGTCATGTGTACGGCAGCCTGATCAGCGCTTACAGTTTTCTGGGCAGCAACAAGCGGAAAACCCGTCGGCGGAGAATCTCCCACGAAAATCAGAACACTTCGACTACGGTACTTCATCATGGTCATTCCATCCACCAGGCTGTTGCGCTGCTGCGAGCACATCTCGATTTGCGTCCACATAGCGGATGATGCTGGAGATTAAGTCCCACGAACCGGTGCCGTCATGGAAGATGCTGCGCGAGTTGCGCGCTTGTCTCACGGCAGAATAGTTTATCTGCAAATAGTTTACTTTAGAATGAGGAATTTAAAGATGGAACTATAAGCGCTTACCTGGTCTTTCATACCCGCAATATACCATGTCGTCCAATAATTCCTGTCCGAAAATTTTCAAAATTCTATAATTTTCCTTAGAAGTATTATAATATCACGCAAGTGTAAGAACCTTCTAAAAGGTTCTCCAAAGTTCTACGCTAGGGGTATATAAGGCGCAGTCGCCGCGTCTAGCTATCAGTACAAGCTAAAATGGATCAAGGTGGAATTCGTACGTTCGTGTACTACGAGTGGCTGCTGGGCAACGACACGGGCACCGCGGTCGCCAACATCTGCAGAGCGTGCGAGGAGGATGCAGTGTCCCAACGCACAGTCAGCCGCTAGTTCAATCGTTTCGAGAGCGGCGACACGAGCCTCCGAGGACAGGGAGCAAAGCGGGAGGCCTTCTACGGTGGATGATGACGAAGTCCGTCACTGTATCAAGGAGAAGCCGGGAGCCACCACCCGTGAATTGGCGACGACGCTCGGCTGCAGCAAGTCCACCATCCACAATCGACTTAACTTACTCGGCTACCACAGAGTTCTGGCCCGTTGGATCCCCCACCGTCTGACGGACGCCAACAAGCAGAGCCGCGTGGCCGTCTGCCAGTCCCTTCTCCTTCGTCCGCATCGCAAGGGGTTTCTCGAGAACCTGGTCACTGGGGATGAGAGCGGGGGCCTCTACGACAACGTCGCCCGCCGTGCCGTCTTGATCCCGCGCGGATAAGACCTCCGACGACGCTGAAAGCCGACCTGCACCCGCTGAAGATCATGCTCTGCTGCTGGTGGGACACCAAGGGCATGCTGTACTTCGAGCTGCTCCCGCTAGGTCAGGACGGCCACCGCCTCCATCTACACCGATCAGCTCGAGAAACTAGCCGCCGCCGTCCGAGAAAAGCGTCCCCGACCGGCCTCGGTCCACCTGCTGCACGACAACGAGCGCCCTCAGATGGCGAAGGAGACCCAGCAGATGTTGGCGACGCTCGGCTGGGAGACGGTTGCCCATCCGCCGTATTCCCCGGACCTCGTCCCCTCCGACTACCACTTGGTCCGCCCGCTGAAGCACCATTTGGCCGGCAGAAAATTCACCAACTACGACAACCTCAAATCCGACATCGCGGACTTCTTCGAGTCGCAGCCCCTGGAGTTCTGGGCGAAGGCCATCGGCGACCTGCCCAATCGATGGGCCACTGTTGTGGATAACTGTGGTGGTTATATTGTTGATTAGACTTGTTTTTCATGAAAGTTGAAAAAATAAAAAATGGTGAAATTTTCGGACAAGAATTATTGGACAACCTGGTAGTAGAACAGAGGCCAATCACGGGCGTACACATTAGGACGACCAGTTCCATTCAGCATGCGCTGCATTTAAGGAAATCCTGAAGAATCATAGTTAATGCATGTATTTTTTTCAAAGAGCACTCAAGTCTAGACAATGGACCATTTTTATGGTGTGTCAGCCTGCCACGACGTGTTCATGAATGCGGGCGAAGCCATGTTAGGATTCTGTCTCAGTGAAAAAATCCGGCTTTGATGTTTACACGAGTTACAATACGATGAACAACAGACGTTCCATCGCGTGCACACGAGGCTGCACGTTCTGACACGCTGACAACACTGTCTGGAGCAGTCATGGGTGTTAGAAGCCTTCAAAGCATGGATTCGACTCTGTTGAAGTTTGATATAAAGTTGCAAACATTTCAGAACGTGCACAGTAGGGCGAACGTGGCAAAACATCTTTGAATTAGTGCAGAATTTCTCAACTCCTTGTCGAGGCTCATAATCGCCTGTCTCAATCCCGGTTTTTTATTAAGGACAGTGTTCATGATGGGTTCCAATTCCGAGTTCCCCAGTTACTATTAGATCAATCCGTTTGGCGCCATATGCTACCAAAATCACACAGATACTGCCAAGAGCGCATTGTGAAACGCCTTACTTCTGTTTAATAATTCTCCGCCCTGGACTTGTTTTCCAGTTGGATGAACTTTTTTCTCAGTGGGTATGACCCTGAAAAATATCGAAAGTAGAAGAATACTTTACGCAAAACAGTATTAGTCAGGGTCCAAAGCAAAGAACTACACAAGAAGGGTCCTTGTAAAAAATCAAAGTTTAAAATTGTAATGAATGTTTTTATACTAACTTTCTGCGAGCGTAGAAAATGAATCTGGAATGGATTGGCAGCGGGTCCCGCGTGGAAGGGCTGAAGCATGCCTAAAGTGGTTTGGCTGCGGGCTCTGCGTTTTTTTTTGACCGTGTTAATTTGGTTTCACCCTGTCGTAATGCTGCTTTTTGTTTTCCATGGTATAGTTATTGTTTTTTTCGGTTTTATCAAGCTTTTTTTGTTTTTTTCTGTTTCTTTTTGTTCCTTTTTTAATTTCTAATTTTTGTTTGCTATTGTTATTGCTAATTCTTGTTGAGTTGTGTATAGTTGTGTATTCACATTTTTCGATCGTGTGTCCGAAAAGTATAATAGTGCCCCATTTTTTTGTTATTTCTGGTTCTCTTGGTAAAAACGCAGGTATTGGCACTATCTCAACCTTCGGAAACCACGGGAATTCCTCTTCTTACTAATTTAGAGCAGATGAGAGGGCTGGATGCAGTGAAGGGCGTTCGTGGGCAGCGTTCGCTATGCTAAAATAATTTTCGGCATAAACGCAATGTTACACTTTTCGTGAGTCACGAAAAAGGGGCCAATTCACTCCTTGGATTCTAGTGGACGAAATTATTTGTGTCGAATTATGCCTGGGAACGTATCTGATGAGAATGCTGCGTAGGATGGAACGCTTGACGTGGAAGCAACAGCAGTATAACACAGAGCCTGAAATGGGGGGTACGCCGGTCTTTATTCTATAACCGTTCTGACTTACCTGTCTAGTAGTCTTCCAATGGGGAGGAATTAGTCTTCGATGTCCGCGAGCAGCTAATGCTGCAGGGTATTCCGACAGATCGCTCTCCGCCGAGGTAGAAACTGAAAATTCGAGGATTTCAGGACTTTCAGCACCAGTTTCAGCGTGCAACGTAGCGTTATGAACTGACGCATTTTTTTCATTTTGGTCTGCTTTTTTTTCTGGATGCTTTATTTCGAGTCACAGACACGAAAAAACGCTGTTTAGAAGTGTCGATCAAGAAAACCGTTTTCGGACGATATTGTTAATATTTTCAAGGCTCTCCTCACTCCACTTTCATATTGTGGGGCTTTCCTCACTCCACTTTCATATTGTGGGGCTTTCCTCACTCCACTTTCATATTGTTCCCTTTTTGTTGACGCGTTCTCAGACATTTGCCGAATTCGACCCCAGATCAAACGGGGTCTATCCCCAGATTTCTGTCGGGTTGGACCCATTAGCACTGATCCTCCACGTATTACCAAGTGAGAAGACATGGGGGAGAATAAATTTTACTTCTCCCTCTCTCCCCACCCACGTCGTCTCAGTTGAAAGAAGTGAGGGGCGAAAACGGAGACGGGTTCGACCCGAAAGAAAGCAGCGGTCGCACCCGTTGATTTTCTGAGTTTGTCACGCGAACCAAATCACATTTGTATGAAAGACTTCTCTTTGATAGATTGTACTTGTATTTCATTTTGCTATTCTATAGTTTGAATTTTCCTAACAACTGGAGTGAACGCTTGTGAAAATCAATCGAACTTAGTCTTCTGTCTTGAGGGATAGTTGTTAAGTACACATACTATTTTTCCCTATAATTTTGTAAATACCTTGCTAAATATGTAGAGAAGATTTTCTTTTGGGTACCACAAAGTACTTCCGAATATGTGGAATACGCAACGATTGTTTTCACTGTCTAGAAAGGTCAGCATACACAATCCTTTTTGGGAAATATTGTCGATTTTTTGAACATTCCTCAGCACTCTGCTTTCCTAATGTTGCCTTTCTGCTGCAACGTTTCTGTCTGAACCAACCAATTTTGCTTGTAACACCTCCTTTTTATAGATTCATGATTGAACTCGAATACAGTTTCAATCCGGTCACTGTTCTATAGGAATGAATATTCAAAATACTTTTGAATTTATCGAATATTCGGAAAACATAACAGTTCTTGATTCCGAATTAATCGGTTACTTCAAAAAACAAGTAGCTCACGAATGAATCGGATATTCGTGAAAAAGAATATCCGATGAACTCAAAAATCCTATGAATGAACTTTTTCGGATATTCTTTCGAATCGAAAAGGGAACTCCAATATTCAAATTATTTGAATATATATTTTATTCAATCCCAAGTCCTCACCACATTTATTACACTCAAACACATCACTATCGTCCATCACTGGATGAGGGATCGACGGGACGCTGCTTGGCGGGAAAAATTGCGCGATCCATAGCCACTCTCCCTTCGTTTTCCCGCGCGCAATTTATCCCGCCAAGCAGCTTCGCGGCGATCCCTCATCCAGTCATGAACGATACATCTCTACCTGATATTGTCGTTGCAGATACGGTCACGAATCATGATCCCTAGGATCTGACGCATGCACCGCATCTGGAGTTTTCTTCGAGGACGCTGCCTTTAGGCGGGAAATTAAAAGTGGATATTGCCTCCAGGTGCTTCTATGTATCTCTACATGGACCTCTTCCCCGGTAGCAACAAATATCGTCACTTTGCACCAATAAGCAGTAGGCGTGATAGGCGTGAAAATATGAGT
The DNA here is from genome assembly GCA_029168955.1 of Aplectana chamaeleonis. Classification (NCBI taxonomy): domain Eukaryota; kingdom Metazoa; phylum Nematoda; class Chromadorea; order Rhabditida; family Cosmocercidae; genus Aplectana; species Aplectana chamaeleonis. The sequence goes on from JAPDOI010000211.1 coordinate 989,485, forward strand.
CAAAACGGCCATTCATATTGACATGTACAATTCTAGTTCTGATTCTAGCTTTTCTCTGAAAACAAAAACAGCCCGCGATCTTTCACTGATAGAAATCCCTCCGTTTCGGCAGCGAGGTTCTGCTGGTCGCAACTCGAAAAGGTTTCTCATTCGTTCGTCGATGCTCCCGCAATGCTCCATCGCGGAACCGCGAGGACATTCTACCAGTCTCGAACCAAGAGCGTACACCGTTCGTTGATCGAAACATCGTGTTGTCCAATAGCGATATCCCCTCGCGCACCGCTGGATGCACCGTCCGCGCGATTGTGCGGCATACTCATGTGCCCAAACCCTGCTGGAGCTGCCGCGCCAGACTGCGTTACTGTGTTAGCTTCTTTATGACCCCACCCCCGTTTATTCGATTGTGCAGGATATTGGTTGTACGCATGCAACTGTAGGATTAATGACCTTAGGAACGACAACCGGTGCTTGATTTTATGAAAGTTTGCAATAGGAACAATTTTCTATGCTGATGTGGCATATCCTTTTTCGTTTGCAGGGAAAGGACTATATTGTTTGTGCAGCAATCTGTAAAATGACTGCTTCAAATCAGTTGCTTTTTTTGTGGGCTGGTAGTCACAGCAATGCAACGTCGTCTCAGTTGGAAGAAGTGAGGGGCGAAAACGGAGACGGGTTCGACCCGAAAGAAAGCAGCGGTCGCACCCGTTGACTTTCTGAGTTTGTCACGCGAACCAAATCACATTTGTATGAAAGACTTCTCTTTGATAGATTGTACTTGTATTTCATTTTGCTATTCTATAGTTTGAATTTTCCTAACAACTAGAGTGAACGCTTGTGAAAATCAATCGAACTTAGTCTTCTGTCTTGAGGGATAGTTGTTAAGTACACATACTATTTTTCCCTATAATTTTGTAAATACCTTGCTAAATATGTAGAGAAGATTTTCTTTTGGGTACCACAAAGTACTTCCGAATATGTGGAATACGCAACGATTGTTTTCACTGTCTAGAAAGGTCAGCATACACAATCCTTTTTGGGAAATATTGTCGATTTTTTGAACATTCCTCAGCACTCTGCTTTCCTAATGTTGCCTTTCTGCTGCAACGTTTCTGTCTGAACCAACCAATTTTTGCTTGTAACACCTCCTTTTTATAGATTCATGATTGAACTCGAATACAGTTTCAATCCGGTCACTGTTCTATAGGAATGAATATTCAAAATACTTTTGAATTTATCGAATATTCGGAAAACATAACAGTTCTTGATTCCGGAATTAATCGGTTACTTCAAAAACAAGTAGCTCACGAATGAATCGTATATTCGTGAAAAAGAATATCCGATGAACTCAAAAATCCTATGAATGAACTTTTTCGGATATTCTTTCCGAATCAGAAAGGAACTCCAATATTCAAATTATTTGAATATATATTTTATTCAATCCCAAGTCCTCACCACATTTATTACACACAAACACATCACTATCGTCCATCACTGGATGAGGGATCGCCGCGACGCTGCTTGGCGGGAAAAATTGCGCGATCAATAGCCACTCTCCCTTCGTTTTCCCGCGCGCAATTTATCCCGCCAAGCAGCTTCGCGGCGATCCCTCATCCAGTGATGAACGATATATCTCTACCTGATATTGTCGTTGCAGATACGGTCACGAATCATGATCCCTAGGATCTGACGCATGCACCGCATCTGGAGTTTTCTTCGAGGACGCTGCCTTTAGGCGGGAAATTGAAAGTGGATATTGCCTCCAGGTGCTTCTATGTATCTCTACATGGAGCTCTTCCCCGGTAGCAACAAATATCGTCACTTTACACCAATAAGCAGTAGGCGTGATAGGCGTGAAAATGTGAGTCAAAACGGCCATTCATATTGACATGTACAATTCTAGTTCTGATTCTGGCTTTTCTCTGAAAAAAAAAACAGCCCGCGATCTTTCACTGATAGAAATCCCTCCATTTCGGCAGCGAGGTTCTGCTGGTCTCAACTCGAAAAGGTTTCTCATTGGTTCGTCGATGCCCCCGCAATGCTCCATCGCGGAACCGCGAGGACATTCTACCAGTCTCGAACCAAGAGCGTACACCGTTCGTTGATCGAGACATCGTGTTGTCCAATAGCGATATCTCCTCGCGCACCGCTGGATGCACCGTCCGCGCGATTGTGCGGCATACTCATGTGCCCAAACCCTGCTGGAGCTGCCGCGCCAGACTGCGTTACTGTGTTAGCTTCTTTATGACCCCACCCCCGTTTATTCGATTGTGCAGGATATTGGTTGTACGCATGCAACTGTAGGATTAATGACCTTAGGAACGACAACCGGTGCTTGATTTTATGAAAGTTTTGCAATAGGAACAATTTTCTATGCTGATGTGGCATATCCTTTTTCGTTTGCAGGGAAAGGACTATATTGTTTATGCAGCAATCTGTAAAATGACTGCTTCAAATCAGTTGCTTTTTTTGTGGGCTGGTAGTCACAGCAATGCAACATTGTATGTGAATGAGCGAGACACAAGTATGAGACTATCTCTTTGTTCAGCTTCACCGTTTCTCAATGCGACATTGTGCAAAGTGGTGACCTTCTTTGCTGTCGGCGATGAGATCCGTGTACAGATAGAAGCACCCGGAGGCAATCTCCACTTACTTTCTCGTTCAAGCAATTCTCTGGACAGAATGATTGCAATAACTGAAAACTCCGACTTTATAATTTCGAAAAAAATTTCCTTTACGGAGTATCCCGCACTCAGAAATGACATGAACTTAAGAAGACGCATTGCAGTATATAGATTCAAAGATTCTGGCGATGAAAACCTTGAAACTGATTACTTCGAGTTTAAATTAAATATAAAGAGAGATCTTCAGATTCTCCTTTTTTCAAACTTCGGCACAGCACATCAGAACTGCTGGAGTAGGAGGTGCTTGATAGGGGAAATCATGAACTATGTAACTCTCGAGGCCCTTTCTAGGCCCTTGAAGAAGACGTTCAGTCGAAACGTCAGGCCTTCAATAAAAGAACCACCTAGCAACCTCGTCTAGCACAAGATCATTAGATATATATTATATTCATTCAACAGACCCGTTGATGAACAACAGATCTGAGCGTTCCGCGATCATGAATGACCTCTTGCCGTCTGTTCAGCTTTGCGAGTTGTAATCAAAATCTTCCTCACAGTAGCTCTCATTCTTGCGTACTGGTCTACTTGGAACCGTAGTGCGGAGCCCTGCTCTAAGGTGGAGTAACCTGGTGGGTTTGTTTGCCTTGTCCTGCTGAATGCGTCTGTGCTGCTTCTCACAGCACATCAGAACTGCTGGGGGAGGAGAAGCTTGATAGGGTAAATCATAAACTATGTAACCCTCGATACCCTCTTTGGGCCTCTGAAGAAGATGTTCAGTCGAAACGTCAAGCCTTCAATGAAAGATTCCACCTACCAACCTCGTCTGGCACAAGAACATTAAATATGTTAAGAGAGAAATAATCAAAATTCATTCCACCTTTTCTGTTATGAAACAAGGTAGCCCTCTGAATCAGCTAGAGAATCACTTTCAACTTAACTGTTTGTATAGAACATATTCCACCACGAGAATGATTCTGAAGGCCTCTTGATACTTTCAATTGTTCTATCCCAGAATATTGTTAAATGCATTTGGAGGTTACGTACGAGCGGTGAATCAGTCATTACGCTTCGAATTGCTCGCCGGTCAACCATGGCATCAATGGTCTTGTGGAGCAAGAAGCGCCAGTGACAATATCCTGCAAGCCCATTCGGGAAGAGCTTCCGAAGCCAATTTGTGAGCGGAAGTTGATGATAAAGTCGTCCACATCACAACGTGACTGTGACTATGGCCCGTAGTAGACCCACCACTTAGTCAGGATCATCTGAATGGGTGATAAGACGAGCCCGAAACGATTCAGACAGGGCTCAGACGAGTCCGAAATCGTATCGAGCGATAGGTTGCATTGAAGCGGTCTGTCTTCCAAAGCCATGGTGATGGGGGCATGATGATACCTGTGATGACAAGACCAACCGGCCATTATTCTCTACGTGGTCGTTCACGAATCGACCAACTCCATGCTCCGTTTCTCAATAAATGAAATGCTGTTTGTTTCGTGGAAGCTGATATTGATTATGATACATTAATAAGCCGAAATCTCAACTGAATCATTTAAGTTACTCCTTTGCTCCTTAAAACGGCCTCGAGCACATTCCTGACCTGGCACGCTGTTTCTCTCTTCTCTAGCCAAGAAGTCAGTCAGATCTGACTGAATCGATTCAGTCAGATCTGACTGAGCGATTCAGCTTAACTTGTTTGTTGCTGACTTTCTCTGTTCAGCCTAGGTCGCTATCCTACAACACGTATTTCTGAAATGTGTGCGGCTCATCTGAATTCTTTTCAGAATATCGATTCAGATAGGCTGAACTGAAATTTTTGCCGGCTTTACAACGGGCCTATGACTTATCGTGTATCGTACTTTTCTTAAAAACAAACCGCGTTCACGTAGCTGACTTGATGTCAATGAACACTCCCCATTCTTCACCGTCAGTGCGGAGCCAAGCATAGCTACCGTGGTGATTCGTACACAAGGTCCCCCCTATCAGCTACTGCCGTGAAAGCGGTATGCTATCGCTCCCCAAAGGTGGCCTGGGCGCGGTTGGTCCCGCAACGAAAGCCATAAGCCCGGTAGAGACGCGGCCCCCTGGTTCGGGCGGCGCGGTCTGAGGCATCAGTCCGCCCCTGCCACGACCAAGCGTGGTCTTCTCTCCTCTGGGCTGCTCCTTTTCTTCCTCACTGGGTCGTGCTTCGCTTCAGTGCCCTCTGGCTTTTAAACCATCACTATGACACCTGTAATACAGTTGGCTCGCGAAGAGCATATTCAATGAACATGTCACTAGGCGGCTGCCCCGCCACGCGTTTCGTTTCAGGTGGATGCCCCCTTACGTGGAAATGATCGACGGGTGGACGCACCGAATCAACCAGCCCCGGAATGACGTCTACTGCTGCACAATGTGTTAAAGCGCGGGTCGTCTACTTCCCGTGAAAGTACGGAATCTAACTAGTGATTAAAATACTATTCATCAGTATTATTGCAAACTAATTACTTGTCCTTGGCAACGAATTTTAGGGTGACCCATGCCTAAAATGTGTCCGAATGAGAATCTCGGTTCATGCGGTCGGCGAGCGCGTTTTTGCGGCCATCGCAAACGCCGCTCTCGAACAAGTCTTCCCACGGCTGCAAACAGCTGACTGCAGCTGTATTTTGCTATTATTGAACTAGTATTCCCTTCCTGCTGCACCATGGTGAGTTTTTTGTGTATTATATTGTTTTAATAATTATTTTGAAACTTTCTTCATCATGTGTGGGTTTTTTTGTTTTTGGTGAGAGAGATTTGTGTTTTTTTTTTAATTTCTTTTTCGCTTGGAGTTGTTAAGAGTTAATGTTGCATGAGAGGCCCTAGACGCTTGACGTTTAGGATAAAATAACACCTCATCCCTGTTTTTTTTTTCGAGAATGGCCTCTAAAATGACACCCTAATCCATTTCTGTCGTTTTGGAAGATGCTCACTCTCACAACATGTTGGATTGGAATCTAGGTCTAAAAACTAAAACAATATGAGTTCAGGATAGCCCTTGCTATTCCCATCTCTAGCTACCTGGTCTGCTTCCCTGCAACTCTAGCCGCGGACGAGGCAGAAAGGGTCGCCCATGAGGAACAAAATCAGCTAATTTGACGGAATGTTTTTGCAAAAAGTATATGAGTGTAGAAAATTTTCACAAAGGCCAACAAATCCGACCGGATCCAGGCTCTGTCAATACGCCCACGGTAGAAATTTTGGAGGACAAGCTGCAAGACTGCTTTCAAAACCCTGCCCATAGTATACCTGCTGAAAGAGAAGAGGTAGCCTTACATCTGTACAATCATGGACTCGAATCCAGGTGGCGGAATACTACCGGGTGGCAAAATGCAACATATCAACATTCAAAACAAACCACAATATGAATTAGAGCAGCAACGCCTCATTTTACTGGAGTAAAGAGATCCACAGGACTCGGGCGGTGACCTGGAACAACATTCTGGGCGGGTTCGCTCTCTTCGCCGACGGTTTCCGATTTCTGCAGTTGAAGACTGTAGACATGCACATATACTATTCGGCAGCAACAATCCAGGCAATTTACTTCATGAAGTAGTGGTTTAATCACCCAAGTTTGAGGTACTTACTTATAAGGTAGTGGAAAGGTAGCTATGTCTGAGCAGAGGAATGTCCGTTCTAGAAAGCTCGTCAAGGGTGTGTTCCGTAATTCGATGGATAGAGTGTCCGGTATGGCTGAAGTCATTGAAGGACTAAAGCTGTTTGCCGAAACTCCCGAGCTAATGAAGGAAGTCGTAGCACAAGCTGGTGGTGTAAAAGACTTCAGGTCTCTCACCGCAGATCAAAAAGCTGTGCTTTCAAGAATTATCGTGCGCTTCTCGTGTTTTGGCCCGGTAGGGTGGACGTCAGAAAAGCAGTTTGAGGACGGCTTGTATCGACTTGTCGATAAGCTGGGCATCGTGGACGGAACAGGTAAGAAAATCCATCCGAACATAAACCAGATGGCTTTCCTTTGTGAACAGTTTAATACGATTTTGTCAACCAAAATCCAAGGACTCACACAGAAGAAGACCAGGAGCGAAAATGAGCAGGCTCAGCTGGATGCCATGACGGCGCTAAAGAATGGTTCACCAAATTTCCTAAAATATGGTAAGCTGCGGCCCGAGTGTTCTGAGGACTTTGAGCGCGATCAGGAGACTAAGAATAGATAATTCTTTTGATAGTGGAGTCAAAGTAAAAGCACTGCGAAAAAAGCTGTAATTATTCAGAAGGCATACAAAAGCGGCAGACTTCTATTGTGTACGCGCTGACGAAGGAGAAGAAAGAACTGACGTACGAGCAGATCGATGGTTACTTTCAGCGGGAACTACTCGCCCTTGGTCCCCCACAGCTGCAACGAATCGTAATCGACTTTAAAAATGCGGCCATATGAGCGATGAGTAAATTCTTCCCTGAGTCAGCGATGAAGGCTGCGCTTTCCATCTAGCGCAAGCCTGGATAGGAAATGCAACTCTCTCGGCTTGAGAAAACACATTAAACTACCGCAAAAATCCAGGAATTCATCAGATTGTGGAGAATAATAAAGGGGCTCCCGATCTTGAGGAGAGACTTTCCACGAGTATCAGCGCTCTCCTTCCCCACCTCTCCACAAAACCATGAGGCATACAGTGGCTGCAAAGAGTTCCTCGAATATTTCCAATCAACGTGGATGCAGGGAATATTCAAGGGCATGTGGTGTAAAAGGGGAATGACGGAGCTGCAGACCACAATCTCGCCGAAGCGTATCATAGGTGAACGCATCAGAATGTATTAGCAAATTCAACCATTTCTGTGATTTCAGAAAGATGCGGCGACTACTCCGGCAGAAAATGCAGATTTAAAGGTGGTCGTCAAAGGAAAGCGAAGAGAATACTTTTAGAGCAATGAGAAATCTCGCTATTATGGAACGAGTACAATACCGCCCGTATCTTTTGGTCATTGGGCGCGCTAGAGCGCCGGAGCGCGTCGTTTGGCGTCGTTTTTGAATAACTCGCTTCAAAACGGTCCAATCGGAAAATGGAAGCCACCGGAATCAGCATCGAAAATGCGATCTACCGAATGTATAAAATTTCAAAATGGAACTCAGTGGAAGATTTTGGGTTACGGTAGCTATCCAATGTCCCTCGTGTCCAAATGGGGCTGGCGTTTAAGTGTTGTTATAAGTGGATTTCTTGACGTTTTCTCGTATTTAGAACATTTATAGCAATTCGTGATCCTCTGTGTTTCTTCTGAAACATTTTGACAGCGAAAAAATTAATAAAAATTTATAAAAAAAGTCATTTTTCCTAACAATTTTTGGATTCTAATGTGGAAAAACCACGAAGTTCTTCCATATTAGTGACTTTTTTTGAGATAAATTGCAAAACTTTGAGTAGAACTCAGGTATTAAAAGTTAGACGGAAATCGCGCCTTGAAATTTGATTAATTATTTGATTTCACATTCAAAAAAGGTAGGTATCAGAGCGCATTTTAACAACCATGAAATGAATTCGCTTTGCAATCTTTGTTTTTTCTCCTCACACAAAGAATTCATGTCCAGAATCAGCCAGTGTACGGAAATGCACCACAAACTAACAGTTCAAAAAAAATTATTCAAAAATTAAAATTTTTATAAAGTGACCAATTTCAATTTCCATGCTGAAATACTCCTCGAGTTCTATATTCTTCGTGTATAGCGCATGAATTTGTTCCGAAATTGTTTCAAAATATAGAATTCTAATCTTTTCCAATTATTTTTAAAAATAAATAAATTATCGTAAGTGAATTTTTACTGAGACCACAAATTCTGAATTTCTTTCCGAATTTCTCTCTTTGTATTCCATGTATTTCTAGCTTCATTATATGAATTTCTTTCGAAAATGTGGGAATCGTGAAAATCTTCAATCTTTTTTCCCAAAAAAAAACAAATGAAATTGTGGTGAGCGCGAAGCGCTCACCAGATTTGGCTTTGATTCGCCATCGCGCAACCCCCTGATCTCGGTATCAGGGTCCAGAGTAAACGTAGGAGAACCGTTCTTTTTGCATTCAATATACTTTAGAAAGGTGAATAACTGTTGAAAAAATGGTCTGAAATGGTTACCTGAGATTCGAGAAAAAGTGTCAAAACCACGTCATTTTGGTCGAAAATGTTCATCTCCTTTTTTTCAGTTGGCGTTCACGATCTTGTTGGAACACTTATCGTTGAGCTAGAGAGCTCATTTTTGGCCAGGAGCTGGTTTTGTTTGCACCTAGCTCCTGTCAAAATTTGAAGTTGGTTGCTCAATTTTTGTGGAACCTCAAAATTGACGGTCAGGGAAAGACAAAACACGTAAACATGTTATTATAAACCATCCGACGTTTACTTATTCGTAAAAATGAGCTAGTGAAATGAACACTGTTACTGACAGGCTTTTGCTCAGGTTTTGACGGGGCAACGCTTCGATCAATACGGCGGGATCTCGGAAGTACTTTTCGGAACGCGGCACCGTGGGACTCAGAAGTGCGCCACAGAACGCCGTAGTAAGTGTGTGGGACCTGAATGAAAGTGCGCCGGACGCCGTAGAAAGTGTGCGGGACCCACGTGGGAGTGTGCCGCACGCCGTATAAAGTGTGCGGGACTCAAGTGGGAGTGCGCCGGACGCCGTAGGAAGTGTGCGGGACCCAAATGAGAGTGCGCCACGCGCCGTAGAAAGCGTGCGGGACCCAAGTGGGAGTGAGCCGTACGCCGTAGAAAGTGTGGGGACCCACGTGGGAGTGCGCCGGACGCCGTAGAAAGTGTGCGGGACCCAAATGAGAGAGCGTCGGACGCCGTAGAAAGTGAGCGGGACCCAAGTGGGAGTGCGCCGGACGCCATAGAAAGTGTGCGGGACTCAAGTGGGAGTGGGCCGGATGCCGTAGAAAGTGTGCGGGACCCAAGTGGGAGTGCGCCACACGCCGTAGAAAGCTTGTGGGACCCAAGTGGGAGCGCGCCGGACGCCGTAGAAAGTGTGCAGGACCCACATGGCCGTGCGCCGGACGCCGTAGAAAGTGTGCGGGACTCAAATGAGAGTGCGCCACACGCCGTAGAAAGCATGCGGACCCAAGTGGAGTGCGCCGGACGCCGTAGAAAGTGTGCGGGACCCGCATGGGCGTGCGCAGAACGCCGTAGAAAGCGTGCGGGACCCGAAGGAGTGCACCGGACGCCGTAGAAAGTGTGCGGGACTCAAGTGGGAGTGCCCCGGACGCCGTAGAAAGTGGGCGGGACCCAAATGAGAGTGCGCCACACGCCGTAGAAAGTGTGCGGAGCCCAAATGAGAATGCGCCGGACGCCGTAGAAAGTGTGCGGGACCCACGTGGGAGTGCGCCGGACGCCGTAGAAAGTGTGCGGGTCCCAAATGGGTGTGCGCAAAACGCCGTAGTAATTGTGTGAGACCCAAATGAGAGTGCGCCGGACGCCGCAGAAAGTGTGCGGGACCCAAATGAGAGAGCGTCGGACGACATAGAAAGTGTGCGGGACTCAAGTGGGAGTGCGCCAGGACGCCGTATAAAGTGTGCGGGTCCCAAATGGGTGTGCGCAAAACGCCGTAGTAATTGTGTGAGACCCAAATGAGAGTGCGCCGGACGCCGCAGAAAGTGTGCGGGACCCAAATGAGAGAGCGTCGGACGACATAGAAAGTGTGCGGGACTCAAGCGGGAGTGCGCGGGACGCCGTAGAAAGTGTGCGGGACCCAAATGAGAGTGCGCCAGACGCCGTAGAAAGCATGCGGGACCCAAGTGGGAGTGCGCCGGACGCCGTAGAAAGTGTGCGGGACCCACATGGGCGTGCGCCGGACGAAGTAGAAAGTGTGCGGTACTCAAGTGGGATTGCGCCGGACGCCATAGAAAGTGCGCGGGACTCAAGTGGGAGTGCGCCGGACGCCGTAGAAAGCATGCGGGACCCAAGTGGGAGTGCGCCGGACGCCGTAGAAAGCGTGCGGGACTCAAGTGGGAGTGCGCCGGAAGCCGTAGAAAGTGTGTGGGACTCAAGTGGGAGTGCGCCGGACGCCGTAGAAAGTTTGCGGGACCCAAATGAGAGTGCGCCACACGCCGTAGAAAGCGTGCGGGACCCAAGTGGGAGTGCGCCGGACGCCGTAGAAAGTGTGCGGGACCCAAATAGAAGCACGCCCATGCGGATCATTTTTTCCGCAGGGTTACCGTAACCACTCTTGAGCAAAACATGATAACGAACGATAACACACGCTCATAACATGCGGGGTATAAAAGGGCAGAGGAGCGGTATGCATTCATTCACACACCGTTCTCTTCGAGAAGCCGCCGGGAAGAGGCTGAGGAGGTCGAAATTGTGCAAACACGTTGGTTGGCTATTACGATGTGCTCATATGCAAGCTGACACTCAGAAAATTTTTGAAGGAGGGTAATGGTAGCTCTGCGGAAAAATGATCGGCACAAGCGTGCTTGTGACCCAAATGGGCGTACGCAGAACGCCGTATAAAGTGTGTGGGACCCAAATGAGAGTGCGTTGGACACCGTAGAAAGTGCCGGACCCAAATGGGTGTGCGCAGAACGCCGTAGAAAGAGTGCAGGACATCAGTGGGGGTGTGCAAGATGTAACAGAATGTGCGGTGGACATTAGTGTGAGTGCGCAGGATGACATAGAAAGTGTGCAGGACATCAGAGAGGTGTGCAGGACATCAGTTGGAGTGCTCAGGACGTCATAGAAGGGTGGGGGCAGGACATCATTGGGTTTACTTTCATCCAACACCACCAGGCATAAATCATGTTAGAAAGGAAACCTTTCGGAAAAATAAATGAAATTCCTGAAAGTTTAGGTTCCTGGCAAAAAGTGAAGATTTGGCATGGCCATTTTTTCGAAAGAATTAGAAATATACTCAGGTAAAACGGGAAGGTAAAGAAAATGAAAAAAAGTTTTGAAATATTCCTGAGAGCGATTTGGCGTAGAATAATTTGTTTTTCGGGAAATGAAGTGAAATAGTTGAAAGTATGATTTGGCAGTCGAGTTTGAACCGGCTATTGATAAGAGTTGTGCAAAACGAGAGATCGCCTTGTCTGTGCTTATCCGTAGAACATATCAAAGCGAAATCACGCGTGTTGATTTTACTTCACCTAATACGTGAAGACCGCCGCATTACAGCTCCCGAAAAAGTTTTGATGCTTCCCATTTCACGCGTGATTTCGCTTTGAAATGTTCTACGGATAAGCACAGACAAGGCGATCTCTCGTTTTGCACAACTCTTATCAATAGCCGGTTCAAACTCGACTGCCAAATCATACTTTCAACTATTTCACTTCATTTCCCGAAAAACAAATTATTCTACGCCAAATCGTTCTCAGGAATATTTCAAAACTTTTTTTTCATTTTTCTTTACCTTCCCGTTTTACCTGAGTATATTTCTAATTCTTCGAAAAAATGGCCATGCCAAATCTTCACTTTTGCCAGGAACCTAAACTTTCAGGAATTTGAAATTTGAATTTTCTCTTAATTTGCATTTTCAGTGTGAAAAGGTTCTAGGAATGTTTCACTGTTCATGTAGAGCGCATAAAATTAATCAGCATTCATTTTAAAAATGCTGAATTCAAAAAAAAATATTCTTTCCGCAAAAAAAAATTAAAAATTTCAAAGTTTTTCATTATTAGAACAATTTTTTGAATTTTGATACCGGAACCTTCTTTGAATCCCATCCATCTAGTCACAGGAGATTGTTTCAAGAATAAGATAATCTAGGAAATTTTTCATTTTTCTCCAAAAAAAAAAGAAATGTAAAAACTGAATTTTCAATACAATTACCAGTTTTGAATTTCGTTCTTGAATACTTCTAGATGTTCTTACTATTGGAGCTCCATTCGCGAGAAAAGATTTTTCTAGCTTTGCTACGCAGAATCCAGTCCGCATTGTGGTAATTTTGAAAACTTTAAATTTTTCCTACAAAAAAATGAAAATTTAAAATTGAATTTCTGGTGAAAAGACCGGCTTCAGAACTCATTCCAGAACCCTTCTCGAACTCCATAATACCGAATTTACTAATTATACTGAATAAATACAATTTTAGGAATTGGTGTATGACCACCCCGTATTTCGGCCCTCCACCCCTCGCATGCCAGGCAATTACCTACGCCAGGGCGCTCTACCAACCAACAGCCCATCCAGCCCGACCATAGATCACATTTGTCAGGCTGAACCTAACCAGTATGAAACCTCATGAAATTCAGTATCATAATCAGTCAGTGCATCACTTTTTGAAAACATCTGTAGAATTGTTTGGGAAACATGGAATTCATGAGAACTTTGGGTAAGTTTTCCGAAAAAAGAAAAAAATTAAAGTCGAATTTTCATTAAGACCACTAATTCTAAATTTCTTTCCAGCTTTCTATTCGAATTTAATGTATTTTCTGCTCCACTACATAGAACTGTACCAAAGATGTGGAAATCGTATAAATTTATGGTTTCCTCCACAAAAATGGAAATTTAAAATTGAATTTCTGGTGAAAAAAAAATTAAGGCCGAATTTTCATTAAGACCACAAATGCTGAATTTCTTTCCAGATTTCAATTCGATTTTCATACATTTTGTGCTCTACTATGGAGTTCTCCCAAAAATGTGGAAATCGTAAGAATTTTTTAGTTTCCTCCACTTAAAAATGAAATCGCAAAAATGAATTTCTGGTGAAAAGATCCACATCAGAACTCATTCCAGACACCTTCTGGAATTCCATAATATCTCAAATTCACTAATTATACTGAATAAATACAATTGTAGGAATTGGCGTATGAGCACCCCGTCGTTCGGCCCTCCACCCCTCGCGTGCCAGGCAATTACCTACGCCAGGTCGTCTACCAACCCACAGCTCATCCAGGCCGAGTATCGATCACATTTCTCAGGGGCTGAAACCCTAACCACTATGAAACCTCATAAAATTCAGTATCATATTCAGTGAGAGCATGCCTCTTAAAGAACATTTGTTCATTCGCACAGTAATGAAACATGTCAAATTCTTCGCATAATTAGGGTCCAGAACAAATTATAATGTAGATTTGGTCCGAGAAGCCGAAATGCGAGAAATGGTTCACATCTTAGAAAAAATTAATGGTGTTTTCCAGTAGTAGTGAATAATGTCGGAAACACATTGAGGACTGCATCAAGCCAAAAGTGTACCAGTACTAAAATTAGGCTCTGCATGCACTCGCTCTCACACTGGCCTGCTCTCTAAGAAACAGCCTACAGGGTCATTTTGAGGTGCGAATGGGCCTCGGAGGCGTATTTGGGACCTCCTCCGTCTAAATGACCTTATCAGAATTACAGAGACTCTTTGTCTGCAACACGCTCCCAACCATTTGTTTATCTCCAATAAAAATGAGTTGAGCTGTTCTCGCATTTCTCGCAGTCATATTAATTTTCAAATTTTCGGAAAATGCATCAATCCCAAAATGTGTATTTGTTCAATGTAATTAGGGAATTTAGGATATTATGGAATTCTAGCAGGGTTCTGGAACGAGTTCCGAAACCGATCTTCTAATCACGTATTCATTTTTGAGATTTCATTTTGGTGGAGGAAACCTGAAATTCAAACGATTTCCACATTTTTGGTACAATTCCGTGTAGTGGAGCAAAAAATACATTGAATTCGAATAGAAATCTACAAAGACATTTAGAATAAGTGGTCATAATGAAAATTTTTTTCTTTTTTTTCTTTTTATTTAATTTTTTTCTTTTTTTTTTGGAAAACTTTCCTGAAGTTCTCATGAATTCCATGCTCCCGAAACAATTGATATTATGGAGTTCTAGAAGGGTTCCTGAATGAGTTCTGATACCGGTCTTTTCACCAGGAATTCAATTTTAAAATTCCTGAAAGTTTAGGTTCCTAGCAAAAGTAAAGATTTGGCATGGCCATTTTTTCGAAAAATTAGAAATATACTCAGTTAAAAGGGGAACTCTCATTTGGATCCCACACACTTTCTACGGCGTCCCGCGCACCCTCATTTGGGTCCCACAAACTTTTTACGGCGTTCTGCGCACACCCGTTTGGGTCCCCCACACTTTCCATGGCGTCCGGCGCATTTCCACTTGAGTGCCGCACATTTTGTACGGGGCCCGGAGCAGATCCACTTGGGTCCCACACATTTTCTACGGTGTCCGGCGCACTCTCATTTGGGTCCCATAAACATTCTACGGCGTCCAGCGCACCCCTACTTGGGACCCGCACACTTTCTACGGCGTCTGGCGCACTCCTACTGGGGTTCCGCACACTATCTACGGCGTTCTGTGGCGCACTTGTGAGTCACACCGTGCGGCGTTCCAAAAAATACTTCCGAGATCCCGCCGTATTGATTGAAGCGTTGCCCCGTCTCAGGGCGCGTTCAATCCTGAGCAAAAGCCTATCAGTAACGGTGTTTATTTCATTAGTTCATTTTACGAATGAGTGAACTTCGGATGGTTTATAATAACATGTTTACGTGTTTTTGTCTTTCCTGACCCTCGATTTTGAGGTTCCACAAAAATTGAGCTACAAACTTCAAAATTTGACAGGAGCTAGGTGCAATCATAACCAACTTTCTGGCCAAAAATGAGCTTCTTAGCTCAACGATAAGTGTTCCAACAAGATCGTGAACGCCAACTGAATAAAAAAAAGGAGATGAACCCTTTTTTCGACCAAATTCACGTGGTTTTGACAATTTTTCTCGAATCTCAGGTAACCATTCTGGACCATTTTTTGAACAGTTATTCAGCTTCCTAAAGTATAATAAATGCAAAAAGAACGGTCTTCCTACGTTTATTCTGGACCCTGATACTGAGATCAGGGGGTTGAGCGATGGCGAATCAAAGCCAAATCTGGTGAGCGCTTCGCGCTCACCACAATTTTATTTTTGTGGAGGAAACCTGAAATTCAAACGATTTCCACATTTTCGGTACAATTCCGTGTAGAGGAGCAGAAATACATTGGATTCGAATGGAAATCTACAAAGAAATTTAGAATAAGTGGTCTTAATGAAAATTCGACTTTCATTTTTTTCTTTTTTTCTTGGAAAACTTTCCTAAATTTCTCATGAATTCCATGCTACCGAAACTATTCTACAGATGTTTTCGAAAAAAGATGCACTGACTGAATATGATACTGAATTTTATGAGGTTTCATACAAGTTAGGGTTTCAGTCACTGACAAATGTGATCGATAATCGGCCTGGATGGGCTGTTGGTTGGTAGAGCGACCTGGCGTAGGTAATTGCCTGGCATGCGAGGGGTGGAGGGCCGAACGACGGGGTGCTCATACACCAATTCCTGAAATTGTATTTATTCAGTATACTTAGTGAATTCGAGATATTATGGAGTTCTAGAAGGGTTCCTGAATGAGTTCTGATACCGGTCTTTTCACCAGAAATTCAATTTTAAAATTTCATTTTTTTTGTAGGAAAAATTCAAAGTTTTCAAAATTACCACAATGCGGATTGAATTCTGCGTAGCAAAGCTAGAAAAACTTTTTCTCGCGACTGGAACTCTACTAGTAGGAAAATCCAGAAGTGTTCTAGAAAGAAATTCAAAACTGGTAATTCTATTTCAATTTTTACATTTCTTTTTTTTGGGAGAAAAATGAAAAACTTCCTAGATTATCTTATTCTTGAAACAATCTCCTGTGACCAGATGGATGGGATTCTAAGAAGGTTCCGGTATCAAAAATTAAAAAATTGTTCTAATAATGAAAATTCAGCTTTGAAATTTTTTATTTTTTTTTCGCGGAAAGATTTTTTTTTTGAATTCAGCATTTTTAAAATCAATGCTGATGAAATTTATGCGCTCTACATGTGACACATTCCTAGAATGTTTTCACTCTGAAAATGGAAATTAAGAGAAAATTCAAATTCCAAATTTCATTTGTTTTTCGGGAAAAAATATTGAAGATTACTTTCACGATTCCCACATTTTCGAAAAAGAGATTTATATAATGAAGCCAGAAATACATGGAATACAAAGAGAAATTCGGAAAGAAATTCAGAATTTGTGGTCCTCAGTAAAAATTCACTTACGATAATTTATTTATTTTTTTTTGAAAAATAATTGGAAAAAGGTTAGGAATTCTATATTTTTGAAACAATTTCTGAAACAAATTCATACGCTATACACGAAGAATATAGAACTCGAGGAGTATTTCAGCATGAAAATTGAAATTGGTCACTTTATAAAAATTTTATTTTTTTGAATAAAATTTTGTTTGAACTGTTCATTTTTGGTGCATTTCCGTACACACTGGCTGATTCTGGACATGATTTCTCCGTGTGAGGAGAAAAACAAAGATCGCAAAGCGAATCCCTTACATGGTTGTTGAAATGCGCTCTGATACCTACCTTTTTTGAATGTGAAATCAAATAATTAATCAAATTTCAAGGCGCGATTTCCGTCTAACCTTTAATACCTGAATTCTTCTCAACCTTTGCAATTTATCTCAAAACAAGTCACTAATATAGAAGAACTTTCGTGATTCTGCCACATCCATATTCTGCCACATAAATTGTTAGGAAAATGACTTTTTTTATGAATTTTATTAATTTTTTTCTGCTTAAGGTCAAAAATGTTTCAGAAGAAACGCAGAGGATAACAAATGGCACATGAATGTGCTAAATACCAGAAAACGTCAGGAAATCCACTTATAACAACACTTAAACGCCAGCCCCATTTGGACACGAGGGACATTGGATAGCTACCGTAACCCAAAATCTTGCCCTGAGTTCCATTTTGAAATTTAATACATTCAGTAGATCGCATTTTCGATGCTGATTCCGAATTTGGCTTCCATTTTCCGATTGGACCGTTTTGAAGCGAGTTATTCAAAAACGACGCCAAACGGCGCGCTCCGGCGCTCTAGCGCGCCCAATGACCAAAAGATACGGGCGGTATTGTAGGTTTACAAGGCTCCCTATAAGAATAACAAGCACCTTGAAACCTATATAAATCACTGATTCAGGCGCCAGAGGAGCTACGCTATCTAAGGAAACGTGACAGGGATCGACTACAAAAGGTGGCTCAGAAGATGGCTAAATTCCAGGAAGGGTTGTCGCGGCCCTATGTGGCGACAGTGACCGAATCATCAGTGGAAAATCCATTTAATAGAATCTGTAGAAAGAAAAAACGATATATTTCCGTAGGACGGGTGATTTTACGCTAGCGAATGCGACCCTGTGCAAGTCAAGCTACATAATAGGTTTCAGAATAATCATTTTATAACACAAAGAATTAGAAGAGCAAATATGGAAGTTAACCTCATTGTACAAGGTCGCATTCGTATCAAAATTAATTCGTTCTTATGTACGTATATGACGCAATAGGGAACTTGCCATTGTACTGTTTATAATTTGTTACTTGTATTTGTAATTGTGTGTTAGTGTCAAAGTCTACAGTCCATTGGTATTGACGTCCTTGTCTCAGAGAAGAAGAAATGAGAATGAGAAGAAGATTGATTGAGAAGAAATAACGAACGGCAAATAGCCACGGGAAAATTTTCCTTTCCAGTAGATCACCTTGGAAGATCAACGAGGGATTGGAGCGGCCTACCATGACGTTGGTAAAATCGCAACAGAGTTGAAATTGATGAGATCCCAGCGGTCTCACCACATAACCACGCTCTGCGATTGAATACCACCGTGTGCAGGCAGAAGATGAAAAACGATTAGTAAGCAGATTTCTTGAACTAGCACGTAATCCTTTGAGAAAAAATATATCGAAAAAATGAAAAGAATCGAAGCAATTTGAATGACTATAGCAGAGGAGGCACAACATTTTAACAACGACAAATAGCGGTATCAAACCTTCAAAGTCTTCTCAACTCGGACTGCACAAGCCCGGTTTACCCACGGGCTATGAAATCTCTCCAATTTATGGTGAAAAAGATTGGACGCGACAGATTACATCATCACTCTATAAATTCGTTTTGTTAGCTTGAGTATAATAAGGACACAGCAACTCAGGCACCGGTTCGATTCGAGCGCCGTCAGAACGAGGTTGGACCGTTGAACCGCTCTGGCTCGAAACGAAAAAAGGGGTGGGGTCAACCCGAAAGTGGCTCGTTCGTTTCGGGAATGACATCGGTCCACCTGTCATTGCTGGGACTGCAGTCTCGATGATGACGTCACGCCTTCGTGCATCGGTCCACCTTTCTCAGCAAGGATTCTATTAAGATGATGACGTCATCGTCTTGTTGCCACTGATTCTACGCCATATACCCTTCATAGCTGTCATCGTGATGACGTCACCCTTGAATTTCAGAGTATGGTGGCTGTATGGCTTTGCCACCATGCTCGAAAAATCAAGGATGACGTCGTCGCGATGAACGCTATGAAGTATACAGGGCGTAGAATCGATGCTAACCAAATGCTGACGTCATTATACTGGTCTTGACTATGAGAATTCTATGTTTCAACAAACACTTAGATTTATTAACAATCAACAATCAGTTTGCTAGTGATTCGTTTCCACTGATTTATAGTTCAGAGCTTTTGATCATTCTTGCCCTGTTTTTCTTTTTATGCTGTCGTTTTTGAGCTAAATTCCGGTCCTTAATTGCGGATTACCGCTCTTGCATCATGCAACACTATGATAGCAGTGTTGGAAGAAAGGTGAATCGTACCGGGACTAACAAGGAAACTATTTTTAGTCAGCCTGGCCATTCCGCATGAAATGTACATATCTAGAGCCGTTTTTGACGTAGAATCCGATAACGATCTTCGCAGCTGCCTCAAACCACTCTGAAAAAAAGGTACACGCGTTCTTCAAAGCCTGGAGGCAAGTTAAGGGGCGGTCCCATAAAATTTTTAAGGTGTTCTGAAAAAAAATTTCGGATTCGGCTTAAAGCTTGTATGCAGGGGTAGTTTAGGGTGCAGAACGCGAATCTGGAGTCTGCTTGTTGAAATTCTGAAGTTTATCCTAGGTTAAGGAAGGTACCATGCCATTTAGGGGGCAAAACCTACCTTAGTATTACGAAAATCGACAAATGGACACTAAATCCGTATTCACCACCCCGAATAACCCCCGAATATCAGTTTTAAGTCAAATCTGAGACTTTGGCCGAAACAGCGTACACCCATTCGTAATCTACCGAAAATCAATAAATTGGTCTCAGATTTGTGCTCAGCACTCCAAATAGCCCTCAGAGAAACGATTAGAGCCAAGTTTATCGTAGTACTCCGGAAATCGAAGATAGTCGCGATTTGCCATAAAATTTTTCCTCGAAGGGAAGCTTTGAACGATTCAAGTCGAAAACTTCGGAAAATCGAAAAATAAACCACAGATGTGCGATCAGTGCGCCAAATAACCCACCTGGGAGGAATTTGAGTCAAATCTGGAACATTTTTTTGAAACGATACCAGAGCCTTGTAATTGGCATAATTAAATATCCAGCAGTCCAGAACGAAAATCCGTCCAAAACGCTATCAGCCTGCGCAAAATTCAGAAAATGTGCCTTGACCTAATCTTAGATCAGGAGTGTAGTTTCGAGCGCTAAACACAATCATGATGTCCGTTTCCGGATTCTCCAGAGACTAATGCGTGTTTCGGAAGGCGAAATAGGTGCGAAAATCTGGCGAAAAACGCCTATAACTCTTTTCAGAGTGAGCTTAGGCAACTGAGAGGATTACAATCGGGTTCTACGTCGAAAACGGTTTCAGAGGAGTACATTTCATCCGGAGCGGCCAGGCTGACTAATAGTAGTTCCCTTGTAAGCAGTCCCAGCTCAAATATTATCCTGTTCCGATAATATTAGTCACCGAATGGAATCGAGATGGCGTTTTAGAACCAGTATCTCAAGGTCTGGTACCGTGTCGATGGTCAGCTGGTGTATGGCTCTGCTATTGCAATCTGCGTGAGCACTGCCAGAAGTTGGTCTTCAATTGGGCTCCACGGAGGCGAGGAACCGTGTGCCGGGTTCTGCAATTTCTAACATCAACCTTAAAAAGCCACCGCAGCAGGTGAATTTCGGCCAATCCCGTCTCCCGTCTCTATGTGCTCGATACGATGTCCGCCGCTGCTGCTGTCCCTTTCCAGATTGGTGACCAGGAGACACTCGGTTAAGAAAGGCAAGGGATGAAAGCTCAGAAGTCACCGAATGGAATCGAGATGGCGCTGAATCAACTGCGGTCGGACAAGAAGGCCCTGAGACTTACCTGAAGGCTTTGTTTGCTCATGTTTTCCAAGTGCAAAAGCGAAAGTTCTCAGCGGTTCTAGCGAAGAAACCAAGAACTACATATGGAGAAAGTCTCGGCGCTCCAGTGCGGAAGAATTGTGCGCTCAAAAGGTAAGCTTTGTCGCGAGGCCGAGGCTAGACTCTTCTCAACCATCGACCACAGCAGAATGCCTGCTCTTCTGTTGGCGAGAATCATATTGTTAGTGGTAGGCATAGTATTGATGCTGAGGAGAAAGAGCGGTTACGCTCCATAGTTGTATCAGGTGTCCCTGAATCGTCTAGAAAGCGGCCCATAGAGAGAACTAAAGTATGATTATGCCGTCATAGAAGATGTCTTGAATCATTTTGGAGTGTAGAATGTATTTCCGTGCATGGTTTATGCAGGCTAGGGGAAGCCAAGTTGATTGATCGATCCCGATCTCGTTTGTTGAAGGTTGTTCTTCCCTCTAGTTATTATCAGAACCTGACTCTGCAAAGGGCTCCTCGGCTGCGATCCTTATCCCGGAGGCGGGGTCTTCATAAGGCCCTCGCTCACAAAGGAAGAACTGGCACGTGCAGGCGAGGAAGGCCGCTGATGTGACGCACGTCGCTCATCTGCTAATGGTACTACAATACCGCTCAAAGGATTTGGTCAGAAATCAAGCGAGGTCGGATTTTCGCGTCTTTTTCGTCTTTTTTGTATAACTCGCTTCAAAGTCAAACTTTAGAGGCAGAAAACTAAGAGATATTTTCATAATCCAGGCGTGGAGGGCTATCCAATGGTGTAGCCTATTGTAAGGATTTCTGTTTGAGAACCATGGAGATTTCGCAATCAAGCTTGCTCTCTATATGCAGTGAACACAGGGAAACGCAGGCGGAGACGGTATTTGCACCATCCATCACGGTGCAGTAATCATACAAACCTGGGTGATTGCAGAAACTGTGTAATTATCATTTGTCGCGTAATCACCACAATAGGGCTGCTAAAACCATTGGGTCAAAGCCCTCAACGAGAAGATCGCTATGAATATCTCCCCTAGTTTCTGCTCAAATTTGACTTTGAAGTAGAGTTATACACAAAAAAAAGACGAAAAGGACGCGAAAACCCGACCCTCGCTCTCGCACTCTGACCAAATCCTTTGAGCAGTATTGTAGATTGCGGATTACTGAACAGCCTTATCATTCCTGTACGCCTGTTACCAATACTAATATACTCCCTACGATACGAATACGCTTGTCGTTGGTTTTCACATTAAGTCCGAGCACACTTGCTGCCAATCCTAGCTCGCTAATTGCTGATCACTAAAAATTACTCTCGCTGCTGATTCAAATGCTTTTACTACTGGCTAAAGAGTGGAAAACGCGTGAGTATCACTCAGGACGGGATCTCGTAGTATGTAACAGCTTACAGCAAATATACGAATCTGTTTCTAAAAACAATGATTCTTTTGTATTGCTTTTACAGGACAAAAACACTGAGACATTTGTCGCTTTCACGGGAGACGTGGCTTAAGAAGGGAGTTGAATTGGCGCCTCTGCTGAGGACTGGAGTTCTCACTTCGACATTCTCAGGTGTGGTACGTAGTCGCAAGAGAGGAGGTGTGGAGTTGCTTTGTTCGTTAGGAAGCCTTATTCACCTGTTCTTGTTTTCCGTGGGTCTGTTACGGACTCATATGAAATTTTATGCGGAGACGTGGAAGTAGGGCTCGTTTCTTGTGCGGTTCATTGTAGTTTATGAGAGGCTCCTAGTTGTACCGCGGGTGATGACTGAGCAGTTGAACGCAAGTATTAGTGATATGGTGTCTGTTAACTACCCTGCGTAACCACCGGCTATGACTTGAATTTCCTGATCATTGCGATGAGAGAGCACCTACACTGCCAGCAGTTCTGTTTCCAGAAGTTTTTGAATATGTGCTGCACTCATTCTCTGGTCGCAGCATGTTAAATCGGAGACGTGTGGAAGTAATATCCTAGACTTAGTGCTCTGCTGTGACAACGATTTCGTGTTTGAGTCCCCAGGTGTCTTGCCTCCCCTGGGTTCGAGTGACCACTCCTTTGATTCGAAAGTATAGGCTCGAAGCTACGTAAACAAAAGACCACGAAGGGAGATGAAAAGAAATTTTAAGGCAGCCTTCGTTTTGATCTGTATAAAGGAGTACCTGATGAATGTTGACTGGTATGGTTCTTTTCATAGCCTGGAAGTCTACAGTTAATGGAAAATACGAAATCTTTAATTGCCATAATCAACACTGCATTGAACTTTTTGTACCAATGCACATGGTCCTCTAGCGGTCATCGCCAGGCTTCCCCCCCATACCTCAAAGCGTTTTTCAAGGGTTGGGCGCACAGATTCATGGTTTGCTGCAAAAGAACTCAATACCCCCATAGCTGGAGCCAAAGTTCAAGGACCAAAAATGGTAAAAGTTCGATCCGCAAGCTTAAAAAGTACAATGATAGTATAGAAGAGAAGAAAGTCATCGAGTCGAAAGATAAGAATGCGTTTTACAAGCTTTTTGAACTTCAGAATGAATGATAAAAAAAAACCGTGGAGTACCGCTTAAGACGTCTGACGGAAATATCCTCAGGGCTGACAGGGACAAGGCAGAACTTTTGGCCAACAAGCATTCGAACATTCATTTTCAAGAGCTTCCTCACTGGACCAAGCGAGGCTGGTTTCCCCGACCTTCGAGGTGATGGTGCAAGAATTCTGTTGGTTCTATAAGGAAGAAATTGTTTACTGAACTATTGAAATGGCCGAATTCATCTTCAAGAACGCCGGATGATATCCCTCTGATGTTCGTGAAGAATGTCGCTCATGAAATCGTGATGGGACCCTTAGAGTTCATTTTCTTAACTTGAGCTTTATGACAAGTGAGGTCCCAGATCGATGGAAAGTTATCTTATGTCATCCGCGCTTCCTAAAGGCCCCATTCACAGAAGCGAGCCTTCCAACTACAGACCAGTTACTATAACGTCATTGTTCGCTAAGGTTGTTCGAAAAGATTCTAAAAAAGAGAATAGTTGCACATCTCACCGAAAAATCGTTCGGTTATTTCCCCATCAGCATGGCTTTTTCAAAAAGGGTAAGTCAACCGTGACAGCTTATGATTGAAGCTTCTAAAAAAAAAAAACAACTGGACGTCTCTTTTTAGAACCAAGGTAGTAATGTCGATGTTGTTTTTTTCTGATTTTTCCAAGGCATTTGGACAAAGTCCGCATCATAAGCTAATACAAAACAAACAATGGTAGGCGTACACCCGGCGCATAGTATCTTGGATCGCCTCATTTTTGGAGCATAGGACCTTTTTCGGTTCCGAGAGTGAACACTTCGTATTCGCAGAAGTCACCCAGTGTGTAGTGGAGTTCCGCAGAGGTGGAGTCCTTTCAACCGATCTTTGTTCAATGTTCTTGAATGTAATTTTAGCGTCTCATAAAACTTTCGAAAATCACTTGCCCAAGACTCCACTTTCATAGTGCATGTTACACTAACACGCACGAGCTAAGAGGGACTTATTGAGTGGGTTTGAGTTGATTTCTGTGCATTTGCAGACGATTATTAAGATTTTTCGCCAGAGCTTGGGCTCTAGTGAGGACATCCAAGGCAATCCAAAATGCACATAAAGACGCAATGGTGGTCTGGTCTCAGCGCCATGCAAAAAAAATTACAGCACCTGCCGCTATCGAAGCCGAGAAAACTGAAGCATCTCCATCTAGGTTCCTCAAATAACTGTCATACTTTACAATGTCAGAAGGGACTGAGATTGACAATGTCGAGCAGATCACTGGACGCTGGGATCTCATCCTCCACACAGAAACTCCTGCCAGTTTTGACAAGCGACTGCGAATCGGTATCTACCAGAGCCACCGTGGCTGTCAATCAATATATTCAGGGGACTGGGAACTAGAAATAGCGCGGTACTACTTTAGAGCCTTGAAAACCTGCTACGTGAGACCTATTCTTGAGTATGGGACACCAGTGTATTGTCCACACAAAAAGAAAAGCATAGTCAAACTTGAAAAGGTGTGCAAAACGGGTTTACAAGAAAGTTAATGATCAGGAAGTTCTGCTTTTGCCATTATCAACAAATGCCATCTGCAGAAACCAGGAATAGTGAACTCCAAACTGCCAACTTCTTCAGGTAAGGAGAGGGTTGAACGACTTACTGCTGCTTCATAAAATCCTGTATCCAACCGGACTTTGGTCTGCTCCGGCCTGGAGTGTATTGTCGAGGTGAGAACATCAAGAACCAGGGAGGAGCTTCAAAAAATTGTGCATAAAATTCAAAGCCTAAACTGCAGGCGCTTTTCTTCATAAATAGGGCGAGCCCCAGCATTCGAACGGCTTCTGGAGGCTAAAATCCATCTCCTGTGAGCCATAAGGCATTTAGAAAACTTGTAACTGAACACTTCGAGAACAGGCGTGGCGAACGCTAATCCGTCATAGAGCAATGTCCTTGTCTCTACATCATTATGCGGCTGATACGTGTATCTGCTTTGAACTCATTACACTACCTGATCAGAAAACTGATAGTTTTCCCTTGTTCCTTATGTATGCTTTTTTGCTGATTTCGTTTATGTTGTTCGTTGCACATAGGTCTGGTATACAGGCTTATGTAAATAAATAAATAAATGAATAAATAAATAAATAAATAAATAAATAAATAAATAAATATTTAGCGGTGCTTGAACGCCACAACTGCGCACTGACGGGAGTGATAAGCTGGGACCTCTTGATGGGTGAAATGTTTCACTTTGAGATCCTAATTTCTTTACTGAGCTTTTTCCGATTATGGGGAACACAAGCTCAAAAATGACGCGCTCAACTCCGCGATGCTGAGCAAAGAACAACTAGGACAAAATCAGGTGCTGTTCTCTGCGTTTGTCACCATGGGGTGCAGATCTCATATAATATCAAATAGCGCAGAACGGCAAATTTTGCACTGAAAAAAAAAGCCCAGAGCTCAAGGTTTCCTCGGTTTCGCATATTGCTTCTTTTTCTCACCGAAAAAAGTTGAAGAGTTATCCTGATAAGAAGAGTATGACTTAGCATTACCAATGAAGGCATCAAGATCACAAGAGTGTGCGGTTGAATTTTTTCGGTAAATACGGAAAAAACGGTAAATTCCGGAATAGTGTCTGGAGTCTCTGATTTATCTTTATATTACGCGTGCGACCGAACGATTTTCAGCGGCAGAACCGTCATGGGTAAAGGACGAATATAGTATCACGTATTTGACAAGAGTAAACTTCATGTGATCACTGGACGCCTAGCATCGAATTGCCAATATACTACAAGAACTGACATCCCGAAATGCCCGATACTCAATAATCTTTGACTTCTCTGAGACGGTGGTTCGCTGTGAAACATTTTTAACTTTGCGGTACAGTGGACCAATTTGAATAATCTCCTCGGCAACAGCATCGAAAAAAAAAACAGTAAGAAACTGGTGAAAAAAAAAATATGAAACGCCTCAATTTTGAGAGTGATAGAGCTCACAGCTCTTTTAAAACACGATCTCTCTTTTCCACCCAGAACCTGTCATTTGAAATGTAACAAGCACTTGACTCGATTCATACTCTTAAACGTACTGATAAGCGATGAGGAGTGACGACTTAGCACGAAATGGAGTCGTCAAGACCTATTTTAAAACACACAAATGTTAGAACATTTAAAGGCCGTGGTGTGGTCACGATGAAAACGTTATCGAAAAAACTTACAAAAATCGAAGCTTAGGCATCTTTCATAGTGCGCTCACCGCAAAGCGCAGGCACGCGCAGGACGAGCGGTGGACTATGAAACTTTTCACCGCGCGGCACGCGCGGGACGAGCGGAAAGCCACTACGAAATCTTCAGCGGCACCGCCATGGCGGTGCTGGTAAAAGTAGGCCTGAACTGGGACTTGTACAGAAATTCCTGGCTTGCATTTGCGTATGCGGTGGCTCAGGATAGTCCCAGAATTATTTATGTTGTAGTGGACTCAAATCGAGAAGCAATTATTGATTGAAACGGTAAAACCGCCATGGCGGTTTGAGGCCAAAGGCGCCGCTATGGCGGTGCTGATGGACTATGAAAGTGCTCGATTACCGCGCGTCCCGCGCGGTAAGAACTTTCATAGTCCACCGCCCCTCCCGCGCGTCACGCGCGTGCCGCGCTTGCGGTGAGGACTATGAAAGATGCCTTAGATTAAAAAAAAAAAAAAAAACAGCTGAAAAACTATGAAGGTAACGCGGTGAAAAAATGGATAGAATTAGAGTTTCCAGAGCCCAAAGGAGCCAGTTCGTGCACACGTGCGCAGCGCCGACGACAAAGATCGCAGTCTTATGCCGAGCAGTCAAAAATCATCGACATTCAGAGGACGAAATAAATGCAAATTTAACGAATAAAAACAGTTGCATAATGAAAGCATCACTTCAGTCAATGTTTTTGACTAGATGTGTACATAAATTCGAAGGTTCATTGATTGACATTCAATTTCAAGCTAGCTGATGTTCTTGATATAAGAGGTCATCGATGCCGATGATGTGGAGTGGGCTCGTCCACCATCAAAAGACAAGCGAATTGAGGCTTCAAATTTCGCCAAAAACAGTGGTTTTTTCGCGATATTTTCTTATAGGTCCTACTACTCGAGGTCCAGAATAGGGTTTAGAGAGAAAAAGACGACAAGCTTATTTGATCGCGACCACTGTCTTTAAAAGGAAATATAAAAAGTCACTTGAAAGAAAACATGTAAATCAAAAGCGTGGAAATCCTCACCAAAGTGGCCACTGTGAGTCGTAATAGGGTTTATTCACGCAATTCAGGCGAGAAATGGGACCAGTTATCCAAAGAGCTACCTAAGTTTGATCGGTAAAATTTTCGTTGAATTCCGTGATTAAATCGGTGAATCAAATTTTACCGAAAAATACCGGTAAATCCGGAAAATCGGTAAATGCACAACCCTGGTCAAGATCTGTTTTTGAAGAACAAAACGCGAGAACACCAAAAGAAAACATGAAAAGTTCCATGAAGGTCAGAAACGGGAATCAGTAGCGTGAGAATGCTAAAAAAAGGTGGTTTTATGCGGGTCGAAATAGGGTTTATTCATGGAATTAAGGCAAGAAATGGGTTGATATAGCAAAAAAACTTGCTTAAGTTTGATCGTTAAAAATGTCGGTAAATTTCCAGATTAAAGGCAGTGTTCACGATATTCTGAAATTTTGAGATTATTCGCTATATTGATTGAGTGGCCCCCGAGTAGAACTAAAATGACGTAAAAATTGAGAAAGACGTACAAGAAATCACGAAATCCTTAAAGGCAGCATACACGCTCGTGAACGTGGTTGGGATAAGAACGAGAATCGAACCGTATGGCTTACAACATAATGCCTACGCGTTTTGAAGCGTCAAAAACGATCCACAATGCCGTTACAGGAGTAGCAAGTATTGCCCCTCCCGTATGTTCACGCCCCTGTATTTGCCTTTCTCCTCCAACGCAGGGTTGCGGGGTCATCTTCGCCGTCACTAACGTGTGTGGTTTACTTGTTAGGCAATCCATAAACAGTACCGATGGCGAAGATGACTGAACGACCTTGCGATGGAGGAAAATAGCAAATAAAGGTGGCGTGAAAATACGGACGGGGCCAAACTTGCTACTCTTGTAACGGCATTGTGAGCCGTTTTTTGACGTTTCAGAATGTATAGGCATTGTGTTCTGACCCATACGATTCTATCTCCGTCGTAATCTCAAATTCTCTCTACGAGCGTGTATGCTGCCTTTAAGAATCACCCCGCTTCTTAAGTATCACAGGAAGTGTTTGTTGTGACAATGAAATCTTTTGTGGACCCGTCCTTTGTAATTCTTTACTCTCTATTGCTCCGTTCTTTCCTTAGGGCCCTAAATGATCCTATTTTGCATAAAATAATCATCTATTTATGATTGGCCCAGTTCTGTACTGGTGACAACCACCACGAAGATGTGACAAATAGTCCATGTTATAGAACAATGTCACTGAAATACGACGTTTTACTGCGTGTCTAGCCGTTTTTAGGTAATTTTTGGTAGCACTTCGAGGCCAACGCATTGTTTTATGTAGAAAAATCGGGGACGAAAATCATCATGAACACTGCCTTTAAGTCGGTGAACGGGGTTAATCAAAATTTACCGAAAACTCCCAGTAAATCGGGAAGGCGGCAAACGGTGAGTGCACACACCTGGTGGGAAGTCCGAGCGAAATTGCCATGCTTCACACCCAGTAGACCAGCACCCTGAAGTTCGATTACTTTCCGCTTATTTCATGATTTCTTACATCAAGGAGCAACAGAAGGTGACGAGTATGTTTCAAGAAGATCTTGAAATAATATCGTCCGGAGCGGGTTTATATTCACCAAACGGATTCATTTTTTTATTTTCAGCAAAAAATCAAGAAGAGATGAGGATCGACCGATTTAATGAGGCTGACTGACTAACGGTAGAGAAAAAATAGTGAATAATACTTTTTTGAAGGATTTGAGTATATTTAGTAGAAATTGCAGAAGACAAGAGAAGCCAATGACAGCTGCATTTTTTCAAAATGGGTTGGCAACCGTCCCCAAATTTCGCAATGTTCCGTTTCACATACTTTCGAAAAGAAATTCTCAAAAGGCGTTCAGATTCCTGCCTTGCCCAATTTGTGTCATCCTTCTATAGGGTTCCAATCTTAGGCCCCCAAACTTTATCCGATCTCATCCGAGAGCTCAGATATTTGCTCGAACACGAAGAGGTCGAATGTAATTTTTAGCGTCTCATAAAACTTTTGAAAATCCTTGCCAAGATCCACTTTCATAGAGCGTGTTACACTAATTTATTCCGTTTCCGGGCTCAGAAACTCGGAAACGGAAGCGGAACGGAACAGCCCAAAAAACACCGGAAATACGGAAACGGAACAGCTCCGCACAGCCGTGGTGGCAACCCTACCCTTTCCAAAATTAGTTTTTCATAGAAGATCTGTTTTCAGCTGAGAATAAGTTCTTCAAATGGAAATATAGGTGAGCGTTGCTCAAAAGATACGTGGGGATTTTTGGATTCGAGCTTTAGTAAAAAAAATAGCACTTTAACTGGTGTCCAAATCATTAAAACTATTCAGAAATGAAGTTTCACGAGCCCAAAACCCTACGACTATAAGTGACCGTGATGAAAGTATACCGTAAAACAAACATTCATCTCATAAACATATACTTGATCATTCCATCATGGAAAGTGAGCTCGACCGTGTGTCGTCGCCGCGCCACTTCGCCGCACCGCTCGGGGTTGCAAAGCAGTGCCGCCTGGCCGCGCTGAAGGCCACTGCCAGTCGCCCTCCTCTAGTCTAATCGACCCGCCGCGGCGCGGTGTGATCGATACGGCTGCACATCATGCTGCCGCGCCTTTTCGCGGCGATTCTCTGTCGTTTCCTTAAAGGCAGTGTTCACGATAAAAAATGTGCTTCAGTTTCCACTAGGATTAGGTAGTGGAGGGGCACAATGTAACGTCGACGTCGAAAGAACGCATGAAAACGAGCCAGGAAAAGCTCAAAAAGAGCATGAAGTTGCCATTTCGAGCGCAAGGCAAACCTCAAAAGCGCATCACACGCCCACCTACGTAAACAAATGAGTGCTCAATATCGTGAGATGAGCGACGATTTCCAATCATTAGCCCCGTTCTTCCCTTCATTTTCAGCTTGTCTCTTTACTCAGGGCAACTCGCATAGATCGGCTGCAAAAGACGGAAGTTACAACTTCGGACAACTCGTCCACCATGTTTCCTTTGCTCAATCTTTGAGGGACCATAACTCCGTTCCCAGAAGGTATTGTACGATTTCAGAGACATCATTGGAATCAGCATGGGGCTGTTTTCAAGATAAGCGAAAAAACAGAAAATCGATTTTCATCGTGAACACTGCCTTTAAGGGGTCGTTTATACTCGCTACGCTGAGCGGCGCTGCACAATGCATTTCTGCAATCTCGATCGCGCCGCACCACCTGATCAATATTAAAGAAATGCATTGTGCCGCGCCGTGCAGCGGCGGAAGTGTAGACGACGCCATAGCAGCGGGACGGTGTGATTACCTGAGCGGCGCTCCGTTTTGTTGCAACTCTGCTCGGCGGCGGAAGTATAAACGGTGCCTAGGATAGGCTTGGAAGTCGTCGTCGGTGTCAATGAAATTTCAGATATTCTTGCCTATAAAGGGCTATTCCTTTCCGAACTACCTATAACAATAACCTCTTTCAATTCGGCTAATTTGAGTGTTTTAGTTCAATAACGATGTTCGTCCAATCCGAAGTAGGTAACTCCAGTCTATCAACTCTGCCAACGCGTAGCTAGACGCCTACGAGGGCGCGGCCTGAAACGCCGCCCCATTCCGTATCGCAAGGGTGCAAATTCGTCGCATATTCTACGTAAAAACGAAGGCTAAATTCGAACCATCGCTCCCTCTGACGCTAAACCCGTATATTCTCGCTATAATTTTGTAGCGAGAATCTACGGATTTAGCGACAGCCTGTGTAGAAACGCAACCTCAAACCCGCGTTGGCTACGCGGAAGGCACAGTCAACCCACGGATAACTTGGCATTCTGTGGACGGTCGTGGAGAAAGACCCCGTGTCGCTCTCTGGGAGACCTTGCTAGGGATAATTTTGGCCGCTGGGATGCTGCAGGCCGTGGGGAAGAAACGGCGATGCGCTCGATCGCAGCAGAGATCGCCTCTCTAGTACGGATCAGGACTGGGTGGGTTGATCGAGAATTAGCGTAGAATATGCGGGTATTGTAGCGAGAATTTACGTGAAATATGCGGGCGCTGTATCTTAAATTTTACCAACTGAGGCTAAACTTTCAGTAACTTAAGTAAATTCTCGTGTCAAAAACAGACTAGGTGCCTCCTAAGCCCTGGGCATATCTTGTTTTCATGTGAGGCATCTAGCTACGCGTTGGCGGAGAAAGTGAAAAGTCATCATTTTGTGGAATATGTCGACGAAAATTTGCTGAGAAAAATCGCAAATATAGGAGAGCTAGACGCCTACATAATTTTACTTGAGGAACTCTTTCTAAGTTTTACTAGTCTCATAACATGCCATACTATCATTACTTCGTTTGATGATATCATTTTGGCTTCTTTGCTGTAGGGTACCTCGAATGTATAGTCAGTCTCATAGTCAGCTCTATTGTTTTCAACCTCGATTTAAATATCTGTTTCTCTGGAAAACAATGATCCGTTATCACTTGGGTGCTCACTTTTGATGCCATCACACGTGTGTGCTGTAAAAGTTTTAATTTTCAAGCTCACAATTTTTGAAAGAGGATTTGAAATAATTGGTAACAGTTTTGATCGAAACAATTGTTCACGTTAGAGCGCGGAAGCATAACAACAGAATGCGAATTATAGTCTTACAGAAATAACATTCGATATATGAAAAACTTGAATGGTTGTAACACAAAAGGAATTAGAAGTTCGAGTGTATACTTTTGTAGGAACTAAATTCAAATTCATTAGCTTCTTCTATTATTTTAAAATTTAACCAACATGCTTTATCTTCGGGTTGTGACATGAAAAATGGCCCATATTTCCAGAGAATTTCTCAAATAGTTGGAGTGATTTTTCGAAAAATGCAAAC
This sequence comes from Aplectana chamaeleonis, assembly GCA_029168955.1. NCBI lineage: Eukaryota > Metazoa > Nematoda > Chromadorea > Rhabditida > Cosmocercidae > Aplectana > Aplectana chamaeleonis. Next base: position 1,021,839 of record JAPDOI010000211.1, read on the forward strand.
CCGAAAATGTTGTGCTTTGCTGCATAATTGTGTATGTAACCGTTAGTCATTCCTGTAGAAAATCATTTGTTTCATAATAACCATGTGTTTAATTTGGAAATAAATTTGCATATCATTTTTGTATTGTGATATTATGCAATACGCTAGCCTGGAGTCCCCCAATCGTGATCTCCAGTTTGTGGCTATTCTATAGTGTAATAGCTACTAGTGACGACCACGATTGTAGGATTCCCTGCTGGCGTATTGCGCTGTTCGGAGCCCCTCCCATTGGAAGGGATATCATATTTGCCCGCGGTCCGAACGCAAAGTGCCGTGATGCAGATTTGCGTTTGGAACGCGAACATTTTCGTACTGACCGCGGCGGTATACCAGTCGGAACGCTCGCAATGTTGCGGTCGGAACGTCGCCAATCCCGCGGTCGGTCCTATCGTTGCGCGCGGTCAGCCCTATTTTCTGTCCGAGTAGAGATCGTCGGTGCCGATTTGTGGAGTGAGCTCGTCCAGCATCAGAAGATCGAAAAGTTAAGGCTGATAATGGAACCCAAAATAGGGTTTTTTAGCAATTTTTTCGTAAGTCCCACAACTCTGAATCCAGAAAAGAGTGTAGTATGGAAAACTAGACAAGCATATTTCACAGCGAGAGATTAGTATGCACCAGCAGATGCAGTGTTCCTGTTGCAATCGTTTAGCACGGATGACTCAACATAACGGACAAAAACTGAACAAATATCAGGATTTGGAAGAAACAGGCACATCAACAGTCATGCAAACGAAAACCGTTGTGAACCAGTCACAAAACTGATTACAGCGAGCAGACGCTGACTTTCAAATCAGTAGCTGAAGTATATTCGATGTTTCATCCCAGTTTGCTCGCTCGCTTTAGTACTGCATCGCCCATCGGTTCTCTAGAGAAGCAGCGATTGAAGCATGATCGAAAGTTGTGCACGGCGAAATAACTCGTCTTAAACTTGTTTTGCGTGTTTCATGCTGTCCGCGTGAAGTCTAGAAAGTACCGAGTTGTTAAGAGGGCACCCAGGGTGTTAAACGCGAGATTCCGATTCCGAAAAATCCAGCACGAAATTGGCGTCATGGTCTTATTTGCTACTATTGAGTTGATGCACAATTGTCCGGCATTTATTTCGACGCGTTTTATATCAGTGGAATGAAGCGTTTTGTTTATAACTTTTGTAAAAAAATAATCTTGTCATTCTTCAAAAAAAAATGCGTGTCGAAAACCATAGTCATATTCGCCATATTATACTCTACCACTTCGAGAAAGGATGGAAGGCAGAATAGTCATTTCGCGATCTCAACGAACGTTTTAGCAAAGCAACAATCAAAGAAAGTCAGTGTAGGGAGGGATTTGCCCGTTTGAAATCAGGTTACACCAGCTTGGCGGATAAGCCAGGAAGAGGTCGGCCATCGGATTTTGACGATCAGACTCTTCTGGCAGAGGACGGAGGCCTGACAACACGAAAACTGGCTGAAAATTTCAATGTCCATCAATCCACGGTTGTTGCCTCAAAAAGCTTGGAAAAGTGTGGGAAATCGCTGGATGGGTCTCCCACGAGCTACTCCAATAACAACAGTTTTGTTAAAAAAAATTGATAAAAAAACGCCGGATAATTATGGATCAACCCAAAATTTAGTGAATAAAAATATCGCTGCAGGGAACACTTCAGAAAGCTTGCAGTAGTCAAAGGAATTGTGTAGGTCCCCACATAAAAAATCAAAAGGGCACTGACATTGAAGAGTGTTGAACTTTTGAGAGTGTTTAAGACTTATTATAGCAAGACACTGGCTCTAGTTGTGAATATGACTTCGTTTTCAGAATGCGGCCAGCCTTCGAGCAAAAATGTTGCAAGCTGCGGAACTTCTTTTGCCATGTTTGCTGAATGTTCCTGTTTGCGCAGAACTTAGCTAAGTTATTGTTAAGTCCGCCTCATGGATGAAAGATGGAGCTTCTGTACAACAGTCTGGTTACCTCGTATTGCCTCCGGCCTCTACCTCCCACAAGATGGAACTCTGTTTTAGGAAAAGTCAAGACGTTCTGCACCCAGCGAAAGCTTCCAGAAAATCGTCATCACTTGATGCCCCTTGCTCGGGAGCGGTCGAGCTGGATGGGATGTGGTCCACACTGCGGCGACGCGCAGTGAAGATGGATAATCAAGAAAATCAAGAAGGTTGTGTAAGCCGCAAAGTTCAGAGGCAATATGATATAAGAATTGAATGAGTACATTTTATCCACTTCTGTGTCAAACCAGATTTCAAACAGAGGAGCCGATTTATTGTCCTGACGATTCGGCAAGCTCGCAGTTATGAGAGGCCTGAGAAACGTCGAAACGTTTTACTTACAGAGCTACACGGTCAAGCGCTTCCCACAGTCCTTCTAGTAAAAACGCTTCCCAAGATTTCTCCCATGAGAATGTTGAAACGCCGAAACCCACCCAAATCGATTCCACGCAGGCCGAACCCCACCGCCCTTCGTACACGACAGGGAGCAAGTGGTGAACGATTGAAATGAGTGGTAAATATCAGGCATTCAATAAGAATTCCGAGATATTGCTTGGTTCCGCAGTTCTTCGATGATATAGGAGGTTCTTCGAAGGGCACGTGCATGGATTTCCATGGAGATCAGGGATGTGCGGAATTTTCTCTTTTCAGCCCATTTTGGCGATTATTGTCTGTTTTCCGTTAGTATGGGCAGAATTTGGCAGAAAACAGAAGAACCGCGAACGAGCAGGAAAGCCCCAGAGACAATGACCGGATTCATCAAAGGTAAGCCAAAAGGTTGAGGGTGAATTTAAGACAGATTCTCCGTATTTCTTACACGCAAAACATTTCTATCTCGCTATAGTGATTATCCATCCCAGCGCGTGTGGCGTGGTAGCAGAAGGCGCTGGTGCTCGTAGTACGCAGTGGGTTTTGATCCACGATCAATGTCCGCTAAACCTACTATCCCTCCAAAATCTTAGATCAGATACCAGATCCATATGGGCAGACGAGCACATTGACTGGAAAGCCGTTCCGCCCGCAAGCCTCTACTTAGTCCCAGAAAAGCGTTTAAACCTGTACGAATACGACGACGAATGCGCTGCGCATCCAATAGAGATCTAGAAGCCCCCTTACACAGAGGCTTACGGCTGATGAATCCCACGGAAGGTATAAGATGCAGTCAAATGACGCGAAAACTACAATGCTATTGTACAATAACAATAACCAACCACTGATACTTGACGCCGCTATTCATACACGCACTGGCGCGGCGTCCGAGTATGAATACCCTCTACACGTAAGCAAAGACAGTGAGATCTTCAGCGCTACCGCTTTCTTTGAGCGGGTAAATGTTGGGCTCCAACTGACTCCCACAAAGGTAAAAGCGACCTCACCATGGTGTAGGAAACGGCGCTTCACGTCATTTATACTTGAACGGCACAGCCGTGCCGTACGCGCGCGACTTAAGGGCACTGAGAAGTGGTTAAGTGTTCAAACCAGCGGTTATCCCTAAATCAGTGACAAAATATGTAAACCATTGAAGGGCGGATTCGCTTGACTGTATCTACAAACTTGCACATACCGGTTGAGCACCTGATCGGGTAATTGAGCCGCTATCGTCTGGGAAAGGAAGGTATGAGGAAAATTCGTCATTCCCGCAATTGTAATCTGACTTTTCTACGTCGACACTTATTACTCTGACCAATTGCTGGGTTTTGGGAATTGTGAAAAAAGCACTTATCACCTAGAAGTGTATAAAAATTAATGCAGTTTAAAAACGGATATAATGTACTCGGAACACTTCTTATCGACTTTTGAAAGTTTTCTGTTTTATGCCCATTCTTGGAGATTTGTCTCTGTTCTCTGTTTTCTGCTTCCAAAAAACTTTCTGCATGGCCTTGTGGGGATGTACACAGCTGCAAGGAACGCTATCCATAGCGCGATTCTCTCCTTGTAGCTACTATAAATTTGCGCATTGGTGTGCTTCACTTCACATCACACAACGACATCGTTCTCAAACTCCATATCCCAGTTTGAACACTACCTTTTCCACAGCTTTGCCTACCAAGGACAGTGGTCATGCTGCAAGAACGGTGGTGTACCTCATCCTAATAACTATTGAGAACATCCTATTTCAGGATGATGATGGCTTTCTTACCACTTCTAAGTGCTTTGCTCTCCTGTATGACACTCCCCTTAGCAGCTGAGCGCAAGCTTGTGTTTGTCCAAGCGGCTTGGAGACACGGCGACAGGGCTCCACTAAAACTGCCTTATCCCAATGATCCTATAAGGAAGATGCATGGCAGCGAGGATGGCAGCAACTCACCAATGTAACACTCACCAAGTTTTGAACACATTCTTAGAACTAGCTATGCAACTTTCAGATTGGGATGCAACAGTTGAATGAGCTCGGTATCTTCTTCCGTAAGAGGTATAATTCACTAGTCTCATCTTCCCACTTCATTCCTAGTGAGGTATGATTAGACCTTACGTACCTCTGATTAAGCATTAGCAGGTGGTCACTGAAATTATATTGAGTTCAGCTGTACATTCGTTCATCGGATTCTGAACGAGCTCTCGCGTCTGCCCAATCATTCATGTCCGGCTTCTATCCGGCCTATGGCAGCTTCCAGTGGCAGCCTGGTAACAAGTGGCAGCCAGTGCCTATTCACGCTACTTCACCTGGTGAAACAGACCTTGTGAGTATTCACATCACAATACGTTCATTCCGGAAAAACCTCAACTCTTTCAGCTGGTCAATCCGTCGCATGCCAAGGACTGCACAAGCTACAACAAACTTGTAAAGGAAGATGACAAACAGCAAGCAGAACGCTATGACAGGATTTATGCAGATTTCTTCGCAAAACTTGCAGAGGCGACGGGCATAAAACCTTTCTCGTACAGCAACATCGGGAGTGTCAACAATATCAAGAAAGAGGTGCGACAGGATGAAACAGCAGGCAGACGTTAGACCACGTATGCCTGCCTAAGGCAAAACTGAAATTGGATAAAAGGGACAAAAGAGCGATCGAACACTCCTGTCCGCTTTGGTCAATACCCTCCCCCCTCCCGCCCCACCTTGTTACAGCCGTGCAAAACCTTTTTCAGCTAATTCACCAAATGATCGAAAAACAACCAGAATGGGTATTCAAGAAGTGGCCACAATACGGAGGCAAGAGCACAATGGAGATTGCCGGTGAACTCTACAATGAACGATTCATTACAAAATTCAACTCGCCTGCCAAATCCAAGGTACTTCTTCCAACCATTTATTTTTCAAAACGTTAATCGGGAAGCTCCGATTTCGAACTTTGTATGCTGGTCACGTACAGGCTAAAAAACGGCGAAATCCACATGCTTCCTACGCGTGCTACTGCGGAGCGGAGGCTAGAGACAGTGAGAGAGCGGAAGGGAGACGGAGGCTGAGGCATCGCGCCCACCGCTCGCGCCTTAATTGATGTGAAATTCGACGTTTTATAGAGGGTAACATGGAAGGGGGAGCGTAAAATATGATACAAAAATATGGTTTGGATCGTAGTCGTCTGAAGTCGGAGCGGATCGTGTTGATACTTCGCAATCCTTGCTAAGCATTGACGAAAACTCGGCGCACGTACATATGTTAGAACACATACGCACCGAGTTTGCGCCAATGCACATGCGCACAGGTTTTACGCCAATGCACAAAAGAGAACGCTAAGTTTGAGCGCGATCCGTGCCGACTGTATCCAATCCATAAAGCCGGGATCATACTTCCTGCGACGAAACGCAATGTTTATCATCACTATCCGATGTTAGGGATCGTTTATACTCCCGCTCCCGATCCTCGCGGCACAGTGCATTTCTGTAACATTGATCACGCGGCGCGGCACGATCGATATTATAGGATTGCACTTCGCCGCGCCCCTCGGCGGCAGAAGTGTAAACGACGCCTTAGATTTGCACTGCCGCCGGTTGCGTGACGCGTGACCCCGGCCTGAACAGTAACATTTCACAAAAGGAAACGAAAGGAGAAGAAACTCACATTCCAATCAATTGATAGTCACTCAGAATGCGTAGACAGAAAGCATTGCGAAATAGTCCATTCTGCCTACATATCGTAACACGCACTGCCCCACCCCATCTCACTCACAAACAAATGTCTGCGAGAAGTTCATAACTTTCGTGCAGCGAATTGGAACATGCCCGCGATATTTAATGTCACCCATACAGATGATTGCTGGCTTTGCTCTAAACAAGTGGATGGAGACTGCCAGACAAGTGGCCGACGGTACTATCAAGCAGCCGAAGAAAATGCAGCTCTATTCTTCTGTGAGTGTCCTCCCGCTCTAAATAGATTTGAGGTACAGTCGTCCCGGATCGCACTGATACTTTGCGTTCCTTGCTGAGCTACGACGCGATCTCGGTGCGCGTATGGCGTCGTTTATACATCCGCCGCCGAGTGGCGCGACGAAGTGCAATCCCATAGTATCGATCGTGCCGCGCCGAATATTACAGGAATCCACTGTGCCGCGCCGCTCGGCGGCGGGAGTATTAACCACCCCTATGTTATAACGTATACCGAGTTTGTGCCAACGGGTTATAAGGAGCGCCAAGTATCGGTGCAATCAGTGCCGTCTGCATATGTCTAATATATTATATAACCTTACGAATGAGTGACTTCTTCGTGCTGGGTGTAGTCACAAGTTGGGTCGATCTGGTGCAAGTGATGGCGATGATAGGGTTAATTCCAGCATGACACGACACTTATCGCCTTGATGTACGCGATGGGTGTCAGCAACCATCTCACGGTACCGTATGCCTCAGCTCTGATAATGGAAATCTACAGGAACGGGAATGATTACGAAGTTGAGGTTAGTCAACGGAATTAGGGTTCATTACCCCTCAAAGGTTTGTGGACAAATCAACTTTTCTGCACCACGCTGAGGTTGACATCTCCGCTAATTGGTCTTTTGCGAATCGTTGATTGCATTCCTGTTACAGCTTCTTTACCGCAATATCACAACACAACCGCCATTCCCTCTACGCATTCCCAACTGTGGCCATCCTTGCACTGTCAACAAAATGTCAACTCTGCTCGAAAATATGTACGTAAAGAGTTACGCTGAGCGTCAAAAGGTTGGTTGTTTTTCGAACAAATCCGATTAGAGACATACACTGCAAGTCTTTACTATTGTGAGGACCAGCCTGGTCACTGGTGTTGCCTTCATAACGCTCCCATGACATTTCCATTCGGATTTCTTTGGCGTTGACTGTGCAACCTTGCGCTGTAACAACGCCGATAAATCGGATTTCCGCAATGCGGTGGGAAAGTATCTTGAAGGGAGTAGCTTGACGGTCCGCCATTTGAAGTATCCTAACGCCGTAGCCTAGCCTTCATTTATTGACAAAGTCTACAATTGTGTTCAGTTATGCGGCAACTAGTGATGCAACTTCTTCCTGGGTTGTCTACCCTTCTTCTCGAAACGAGGGTGCAGCTGTACTCCAATCCTAATATGTACTTGTGATTCAGTAGAGTCGTGGCTTTCATTGTTGTAATTGGTTTTACTTCTGTTTAGAGATAATGAAGATGGTTCAATGATTGTCTTTGTTGATTACAAACTTCGCATTTTACAGTCGTTGTAACTAACCTTCGTGCCTTGAATGATAGTCAAACAGAGATCAATCTTCGCTGCTCTTTTTGAGTCTGCATATTTAAAACTGATTTCACTGCGAATACAATGCGGAAAAGTGTAGCAAACTTTAGTGTATAGTGTGTATGAAAAGGATAGGAGCTTTCTTTGGATTTAGTTACTCCCACTGGCCTGGGTCAGTAGTGAATTGCCATTAACTGGCAGTTAAGAACTGTGATCACCTGGCAGTAATCAAAATGCAATCACGTGTCTAACCGGCTTTCAACTCTAATTGTCAATTTGACTCGGAGATGATATCTTAGGGGTCGAATAGAGTCCCGTCGCTGAAAGGAGCGGCGGAAGTAGGAGCTGCGCGGCGTGCCGCGCCGCACAAGATTTCGCGCCGCAGCCAATCCCCAAATGCTATGAACGGGTCGCGGCAAACTGGAGCGGCGACACGTTTAGGCTATGTACCTGGCATCTGAATATCGAATCAGCTGATAAAAATACTCAGATTGGCAAAGTTAAAGCGAGATTTAATCTCACTACGGTCTGACTCCTGTGCATTGTTTCACATGAGAAAGCAATATAATAGTTTTTAACAAGGAGCAGTTGGCGATCATAGCCAATGGAAAACTTGAGGATCCTCCCCTGAAAATACTCTGCCAACGCGTATGTAGCTAGATGCCTCCGAGGGCGCGGCCTGAAACGCCGCCCCATTCCATGTAGCGGTAAACTACGGGTTTTGGCTAAGATAGCTAAAACCCGCATATTCTTGTGTCAAGGTTGCAAGAGTGCAAATTCTGCGCGTATTCTACGTAAAAACGAAGGCTAAATTCGAAACATTTATCTCTCTGACGCTAACCCCGTATATTCTCGCTATAATTTAGTAGCGAGAATATATTAGCGACAGCCTGTGTTGAAATGCAATCTCAAACCCGCGTTGGGTACGCGGAGCGCATGGATGCTGTTCGAACAGTGTTCGCCCAGACATCTCACTGAGTGAATACTCGACACCCTGTGACTGGCCGTGGAGGGTGATCCGGTGTCGCTTTCTGGGAGACCATGGTAAGGATAGTTTTGGTCGCTGGGATGCTGCAGGCCGTGGGGAAGAAACGGCGATGCTGTAAATCGCAGCTGGGGTCGCCTTTCTAGTACAGATCACGACTGGGTGGGTCGATCGACCGAGTGCTGCAACGAGAATAAGCGTAGAATATGCGGGCGCTGTAGCTAAGATTTCACCAACTAAGGCCAAACATTCCGTAACTTACGTAAATTCTCGTGTAAAAATCAGACTAGATGCCTCCGAAACCCTGGGCATCCCTTCTTTCCGTGTGAGGCATCTAGCTACGCGTTGGTGGAGTAGATTCCGTGGTCGATGCGCACCCTTCAATTTTCTTGTATTATGTTTTAAAGTCATTTTGCCTTTCGTTTTAACTAGACTTGGGACCGAATCGAAAAGTTATTCGAAAGCATTTGAAACATTGGAATACTCGATTCACTCAAGAGCCTCAAATTCAATTTATTTTTCAATTCGACTCGTCCGTGAAATAGGATTTTTCATTTGCTCGCGTCCTCGGTTCACTCCGGGTAGTGAACTATTGGTTCCATCGAGGGATCGATTGTTTCTGAATTCAGCATTAATCGGTGTCTCGTATATGCGATTCATTCTGGATTTCACATTAACCGGTTCTTCTGAAATTCGCTCTTTGGAAACTGAAATACCAGGTTGTTCAATAAGTTTTGTCGCTCGTTAAGAAAAACACAATTTTATGGTTCAGAAAACACTTTATTATTCAGTATAATCTCCCTGAACATTAATACACTTGCTCCAACGATCCTCCAATCTGTGGACCATTCCTGAAGTGATAATCCGGAAGGCCTACAAAATACGCTTCAACAGCCGTTATGACCTCTTCATTTGTTGAAAAACGCTTGCAACGCATAAATTGCTTGAGTTTTGGAAACAAATAGAAGTCGCTGGGGGCAAAATCTGGTAAATACTTTGGAGGCTCCAACAATTTGAACTTTAATTCATGGATTTTAGCCATTGCCAAAATGCTCTTGTAACACGGTGCATTGTCCTGCTTAAAAAGGATTTTTTCTTTTGCAAACCGGGTTTTTTTGACTAATTTTTTCCTTCAGCTGGTTCAAAAGTTTGCAATAATATTTAGAATTGATTGTTTTACCAGTTTGCATGTAATCCACAAAAGAAATCCCTTTCGCATTCTAAAAAACTGATGCCATAACCTTCTTGGCCGATTTCCGAACACGAACACGCTTCGAAGCCGAACAACCATGTTCACACCACCCTTTAGCCTCTTGTTTTGATTCAGGATCATGGTGATAGACCCAAGTCTCATCCATAGTGATAAATCGACGCACAAATCAACTTTATCTTTTTTAAAACGCTCCGAATGTTGCTGAGAAAGTCAAAAATCCCTTTTCTGTTTTTTTGCCTATCTTGAAAACGGTCCCATGCTGATTCCAATGATGTTTTTGGAATCGTACAAGACCTTCTAGGAACTGAGTTATGGTCCCTCAAATATTAAGCTAGGGAATCATGGTGGACGAGTTGTCCGAGTCTTGTAACTTTCGTCTTTTGCAGCCAATGTATGCGGGCTGAATTGAGTAAGGAGAGAAGTTGAGAATAAAGGGAAGAACGGGGCTTTTGATCGGAATTCATCGCTCATCTCACGATCTCGAGTGTTCCGCTATTAACGCCAAGGGGCGGAAAGGGGCCGGACTTGCCCAAAGCGGCGGGGTTTGCCTACTTTGTGAGCCGTTTTCCTGGGTAGCTTTTCGTCCCGTTTCTTCGACGCTGTACTGCTTCTGAGAGCCACGAGAAGCGTTTGTCATGGGAAATTCGAGGATGAAGTTGATCGTGAACAGTGCCTTTAAATTTAGCAACCCATCTTTCTACTGTTATAATTGTAGGTGAACAATCATTATACACTTTTTAAATTCGTTCGTGAATTTCTTTTGGTGCTACTTCTTCCAAAAATAAGAACTTTATAACTGCACGATATTCAATTTTTCCATTGCTGTGACACGGCGACACTAAATGGTTTGTAAACAAAGAATGAATTGACAGATTGAAATGAAACTACACATACGTTCATATGAATAGTTCACCAACAAAACTAAAAATTCTTGGGCTAGTAGCAACGCCCTCTCTTATCGAACGCCAAAACGTATTGAACAAGTTGGTTTACAGTTTTCCGAATATTCGGACGAGTTTGGCTCACAGCATTTCAATACTCTCTGCCACTGAAAATTTTGGAGAATACTCGTTGATTTTTCCGTACTAGTTCCAAGAATCCAATTTTATTTGATTGTACGGACGGAATTTCCGATCATTCGAATCAAATACAGGACTTTTCCTGTATTTGATTCGAATGATCGGAAATTCCGTCCGTACAATCAGAAGTTTTCGAGAATTCCCATCCATTCGAAATAATTTTATCGAGGTTCATTCATTCGGAAAATTGAAAAAAATGTCTTATTCAAATACATTTATTCATTCAGTTATTTAATAATAAAAAAGCTTTGGAAAAAACTCATTAAACCAAATTTATTTGCAAAAGTGGTCATCCGAATTAATCATTCTGTCGGCGTATGCTAAAAACATAATAATCGAATTATTAATTCATTCCAAACTTAGCGTCTAATGTCCATGTCTCGTACTTACTGTTACTTATCGTGGCCTTGTATTCACTATTACTTATCGTGGCAACTCTACCTTTTCGGAAATCATTTGTTCATGGTAGATCGGCTTTCAGCTCAGACTAAGTTTTACAAGTGGAATTATATAAGGGCGTGTTAATGTTACGTGGGAATTTTAGGATTCAAAGTTTATTAAAAAGTTAGCATTGGAATTGGTGTCGAACTCTTTTTTTGCCATTTATCGTTTTGCTTGCCTTCTATCTTGACTGTCCCCTGTGCTGTACCCAAATATATCCCCATTTTAAGGCGTTGAAGACGATTCGTTATTCTCACAGTGTCTTTATTACGCTACTTGGTTGGACTAACTCATTGCAAAATTATGCCTAGACAATACCAGCTCTTCGTTCATCGTCAACTTCCAATCGTTCGTCCTCAACTTGTAGGGCGTAGGGCATCAGCCTTGAAAAGAAGAGGGGGAGGGGTCAAGGCCTATGACCAAGCGCTACATTTTTTTAGTGAAGTAGTGAACTGAAATTTTAAGCTGTTTCCGCTCACGCCGAATACAACGGGCTTGCTGAAGAGCACAACGATGGAGGAGATAAGGGCACTATTATACGAACGTGATGCGGAAGAAAGTTCAGGAGACACCTGCCCCTCACTTTCATGCTTGGATGATGTGAAAATACAGAAGCTGGCCTCTATTTGTGCGAATGATTGGAAAAGGGACGAACTTAGAAAGATTCTAGTATTCGCGAATTTCGGGGCTTCACTGAGGAACAGATTGACGGGATATGACGTGCTCAACACTTCAGAAGAACTCATGTCAGACATCGGTTTTAAAGAGAGTATTATGTGCGCAGCTTGTGACGACGAGCTGAAGAATCACAACTCAATCTGTACGAAAGATTCATGCAGATTGTATAGACGCGTTTAAAGTGATATTTCCTGCTTTCAAAATTTTCTTTTTGAGATCAAATTCTCAAAGGATTGCCTCGGTTTAATAGGTTGGACAAAAGAGTGACGATTATGACAACCAGCTGTTCTCTCGTAATGAGGGCGAGGCGATAATATCTGTCAATTCGGAGGAAATCTTGAAAAGCCATAAAACCTGGTACTCACAACGGAATACAAGCAAGCAAGACGACCTGAGAGATTTTCCATCATTTCGAGTAAAACTTGAGACGACGCAACAGTATCGCGATGAGCACATTACAATACATTTGTTACTCTCATGTGACGGAGTGAATTTCCGAGGGCATGAGCGGTGAGAAAATTTCTGAATATGTAAAAATCATACACAAAAACACATAATACCTGGCGATTGTGTTATAGGGGATCATACTGGATAATAAGCTGCGAAATTCTCGACTTGAACCAGCATAATAGGAGGAAGAAGGAAAATACTCTTCTCGACGCAATCATTTCGTGTGGGGGACGCCCAAAAGAAATCCATTTCGGGAAGGCATTAGAAGGTGTGTTAGTTATATATGGCACCGGAAAATCGTGTTTAAAGAACCTATCGGTCTTAGTACTTACCATATTACAGATTCCCGAAGGTTTCTTTCTGAGACGGACCTTCATGGGTTTGAGGTAGAGCACGAAGGCGTGCGGTGGAATTTGAATTTCAACGGATCGATGTCTACAATGGACAACCAAGTAGGATATTGAGCTAAGCACGTCATTTTCAGCTACATTTGCAGACTAAGAGGAATTTTCCCCAGGCTATCGCTAAGTGCTTCCGAATCAAAGGACCAAGTCGAAATTTCGGATGCTATCGGTGCTACCACTCATGTGTCTACGATCGCTGAGCGAGGAGCATGCGATGGCCAACAGGGCCATATCGCAGAAGGACAAGGACAGACTGCAATATGGACAGTACTAACGGCGCGAACGGAGTTCATTGTAGGAAAGATTTTTCCGATCACATATGCAGCTATTCTCGGATTTCTGAATGATCGTAACCAAACAAAGCCGACTTTTCACTGACAGGGCCTTCGCCATACGAGGATATTTTACCCATGTGTGAGAATGTGGTTGATAATCCCCACGGCTGCCAGGAGGGAATGCCTAAAAACTTTCTTAAAGGTGCTTAGTGGTTGTATAACGGTTGGATTGACTGCACCGCCGTCTACGCTAGCTCTGAACATGGATGACAGAAGGCGTGTGGAGGAGATTCTCGTCCACTCTGTACTTCTCACATACGTGACGAATGTGATTAGGTCTGGAGAAGATTTAGCGAAAATGAGCGGATCAGAGGTGGAAATGGTGAGCGCGAGGTTATCGCAGTTGGTCCTGATTTGGAGTTAAGGTATTAATAATCATCCATGTTCCAGTTAGCGCTGGTTAGCGTATCTATTGCTGTGGCTGGAGAGCTTACTCCGTGTATGTGACGCTCTGATGTTGCCGCAGCGCTTGTATTAATATCTAAAATATTTCAGAGCATGAAGGTGGGTTTTGGAAGGTCTTATTTTTAGATGGCGGTGGGGCAATGAACACAATAAGCAGATTCGCAGCTGACAAAACGCCTAGCAATGGAATTAGGGTTCACGATGAAGTTGTGCAGCAAGTTGTACGACGAAGCGTTCACATCTTCTGGGGCGAAATACAAGAAGCATGTAAGCGAAAATAACTCTTTTGAGCTAACGTCTGGCAAGACAGATCGCTCTGGTGTGGCTGGATCATGGAGCAATAGATATTTTGTAGAAAGGTAACCCCGCAGAAATGTCTTCCTCATCTTTTGAGAGCGAGCACCGCTTAAAGGCACTGTACACCCTCAGATATAAAATTTGAGATTTTCATGTAATTGTGTAGAAGACCCCTCCTGTATAACACGTGCCAAATGCCAGATCTCATTTCCTCCAAATAAGCGAGATATAAGCGAACACCACAGGCCCGACCCCCTTCGCTCACCACCACAGGCCCGACCCCCTAACAGATTTTCGAACTCGATAGCGGCTTGATGGATGGATGAATTCCAACAAATCGTCGTTCTTCAGTCCATTACCGGACTTTCTCCTTATTCTGGCTTTCTCTCACGCAACGATTGCGAATGAACAGAAATACAGGCCTGAGACAACTCGTCCACCAATTTTTCACCCTCAAAATCTAGGCATCTTTGAAGAGCCATAACTCTGTTCAAAAGGGGTCTTGAACGATTTCAGATATACCACTGTGATCAGCGTGTGACTCTCTCCAAGATGAGCATGAAATCTGAAAATTAATTTTTTGAGTGTCCTGTGCCTTTAATGAGGCGCGGGTTGGGCAACACTCGGGCGCCATCGAAAACATCGTATAGCTTGTAAGTATTCACGATTAATTCCATGACTTTGCTTTCTGATTTTACCTGGTCAGGCACTGTGCAAAGCAAATGGTAACCCAAGAGATCATTAAAGGAATAAACAACCCATAAACAGGGTGGTGGCCATCGTGTATCAACACCCCTGAGGAGGTGGGAGAAACGGGGGAGGAGCATGGTTCCTGAGTGGACGCAACACGAGCTAGCCCCAGCCCCCGGCTGTTGCGTCCAATCAGGAACCTCGCTCCTCCCCCTTTTCTTCCGCTCATTGATACACGATGGCCACCACCCGAATAAACAATGTTGAAGCGGGACTCCAATCGGCATGGGAGACCCTATCCGGTATGGGTACAGTAACTTCAGGTACACGTCAGGTTTTATGAGACCTTTTTTTACCTTATTTCGGAGTTGTGTTTATCTGCGACGATCGCGTGCGTGTGTGCGCGTACGCTGCGTATTCTTCTGCCCACAATTTCTCGCTTCTTCGCGCCCTCACTACACGGGAAGGAACGGAGTAGATTCGGCTCAGAAGTAGAGGATAAAACCATTTGATCATCACCCAACCGATCACCAAGCCTGGTCATGATCGGTCAAGATCGGCTTTGTCCTTAAATCCACTCTCTCTCTCTCTCTTGCCTCTAGTGCTGGTTGGGCGATCACCATGACTTGTTTCGAAAGTGCAATCCTCCGTCTCCAGAAACGCCCCATTTTTTCGCGCACAGCACTGGCCGGTATTACCGTACACCCCTCCTCACGTGACAGTCAGTCAATCTCATCAAACCTCTCGGGACTTTCCGCTTTTATTTTATTCCAAATTTGTGCTCGTTTGCAGTAATCTCCTTTCAAGGTTCTTTAAGGACTGACACGCAGCTCCAAAAAACCGAATCGCCGACATGGGTCTGGAAGAGTTCGAGATTCTTAGAGCTGCTGGATGCACTAGATTTTAGTGGGTGAAAATTAGGCGCTTTTTGCGACAATGTGAATGTGAGTGGCGGGGAGGTAAGTCCGACAATACGGAGGGGCGCGACCCTCTGGTTTTCGCTGGAAAACTCCATCAATGGAAGAGTTTATGAATTTGAAAGAAACCCAGTTTGGCTGAGTTTTGTTATTTATGCAGAAAAGTTTTTTATCACGTCCATCATTGTCGTGAAAGAAAATCAGTTACATGTTTGCCGTACATGTTTGCCGACGAAGCTAACGCCCATGTTTTCAGTAGTTGATTGCTGCACCGTGGTCACTCTTTTCCCTCAGCCCTTCGTCCGCGTCGAAATAATTCACAACAATCAGAAACACTCGTGTTTCACGAGAGCAGCTTGTGTCCCTCTGATTGTCTGCTGATTGGTAAAAAGAACGGGCAGGTCATGATCCTCGTCAATCTTTCGACGCCAACGTTACAGTGTGCCCCTCCACTACCCATTCCTAGCGGAATCTGAAACACATTTTTTACCGTGAACACTGCCTTCAAGTCATCACTGCCATCTCAACCGCTATGATTTCGCTAAACTGATTTCCTGGGTTTGCAAATCGAATCCATTCTGTTTCAGCATTGGCACAAATAGAAGACTTGATCCAATTATTTGTCATGTATCTCAAATCATATCTCCGGGCTCTATTTTCGCCTATGCACCCATATCGCTCTCTTATTTCATAGCATTCCGCTCAGTTGGGAATCCCGGATATTCATTTATCCAAATCGTCGTCATCGATCATGGATAAATACTATGTGCAAGAAAATATTGCTGTTATGTTTACAATACCGTGATCTGCTGTATAATCTCGTTACTCGTTTCTACTATAGCTATACACAGAGATACCGTTATAGTATGCTTACCGTTTTCAGTAGAGGGAATGTCGAGGTTCTACCGGAGAGGTCACGAACCTGCGCCAGCGCACGATACGCAAACTCCGAGTGACTTCATGAAAATGCTTAAGAAACTAACAACTACCACGGGTCTGATGGCTTCTATTTTTTACGAGACACCGATCGGCTACACCTACGCCCGCAGCACCAACGGCAAGATTTTCTCCTCCAGGATCGAAGTAACTATTATTATTCTTTAGCTTCGTTTCTGATCTTTCTCTAAAATATGTGCAGACCGGTGTTTTTTGTTTTTCTCTACTTCTGCAGATTCTGAAAACCTTGGAGCTGGAAACATTTTTGCATTTTTTTATTGGTTTTCTTGCTTGTATTTCTGCAACTGAGAGGAATTTATCGAAAGAGCAAGCATCAGGAAGCGAAAAAACAGAAGAATGCCTACGACGTACTTTCAGGGAACTCTTACCGTAATCAGACGTAAAAGAAAAATTTCAGGTGCAAAGTTTGTATTGTGCGGACACCGCTTTGCGACGACTGATTACAGTAAGTATATCGCAAGTCTGTCAGATGCCTGCGAAAAACCGCCTCACTAGGGCTTAAATTAGAAGACAAGTAGAGAGAAACAAAAAACTCACTAGTACGGAGGATAAAAGCATGGGATGGTGTTTGGGCGTCGGCCCGATGTGTTCGATCGCTTGTTGACGCGGCGCAGGAGTGTTCAACGCCACAACCAGCGCGGCTTCCGATAGTCCACCTTCTCAGACAAAAAGACCGGGGCGTCTCCGGTTTGCTGATCCTGATATCTTGACATCTGGGGGCGCATGCCATTCTATCTCTGAGTGTCATGGGCTAAAGGATGTCTTTCAATGGGGCTCAGCCCCCCCCCCCGTAATGACGTGCAAGGCCGGCTCCCCTCCCCCCAGTCCCGAGCGGGGCAGAATAGCTGACGGCCTTGGTAGGAACCTCCCCGCGGTGCTCCTGTCTTTTTGTCTGTTTTTGTTTTCCATTCCATATTGCTCGAATCAACAGTCTGTTCTAACTGGTTTCCTTTCTTTTCTCAAGAAAATTGACAGCCCAACGGTTTACTTTGAGGCCGCCTCAGCTCCTGATAGCTGTTATACGGCCAATTTTACTTGTTTTAAAGGCACAGTACACCCTCAAATATGAATTTCGAGATTTACATGCCTCGAAGATTTCGAAGATCCCTCCTGTATAACACGTGCCAAATGCGAGACCTCAATTCCTCCGAATAAGCGAGACTTAAGCGACCAACACAGGCCCGACCCCCTTCGCTCACCACCACAGGCTCGACCCCCTAACAGAATTTTGAACTCGATAGCTGCTCGATGGATGGATGGATTCCAACAAGTCGTCGTTCTTCAGTCCATTACCGGACTGTCTCCTTATCCTGGCTTTCTCTCACGCAACGATTGCGAATGAAGAGAATTACAGGCCTGAGACAACTCGTCCACCAATTTTTCACCCTCAAAATCTAGGGAGCCATAACTCTGTTAAAAGGGGGTCTTGGACGATTTCAGAGACACCACTGTGATCGGCTTGTGACTCTCTCCAATATAAGCATAAAATCTCAGAATTTATTTTCTGGGTGTCCTGTGCCTTTAAGCCTTCAATCAATCTGGCTGAATCCTTTTCAACGTACCTTTCATTGCAGTTAGGCGTTGGATAATTTGCATGGTGAAGTCACATACACTTCGCGCACCGTTACGCGCAAATTTTCCAAAACATCTCTGTTGGTGTTTCACATGTTGAATGATGGATATAATGGTTTCAGACTTCAGACGTCGTGTTCGTGAGGGTGGTGGTGAGACTGTCGAAGACAAGACTGAGCAGCCTGCAGGTGATAGCCATCACTGTGACGCTTCTATTCAAGAGATTGATACCCACGGAGCGGAAATGGAAGTGGACAGCGAAGATGCACTATCACTGCACGGCAACGAGGACATGAGGCGAGGAACTCAAGGAATTTAGAACCCTTCAGGATTTCTTCATTAAAAAAAGATATGTGTCACATGTTTCATTTTTTGCCATTCATTTACGTGTATAGTAATGAATTATTTGAGACTTCGTGAGGTAGACGTCGATGATTTCGTGGCCACGGCGACGCGACATGGTATAGCCACGGATACGTGCGGAGTGGAACTCACATTCGTGCAGCTGTGATATGGAGATTCCGCCATGCGAGCCGATCTCTCGTGAACTTACGGATACTATCTACCTGCTCCGTTTTTTTTCCGTGGGACACCACTTTCGGGTTATGTTTCGTATTCTAAAAGAATAAATTTGTTGAAGGCTTGATGTTTATAACATTTGTATAAGAGGGAGAAAATGTTGTTAATGCTGTCTTGCGAGTACTATGGGCAAGACTCATATTAGTTGTCAAAATGAGATATGAAAACAATAGCGTTGATAATTTGAATGTGAGGGGCAACTTGTCTAAGATGCTATGATCAACTATCAAACTAGGCATGAACAACTGTAAAACGAGGTGTTGAGATCTTGGCGTCAATTTTTGGTGAGGTAGTGGGAAAATAGTCGGCAAACCTCATGGATATTTTTCTGTCAAAGTTGTGGACAATCACAAGACAGCCATCTGCCTAGTTGTACGTTCCTACCGGTACGAAGACTTTGTCACCTAGCTCAGCGCGACATTATACCTGCCTTAGCACCAGCTACGAATATTTAACTCAGACAATTCGTTACTTGCTCAATAATTAAGAAACAAATTGTTCAAAAAGTTCTGAGTGGTCACGTAGCAGCCGCCGGCGGCAGCCGCTGCCGAATTTCGCCCTGACCCAGTCTATTCGACCTGCCACGCTGCCTCGCGGCGCCGCGTGATCGATACGGCTGCACACCTTGCTGCCGCGCCTTTGCGCGGCGAGACTCTATTCCGCCCCTTACACCCTACTCCCATCCTCTATCCCACAGCTCGCTTCGAGCGTTCATGTGCTTCTGTTCACTAACTTTCCATATTCGTGTTTAGATGCCAATACGAACTGAGGCCACGGCCATAGTTGGCCAATCGCCGTAGCCAGCCCGGTAGATAATCATGAATGACATGAATGAGGAAGGGTAAGAAAACACTCGTTGCAGATGACTCCACCGATATGCACATGATGTAAGGTAAGAAAACACTGATTTTATTCCACATAATTCATGCATGTCTACCGCGCCGGCCACACCGGGTGTTTTTTTTTCCAACCTTCCTCGTCCATGTTTTTTCATGCTTATCGACCGGGTCGGCCACGGCAGACTATGGCGATTTTCGCGACCACTTATGAGTGAGGCATCTTCCTTTAATGTAACGAATGTTGCAACTATAATGTGCCGGTTGAAGAGAAAAGTTTTCGGCAGGACTTTTCTCTCTAACCCGTATTCGTCGTCCGGTGCGCTCCACAACAAATACTTTTCATCGTCACAAACGCGACAAATGTGCTGGTTTACATCTGGACATCCATGTCTGCTAGAGTGGCTCGAGCTTGTGAATACGTGCATGTTAATGTCCTTGTAACATCATAGTTTCTCTTTGATTTTTGGAAGATATGCCTATTTATAGTGATTAAAACTTCTAATTTGCGCACCCAGCAAGTTATAGGGGAGGGTTGTGGAACACAAATGGTGTTTACAGAAAAATACGAATAAGGCCTTCAACATCTATAAATAGTGTTTGATACAAGCCTCAGACCTAAGTTCGAGGTTAGTGGTTGTGCCTAAATCGAGGCTTGGTGAGATTCTCTGGCCTAAGACAACGATATAAGAATTATAACAAGATTTACAGAGAACCCGTGATCAGACACATGTTGCCTATATCTTCTAAGAATATCTCTGTCTTTGCCTCTGAAAAATTGGCCCCGAAGTTGAGGCGCTGCAGCAAAAAAGGGAGAACAGGCAGAGTTTTTCTTTTCCAGCAATCAGGTACACGTAACAATGATAAAGGCAAATACTTGATTGACTATATTTATATCTAGTCTTGTCTGATACGGAAAGATTTGGAGCATTCAAGTAACAGTGAGCTTCATCATCTTGGCCGAGGTAGGACGCAACTTCACGTTGAGCACATAAGAAAGGGTGACGTTGCCCAAATCTTTACCACTCCATAGATTACGAAGTTGGTATCCTTTCTCGCTTCGGATACCGAGCGACGTAAGGGTAAAGTTGACATTCTGCAATGTGGTAAACGATAGTAGATTCACAAAAGCTGAAATGTTATCATAACCATACAAAATTTCAGTTCATTATCTGAGTAGCTTCAAAACTAAATTGAGGGAGCAGGCGCGCTCCAAAGAGTTGTCGAGTTAACTACGTTACTGGCGTCGTATGGTCATCAGTAGAACGCTCACGCCGTTGCAAGCGTCAAAACGAGTCAAAACTACTAAATTTGAGCAATATCAAGTCGCAAATTCCGACGACTCCGCTTACTACCTTCGAAAACTCCGGCCCAATGCAACCTCGTATACATTGATCGTTCGGGTACGTCCACTTTGGCTAGTTTTTCAAGCTGCCAACAAGGTCGGCCTTCTAGTACAGGTTGTGGGGTCTATCGGCATCGCCCTCCCAACAGCTTTGTCGTTAATGTTCGCTATTCCACTCTATAACAAAAACAACCGTCTGTTCTAGACTTGCAACCAGCTTTCGTCATCCTACCCCTGGTTTATGTTACAAAATTCATACCATTTTAGAGCGTGTCTGCTGCTAATCATGTACCTAATGCAGATGATGGTTGTTGCGATCGCAGACGAATCTTTGGACCGATTGCGCGCAACAATAGGCCCTGCTTCGAGATCGGCAACGTTCCGACCGCGTCATTGCGAGCGTTCGTGCCGGTATATCGGCGCGGTAAGTACGAAAGTCGGCGCGTTTCGAATGCGATTCTGACACTTTGCGTTCGGACCGCGGGCACATATGGAACCACGGCACCCATCCGGTGGCAGGAGTGCAGAACACCGCAGTGCGCCAGCATGGAACCCCCCAGTGGTCACGCTTCCCTTCACGTCTGAATTTGCTTGCGCGCGGTCGGGCGTTTCCTGCGCGCGTTACGGAGTTGCGAGCGTTCTGAACGGTTCCGTGATGGCGGTCACAAAGCCCGCAAGCGTGGTCGGGACGCGCGCAACTTTTGGTGATTGTTCCGACCCCAGGCTTTGCCCGCGTCCGGTCCTAAAACGTCCTTTTGCGCGCGATCGGAACGGTTCCTGCGCGCGGTAGGTACTATGGGGGAAAGCTTGTGCGCGGTCAGTTCTAAGATTTGCCTGAGGATGTGAGCACTTTGTTTCGCAATGGAGTTGAAGTTAAGGGGTTCCAGGATTGAAGCTGCCATGTTAGATTGATTGTAGAGTTGATGAGCGGCAGGTGCGCGATTTGGCACAAATTGCGGCGGCACCTGCATCGGAGCAACCTCATTGGCCGTCTTACGTAGGATCAGTTGCCTAACGTTAGTTATAGTGACTAGTCGCGGAGGGCTGACATACTACATGCAGTCGGCATGGATCCTAGTAGTGCGCGCGCCTTTTTGTGCGTTGGCGAAATGCTGTAGCATAGGTGCACCAAGTTAACTCCAACCTTCAATGGGGAACGCGAAATATCACTAGGATCCGTGCGGGGGACGGTAAAGAGGCACTCTCGCGTGGGCGTGTCCCAGTTGGGCGGGCCGACTTCGCCCTTCGGTGCGGACGAGATCGCCTCCAGAGTGCCTCTTTCACGAGTGTTTCGATTTGATTAAGTCCTCACTGTATTTCTGCACTATTCACTTGTATTCCACTGAATCGTGAGCTACCATGTTGCTGATAAACAATTCTCTTCAAACCCAATGAAAATCCTTTCGATAAACGCTGATCCCCAATGCACTGATTTGCTAACTCATGAGAGTTTTCATGTTTCCATGCCAACATGAAACCTTTCTTGACCAGCAATACGATGCTATTAATGCGTTATCCCCATTTCTACTACGAACTACTGGATATGAATCTTGGTCTGGCTTCCAATTATTTTTTCTGATAGTTCATATTAAAAAAAATTGTTTATGAAGCCTTGGGTAACCTATGCAAGGTGGCCGAGCTCGAAGTTTGTGAAACGTACGTGCAATCTATTCTTCATTGTGAAGCAATTTGATTAGTAAATTTTCAATGTTGGGTACAACCCTGATTTTAAGAGGATGAAAAAAATTGAAAATTTACCAAAGCCACTGACACATTTTTTTCTTTAACTTATAATTGTCAGGTGGGTTCCATAAATTCGTTTTTCAAGCTCCTTTTGTAGTTTATAAATTGGAAAGTCGAAGCTGGACATAAATTCGTAATTTTTTCTCACTTCCACTTCGCACAGTTCTGTAATTTTGTAGCACAGTTTCGCATCCTCGTATGTGAACCTTTTCCATAAAACTACCCCTGCAGAGGAAAATGGAAACGTATAGCATCACATTGCTGATCAAGAAAAGTTTCATGTTAACAATGAATCATAAAAACTCTCATGAGTTAGCAAATCAATGATGGGATCAACGTTTATCGGAAGGATTGCTATTGGGGCTGAATACAACTGTTTATCAGCATCTAGTACCTTGCAGTTCAGTGGAATACCGGAGAATGGTGTAGAAATACAGTAAAGACGTAATCAAATCAAAGCACTCGTGGAAGAGGCACTCTGGAGGCAATCTCGTCCGCGTCGAGGGGCGGAATCGGTCCGCCCAACTGGGACGCGCTCACCCGAGAGTGCCTCTTCGGGCGCTCCCTATAGGGGTCTGCAGAGTTGCAGAGACCGGCGAGTGGTCGCCGAGCGTCATCGTTGACACGGCGACAAAAATGTTTTGAAACATTATCGTCGCGGCGTCGGTTGCCGATCGCTGGCAGTGATGCAGGACCGTCGCGGCGTCAATACACTCTGCGGTGCCCCCTCGTCGCCCTTTACACCGCGTCGGTCGCCCCCGTCCCTCAAAGTGATCGATATTGCATCACCCCGCGGTGCTCGTCGCTGCGAGCAACAAGATTAAACTCGAACGCTGCAGACCCTTATCACAAGACGGGAACGAGATTTTCAGTCGTCACCGTCCACAGTTACGGACAATCGTGGCGGGACCACTTCGGCATCCATTGGCAGCAAGCCAACAGAGCGAAGCGAATGTTCCAGAAAATGACTAGCGACAGCGGATACGGGTGTTTGGGTCTAAATTTGTTCTGTTTATGAGCAGTTTATTAGTTACTCAGATTTCGATAAATCGAATATACCATACGTATAAGGCTGCGATGTGGACGAAAACAGTAGGTTAGCGAGCGGAAAGTCCACTTGCCCAACAGAATCTACTCTGATTTAGCAAAAAAAGTGATAGCAAACTCGTGCTCAGCGTCTAAGAATACCTTTTTGTTTGAATTTCCAACTAATTTCGGGTCACAGGCGTAAGCTTGCTTATGCATCTACACACAAATTCCCGTAAAACAGTGTAAGAAACTCAAATTCGTGTTAGGTACCTGCCAAGGTGAAGTTTTAGGCGCGCTGTGTCTTTCTAAATCAACAGTATACGTCTTCAAAAACCCTGCCTCTGCTTTCGAGGAGATTTGCTGGGCTACGCTTTCTCTTGTCATAGTGCAAGTGGATTTCGAGGTGGTCCCGAAGCGATTGCCGGTAACTGTAGACGGTGACGACTGAAAAAGTCCTAGCTTCAACGTCTTGTCTCCCTATCCATGCCGATGTTATGTGAGGAAGCCTGTCGCTGCCACTTTTGCTCGTCCCTATGCAGCGCACTGCGAGAGCAACAAGACTAAACACGAACGCTAACTTCGGACAGGGAACGAGATTTTAATTGCGTAGAATAACACGTTTGAACCCGTAGAATGCAGACTATCATCCATTTCACGTCATGAAAAAATATATATACATTTCGATTCCCGAAACGTGTTTGATGCGATATTGGGCTGATATTCTTCACAAAGTATAAAAGCTCTTTTGACAAAACAAAAAATTATTCTGTATTCCCCTTTTTTAGTGGTTAAGCAAATTTTCCGTAAACTTCGTACAGGAGAGTTAGTTGAGGTTTTGAACACGAAACTGGCTCGTGTTCAGCTCCACCGAATAACCATGAAGTTTAGGCAAAAACATATTCGACCTTCGGAGTTTGAAAAGTGGAATAGTGCCAATAATTCTATCGACAAAGCACGATTAGTTACATATTGTCGAAAATTCTATTTCTGAGATAGGAGTTCATGACGGGGAGGTTTCCACAGGGCAATGGATCAAATGGATTATGAAGTTTCAGACATATCACGGAAAATTACTTTTTACTCCTTCAGAATGAACGATAGCTTCTATGCTAACATCTCATTAACATGTCCAAAGACGTTATTTCACGCAGTGAGAATCTCGTTCCCTGTCCGACGTTAGCGTTGGAGTCGACATAAAAGGTTGGGAGTTCAGCGACAGGCGGTCGCTGCCGCTGTGCAGCGACCGTGTGTCGCATAAGCATACCATGGGCATTACTTGTAGCAAGGATTAAAACTTTTATCCAGCCCACCCCTCTCCAATCGACTCTCTAAAATTTTCCAAGTTTTTGACACCGATTTTGCAATACCTTGACCACCTATGACGCTGTTTTCCTACTATCCAGTCTGAGCAAAGCTTCAACTGCTAACCACTGGAGGGAAACGGCGCGTAAATGAAGACACCGCTCTCCATTTCTTTTATGCCTACCCTTTATCAATTGTGAATCAACAATGTTGTTTACGAGAATGGGGGGTGGGCTGTATACCCCCTATAAAGCGTCGTAATTCACATCATTCGAGGCGCGAGCGGCGCGCGCGACGTCTCGGCCTCGGTCTGCCCTTCGCTCTCTCACTGTCTTTAACTTCCGCTCCGCACCAACACGCGTAGGAACCAAGCGGATTTTGCCGTATTATAGCGTGTATAGTATTCAGCGAGGAGTAGCGTTAGAGGATATGATAATGATGATTTCTGGCGTCGGCGGCGACCAACGTGACGTTAGTTGGATTGATGGGACCGCAGAACATTTAGACTCCACAGGTGCTGAAGCGACAATAAAGAAGTGTTATGGAGAACCATTCTAGACAAGCTTGCCTGCGTCAACTTAGTATCCATGTTCACCACGGCCACCGCGTAAGAAGTCTTGCCCTCCGAAACAGGTGTTACTGGCTTGACATAAAAGTTGACATTGGATTCCTGAGTTAGAAATAAATAAGGTCATGCAATCAGGAGAGAACCGTAATTAATCTTTCCAATTGCATCGACTCACATTCCGAACTAGCTTTCCCATAATCCCAAGTGGATCCTGATCGATAGCGATCACATCACGATTTTGCAGGATTTTCTTGATTTCTGGTTTCAACGTTCGTAAGTCGTTCGACATTATAAGTGGTGCCGACCACATTGACCTGGGCAAGCTTTTTGCATTCAGAACATTTTACGAAACTGCCCACATAAATATTGCTACTTGGACTAACCAAAGCGTCATTTGCACGGCAGCCTGATCAGCGCTCACATTTTTCTGACCAGCAACAAGCTGAAAAACTGTCGGTGGGGAGTGTCCCAAAAAAGGCAAAACCCTGCAACTACGCTACCATATCAGGGTCATTCCATCCACCAGGCTGTTGTGCTGCTGCAAGCAGATCTTGATTTGCGTCTACATAGCGGATGATGCTGGAGATAGAGTCCCACGAGCCGGCGACATCGTCAAAGATCCTCCACGAGTTGCACGCTTCTCGAACGGCAGTATAGTTGATCTAGAAATTGTTAGTTTCATATGGAGAATTTAAAAATTACATCTACAAGCGCTAACCTGGTCTTTCCTACCCGCAATGTAATAGAATAGGGGCCAACCACAAGCGTACACAATAGGACGACCGGTTGCATTGAGCATGCGCTCCATTTTAGGGTATCCTGAAGACTCATAATCACTGGAAGTTTTTTGACAGGGCACTCAAGTCTAGGTATTGGACCATTTTTATGGTGACTCAGCCTTACATGATGTCCTCATGGATACGGGTGAAATCTTTTTAGGAATCTGTCTCAGCGAAATGATTCCAACTTCAAACGTATAGAAGAGCTACATTTTTTTCAACAACAAACATTCCAACACGTGTACACTAGAATGCACGTTCTGCACGTCGACGCCATAGTTTGGAGCAGTTATAGTGATCGGAAACCTTTGAAGCATGGATTTGACTCTGTTAGAGCTCGTTATGCCGTTGCACACATTTCAGAATGCGCACAGTAGGCAGAACGTGGCAAAATGTCTTTGAATTTAGGGCGGCATTGCTACATTACCTGTTGAAGCTTATACTAGTCTGTCTCAATGTCGGTCTTCTGTTAAAGGCAGTGTACAGGACGATTTTCGTTTTCGAGTTTCCTACTTACTAGGGAACCTCGCTAGTCATGTATCGGCTTTTGAAAAACTGTCAGTTCTTTCTGCTCAAATCGGACACGATCTTTCCGAATATGTCATTGAATTTTGCTACGGATATCAAATTAACAAGTTATTCCTCGTTAAAGTTACTACGTTGTAATCTGCTATTTCGCTATCAATTTGAAGGTTGTTTTACCAATTCATGCAATATTAGTATAGTGGAGTCCACCAAGAGTGTCTCATTTACTTATCAATGAGAAGCGGTCGATTGGAGATCAATAAACATGAAGCTCGTTGCAGCATAACCGCTGTCGCTCAATGGGTATCGAGCGTGGTGGTATGGGATTCATGCACATTGATCCCCAGCCGACCCCCAAGTAAATCAGACATTATTGGTGGACTCCACTATACGTATAGTCTACAGCAATGGAAGTAGGACCTGGTGAGGTTGCGGACTCGTCCTAACATACGGTAAGTTGTTAGAGGTATCAATCATTATTCCGAAACAGCTGTGATAGATCGGTGAGTCTGTGTTTTCACCGATATGACTACATCTGTGGAAAGCAATGAAAACAGGTGAAAATGTGGGAGTGGAAACAAAACTGACCGACCAATCTAAGTTATTTCGATTAAATGAGTGATAACATAATCAGACTACAGTATATTAGGGAGAGTCCGCACTTTTAACCGCACCAGGAGCCTACTTCCATTGCTGTATATATATATATATATATATATATATATATATATATATATATAAATATATATATATATATATATATATATATATATATATATATATATATATATATATATATATATATATATATATATATATATATATATATATATATATATATATATATATATATATATATATATATATATATATATATATATATATATGTTGAGCACATCATATCCAGCAAGAAACAACTCTGAAGTGGAGGTCTGTGCTAATGGCAATGAGTCATAGCCTCGAAGTCTTCAACGCTGTTTCGCCCTTCGCAGCACGTAAGGAGCGGAGGTTATATGTATACGGTCAGGGATTGGATTCCTGTCACTGACGATATGCTCGCGAACTTCTGCAAAAATGGATATAATAGCGATGTTTTTCTATGACTGGGTTTTCAATAAGATTGATTTGCTTCATTCTTGCAGCGTTCTTCATAAATGATCTGAACATTCGAAAATTGGGTACTTTTCAAAGTCTTCTTTAATGATATCAAATTATACTTAAGGTTGTTCTATTATCAGTATTTCATTTCTAGAGCCTTTAATTGACATATGTCTTTTTGAGGTTATATAGCAAAATCACCGCGTGTTTTGTGCTCCTCGGTTCGTCAACTCTCTGAAGTACTCGTGGTACAAATCTGGATACGTTGACCACCTTCCCGGATCTTTTAACAGCCCGGCAGATTACCTTTTCGAGCTCGAGACTGTCGAGTGCTGTGAAAAGGATTGCCAGGAACCAGCCTGCATCAACAGTGCAGTGTATGAATCTCATATCTGTTTCGTTCATTTCTTTGAAATGTGCCATCAACGCTGAGTAGAAGATTTATTGTCTTGAAATTCTCATATTGTTGCCATATGAATGTTATCACCGCGGCTCTTTCTCGAGCAGTTTTTGTTAAATCGCGATGTGGTTCAAGAAGAAGGAGTTCTTTCGGACCGGCTTTGAACGAGATTGCCCTGGTTCACTTCTGAGAAAAAAATTCGACTTTTTATCATGGGTACCCACCCCTTGCAATTTTGGTGTTCGGAGACGAAATTTTTTCCATATTTTAGGCTGGAAATGCTTTCACTGTCTTCCTCAGCAAGAAAAATTAGGCCTATAATGCGTTTAGAGTTTCTTAGAAGTTTTTTTGAATGTTTGAATATGCCACATTTCAGCAAGCATTCTCAACAAGAGCGCCCGCCAAGCCCTGCCCATTTTTGTTATGAAGACCGCAGCGCTTGGATTCTGTAAGCTTGAGTAAATTTTCTGTTCTTGTCACTGTTCTTCTGCTATTCAAATCACGAAACACTCGCTCGATACACGAGAATTTCAAAAATCTGTGAAATACAACGTTGTAAATTTAACCAGTAATAACTTGTGAACTTGAGGTCCGTAGCAAAGTCCAAGGGCAGATTCGGAAACAGCGTATCCCAGTTGGCCAAGAAACATTTACAGCCTCTCAAAAGCCCATACATGGCTAGTGAGATACCCTAATTAGCTCAATGCGCTTGGCGCCCTGTGTTACTGAAATTAAAAGGAGACGGCGAAAAGCTCACTAAAATACCTTATTTTTTTCTGGCGTGAACTAGTTGTCCTGTAGCACGAATGAGTTCTCGGTGGTTGTGATCGGTAAATATTGGAGTCGATCGAGAATGGAAGCATATACATATTGTAATTATTATGCTTCGCAACAAAAAGTTCATGATTTGGCATTGAAGAGATTGTGAGAATATCGTTAAAAGAAGTGAAATACTTCATGCGTAGATCTTGGAGGAAACGCTAAAAATTCAGTGAATTGATTGGCCATTGATTTGGTTGTGCATTTGTTTAATAAACAGCAAAAATTCAGTGTATCGTCACTGTTCCACAGGTAGGAAGCCGAGCTCAGCAATCGGTCGCGAAATCAATAGATCAGTAGCTATCCTCCCTTCGTTTTACCGTGCGCAATCTTTTCCGCGAAGCAGCGTAGAGGCTACCCTTCATCAAGTGATTGACGATAGCATTGAAAAACCAAATCAGGCGAAGGGAACAGAAGCACCTGCGCCGTTCGCGCCTTAATTCGTAGGAATTACGACGTTTTACAGAGGATATACTCGTGTGGCCGCAATTATTTAAGTAGACGGCATTTGTCACTTTTATTCAATATTTCTTTGCAGAATCACTGTTCCTGAATATTTGGGTGGAGGCCAAAACCTGGTTTTTAGCTTTGCGAACTCAAAGGCAGTGTTCACGATGAATATCGCACTCGAGTTCGACCCAAAAATGGGATTGTTTGGCCGTGAGGTGACTAATAGTGATGAAACAGGGAAGAAAAACGTCCAGAATAAGGGCAAAATAACGGTTTCTTAATTCAGGGCGTGGACGAGAATCATGAGCCCTGCTGATGTCGGCAAGCGCGCGCTAATCGCGAATTCTGCGCGAATCGATAATGCTAACTGCGGCAGAGTTGTTTGGCAATTTGCCATCGAACGCGTGCGGCGCCACAAGCTCGTCCGATTGGAGGGCGAACCGGGATAGGTAGTCGCACCGGGAGAGCTTTCAGAGCCGTTTGTATTTATTTCTGGCCAGTTTTCGTTGCTTTCTTCGACCCTATCCTCCACAGCACCTGCCAACTTAGTATTTCACACCGAGACCTCAGGAACGAGATTTATCGTGAACACTGTCTTTAAGCTGTAACCATTTGCCTGATTCTAGGAAAGACGGGCGTGATTTTTTCAGTTCTACACTGAATATTCATCATTTATCAAAGAAGTGCACAGCCAAATCAATGGTCCATCATTTCACTGACTTTTTAACGTTTTCTCCAAGTTGCATGCCAAATCATACGCAGGAAGTATTTCATTTCTTTTAACGAGATTCTCACAATTTAGCTAATGCCACATCATAAACCTTTTGTAGCGAAGTAAAAATTTTACAAATTTTGTTTTTATTTAGCAAATGAACCCTTTGAAACAAAGAAGCAAAAGATCTTTTACGACCCTTTAGCCGTTATCTTACTTAGCCTAACCTTAAGGGCAGTGTCCACGATAAAAATCGTTTCCGAGTTTCCACCAGAAAACGAAGGTTTAGAGTCTGACTGTTTCATCAGCGAAGAAAGAATCATGAGAAACGCTGCGAATTATCTAAATACAGCTCTTCTTCTTGAAAGCCACATTTCGACGGTGGATGATTTGCGCGGGCATGGGCCTGAAGCAGACAGCGTGTGAAGATGCGCCCCAATGCTAGAACCCAGCAGCGCTCGCGCTCCAAGGCTAATGAAAAGCGGACCAAACTCTTCCTCGGAAAACTCGCCCGCGAGCGGAAAGAACTAGCGTGAGCGGATCTTGGAGCCGATTAAAGCTCTAATGGGCTCGTTTTTGTTCCTTCTTTCATCCCTACTGCTCCAGTGAAACCCCGACCTTTCGATTTCCGGCGGAAAACTGAAGACGAAATTTATCGTGGACACTGCCTTTAACATGAAAAAAATTTATAATCGCCTTCACCGCTCTGAATAACGCGCCTAGACGAAGTTTGGGCACAAATTGCTTCCATTTTTGAAATTCGCAATTGCGGGAACTCGGTCGGTTTTTTTCGGTCTTTTCCTTAGTTTTTCATGTATTTCTTTTGCATTCTTTCCAACTTCTTCTTCATTACAGCTCTAGCCGGGAGCCATATAATCGTTTTAGCAAATAATCCCGAAACTAAAGATTATCGTGAACATTGCCTTGCAATGTTCAAAAAAGTCAGAATTCTTCGGATAAGCTATCGTTGAAGACAAAGCGATGAGCTTCTGAACATATGATCTCCTTCACCTTACCGATAGGCATGAAATCGGGGTCAATGTTGCATCCATCAAGTTTGAGATAGTCCACACCCCATGAGGCAAAAGTCTCGGCATCAGTCTGAAAAAACTGTGGATTTTTTACAGTCCATTTCCATGACGCTCTCTGTTATTTCACCCAAGAAGTTTTCAAGATTTAGTTTGAAAGACTAAGGCCAGAAATCACATCGAACTTGCACGCTCAATAGCATTTCGAGTGTGGTTCAAGGACTCCAAATGGGTTTCTCGCTATTTTGGAGCGCGCATAATAAGAAAAAGTTGAGGAAACTATCCAACTAACCTTCAGGTAATTAAGGCTGCCAGGGTATCCTTCACAAGTTGCCGTTCCAAAGTCCTCATAGATTCCCAACTCGAGGCCTTTGCCATGCATCTGAACATTAAAATGGCAAGTCATCGAATCAATTGCAAGGCCTTGGGCATTTCTAAGAAGCTCTCGACTTCGAGTATAACTAACAGCGAGCGGTTGTGTTTTGTCGGCTTCTCAGACATTGTAATTGGCGGACCGCCGGCATTTGCTTGGCGAGCAAAAACCATTCCCGGTGTCGGACAGCCATTAGCCGGCGGTCCGCCAAAACCCTGCCAGCGGTCCGCCAGGACGTTGGCCGATCGCTGGCAGTCTCTTGGCTAATACCTGGCAGCCCGCTGTTCAGCAATCATTTGCCAGCGGTCCGCCAGTCTCTTGGCAGACCGATGAGCCGAGGTGGGTCCCTCACCGCAGATCGTTGCGTAGGAGATCGTCTACGCAACGGTCTGAGGTGGATGACCCACCCCACCTCCCCCCCTAGCTGCGGGGACTTGCCCCTCAGCTGTCAAAAATATGCTAGCCTCTGTTGAGTGACTTCAGGTCGCCTTGCAGGGCCGGCATCAAAGTGTCTAGTGAGCACTCATTGCACTGAATCGCCTTATATACCGGCTCGGCTTATCAGTGAGTGCCAAGCAAAGGCCACTGGGCGGTTATGCGCCGGCCTAGTGCCGATTGTTGGATGACTGCGTTGTTATGCGCTCGGTAATTTCGAGGTTTGATTGCCCTTGCCAGCTGAATGCAAGTTATCACGCAGCTTTCAGGCAGCTGGCACATTTTCGCCAGCGGTCCGCCGCTAGTTCTAATTGAGATGCCAAGGATGAGCCAGCTGTCGGCCTCGTAATTACCAATTGCCAGCTGAATGCCAGTTATCACCTAGCTGTTAGGCAACTGGCACATATTTGCCAGCTGTCCGTCGCTGGCATTAAATGACATGCCGAGTGTATGCCAATTGTTGGTTTCGTGATTGCCATTGGCCAGCCAAATGCCAGCTGCCCCACAGCTGTTGAGCAACTGGCGAAATTTTGCCAGCGGTCCGCTGCTCCGAATGTCTGAGTTATTGCTGCATATCAGCAATTAAATCCCGCAATGACCCAGCGCTCCGCTAAGTGATTATCAAGATCGGGTGCTCTCAAGAAATGCCTCAGGCCTCCGTCATAGTCGGTGGATCTACTGAGTCCCACCGGGTCGATACGCACCGAATTCGTGGGAAACGGGCGCAAAAAATCAACCCACTGAGTCCGACTGCGACCGTCTGATGCCCACCACAATCCCCCCGATCGATACTGATGGTTCTCATGCAAACAAGGGAGGGGCCAATGCACCGACTGAGTCCCACTGAGTCCCACCGAAATCATCCTCACCCCACCCGATCCATATAGGTGTTTCTCACGTGATTTCGGTGCATTTTTTTTGGCCGACTGTGACCTGCCGAGTCCCGCCGCATCTCGACTCTCGTCGTCTGCGCTCTGCCCCAGCTACTGCTGCCGCTGACTATCGATTGCGTGTTTCGCAGGGGAACTGGTTGGCGCTGGGGGCAACCGGACTCAGTCGGACTCAGCAGGTTTTTCCACCTCGGACTCATTCGGACTCAGTCGCACTCAGCAGGTTTTTCGACAAAGTCTGACGGGGGCCTCAGAGGTGAACATATGCAGCTCTTCGAACAAATTTCTTCTTAGCAAGGCGACTATTTGTGTAGTTATACTGCCCTTTCTACACATTCCTATCCGGAATGATATAAGATGATGATTTACCTGGTGTGCAGAAACTCAGAAAAATGATGGGAAGGAGCGAATGGTCCACAATGGGCAGCACCAAAGCTTTGGGACGGCACGTCTCTACGCCTCCAGCGCGGCCACGCCCCGCCGCGCCAGAGCACATGACATTTCCATTCATCGAGATCGCAATCAGTGGGACAGGGGCTCTCTACACACCGAGGAAGGAGTTTTCCCGCCTTTTGCGGCTCTAATTCCACTCGGGACCACTTCGCTCGCGTTGAGTGGGGTGCGTTTCAAACTGCAAAAACGGGACAACTCCTCCCTCAGTGTGTAGACAGCCCCTGTCCCGATCAGCCACCACAGCTTTCAGCCTTGACACCACCAGATAGTGACCCCCTCAGTCAACCTCGTGCCGCCTTCCTTCGTCATTTTCGCGAACCTTCTCGCGCCCCGCCACCTTCTGACTGTTATTCAACTTCGAGTAACTTTTCAAGTTTACGTACAAAGGATGAAGTTTTAACATTCTCCATATCAAAACCAAGTTCCGAAAAAAAAGACATGGAGTAGCTCTTCTCACATATTTGGCTAAACGTTTCATGCCACTAGGGAATCGCTGACGATCCGCGACTAAGCGATGCTTCTCGTCTCTTGACCGCTCCATCCAGCAGTCGTCAATGTGAATTCGGTTATAACCGGCCGCCAAGAACCCGTCGTCAACTGAAATGATCTGCTATCATTTTATCTAGCAAGCCGCGATGCAGCAACAATCTCACGGTTTCTTACCCATTTCTCCCATCATGTCTTCTCAAAAACGACCGCTCGTCTTTTATGATAAGGCTATCCTATCACTGCAGCGTCGCTGCGTCCACCCATCCAGAGATTGACATTACACAGCATTCTATGTGTCTCTCGAATAGGAAGCCGCGCTCAGCGATCGGGCAGAAATCACTCGACAGCAGTGATCCGGTAACATCCGCTTATAGGGGATCATTTCGGATGCGATTCGCGAATCTGACATGTTTTTTAAAGTTTTTTCCTATAGTTTAGATTTGGTTGCCGCTGCTGCCAATGTTCGAATGGAAAAAATCTATTTTCTGGTAGTTTGGTTGTAATAGAAATGATAGCGGCACGTTTCAAGCACTCGAAGCTAACCATCACGGCGGCTACGAGGGGTGTAACTCATATTTTTCGTCATTTGCGTGCACCTAAATCCGTCGAAATGCGCAAATGTGTTTTGGGTTCAGCCTCGCCTTCCTGAAAACAGGGACCTGATTTGGATCCTTTCTCAAGGAAAGCGGTCAAGGTTGTGTTTTCAGAAGGTGACGAACAAGTCGTTCACCGTGTCCATTTTACAGCACGGGTATGCAACCAAGATTGGGATTCCCTTTTTTTATAAAATAGTGAAGGCTCCCACACGCACCACCCCGCAGCCGCCGTGACGGTTAGCTGCGAGTGTTTCAGGCTAAATGGAATGAGATTTCAAAGATGATCTACTTTCAGGATTCTGTAAATAGCCATAGAAAAAAGGAATCTATCGAGCTGCTCATGGACTTCCATAGACGAGTCTAAGAAATAGGTCAACACATTGAATAAAGAAAAGTTTGAAAACTCGTCCTACAGGAATCGGTTTCTGTGAGGTGTCCCACCGGTGGGACACGTGCTCAGACAAAAATCCGCTCCACGCCACTCTGAAAACCGGCGTTGGCAGCGGGATAGCGCCCGTGGATCTCAAAATCCGAAGTTTTGTCTCCCGCGATAGTGGCTTCCGCGGGCGCGGCTGTGACTGTGATGAGCGAGCAGCTGCTTCGTGCCCGGGCGACAAGCCCCTCTGAATTTACTTATTTTTCCGAAAATATACGCAAGCACCGGTGCGCAACGCGGCTGGCACACCAACACGCGACACTGTCGGCACACCAACACGCAACGCGGCCAGTGCGACGAGCACCAACTGGGGCCGTCAGAGGTTGAGTGGGGCTTCCAACGGTCAGGCGGGGTCAAGTACCTAGAACTTGAGTGATTGAACCAACGGCGCTTCAGTCGTCTGAGTCCTGGCTCAGGAGCGCTCCGTGTGTTTCCCTTCGAACATAGAGTCTTGGGCTCTTGAGGGGTTCTTTTGGGGGCTTGCTTCGCCCGTGATAGGCACCATCCCGCCCTTAGCCCCGCGATAGGCACGCTCTCATGTCAGGTGGGCGAGCTCAAGCGTCTCTGGGAGAAAGGGCGGATCGGAGTGGGCGTCGAGCTCCTTGTTGTCTGAGGGGTCGTGAGTAGGCTAGCAGCTCCTTACTGACTGTTTCCCCACTCACCGTGCGCGCGCTGGAAGGGAAAAACCCATAATTGTAAGGTTACTGTTTTTGAAAGTACAGGAGGTTCTCACCGAGTCGGTCAGCCATAACACGATAGAGTTTCTCATTTATACAGCTATCTGGATATGATTTGCAGTCAGTCTGACAGTAGAACGCTGCCCACGACATCCAACCCATTGGCGGTGTTCTGGAATGTGGTTTAAATGAATTCAAAAAACCCATTCATTTACATGTATGGCGTCCTTACCTTGCTAGACCATTATCCAAGGAAAGTGACACAGAGATTAGGAATAGAAAATATAACGCAGCTAATAGCATCGTTCTGAAACATGAAGAAGGGCGTTGCCAAATTTGAGAGCAATCCTTTTCATTTTTGTTAATCACGAAGCCAGGGGCGCGAAATGATTCGATCGATAGCCATCTCCTCTTCTTTTTTTTCGATCGCGGAGTTCTCAGCCGGGCAGCATTGTGGCTTCCTACTTGAATTAAAACACTTATGAGCTCACGGAAAATCATAGTTCTCTGATCTCAATTTTGGGAAAAAAAAATCAAGCGAATCGAAATTTCTCCAGATTTCTTCAGTGGGATTGTATGTTTGTCTAAAAGAGGATCTGAAAATGTAAACGAGCAAGGAAGCTGTTTTCAGTGTAAAACTACTACTGAATCGGGCGCCGCACAAAAACGGCGGCGGCAGCCCCCCGCCGCCGCCTTTTGTCCCTTGGCAGCAGACCGCACTGTAGCTGATGTCTGCCCACCAGTAATATAAGTTCTTTTTAATACGGATCTTCCAGCTTCAATAAAAAAAGAATCTTGTTTTTGAAGAAACGACGAAAAATCTGCTTCATGGCGTGGACAAGCAGAGTGGACACGCGGTCTGTTTAATTAAGGCATAGTTCGCGCTGGAATCCATTTTCCAGGCTCAGTTCCATGAGTCAGCCCAATAGAGCACACCGGTAAACTTCGGCGCGTCAAAAACGTCGGGTTATGAGGTTGGAAGGGGTTAAAGATGAAGATTCGCTATCTCTTTTCTGGCGGAATAAAATCATAAACGAAGAGATGGTCAAACAGAATTTCCGACTTGCGATTATGTGAAAATCAATACATGAAGAAAGATCAGCAACCCGATAACAGACTTGATGTAGCAGAAGTTCGAAGGTACATATGTCGTGTGTTCAACAGCTGAGTGGTGAACGTCCATCATTTGACAGATGATTTCTTCGTTGTGTAACATATCACTGACCCGCTTGGATTTTCGCCAGGTTATGCCAGCACCCATGAAAAGTTGGACTCTGAACTTTTGGAACCTGTGTTACATGATGGCTTTAGGGGCCGGGCCTCGTCGTCAAATGGACGATCAACTAGTGTCATTCGCACAGTATACGGCAGAGCCGATAAAGATACGCTCGACGCGACGCAACGCGAAGCGATTCACTTCACCATCCAATCATGCAAGCAGCCCTGGTACTGGCCAACTTGTTTCCATTTCAATTCCAACGACCAGTGAAATTCCAGCCAATTTTTCGACCTCAACTCCAAGGAGCACGGCCTGGAGTGGCAGCCGACAGAAGAATAAGATAATTTATCGCGGTCCTCGACCCGATTCTCGTCCTACTGACCCACCCAAAGAAGTTCGAGTACGACACACTAAAAATCATTGCAGGTGACTTATTTCAAACGGATGCTACTTCCTCGGTTTACATTAGAGCATTTTCAACGCGGATTTAGTGTTCTGATGAAATTTTACGACGAGCGGGGGCCTTAGCTTACAGGAGAAGTTTGTATGAACAGCTCGATTCATATTCAAAATACTCTAAGATGGACAGAGGGAGTTGCTTCTCGTTTAAAACTATTCACTTGCAATTTTCGAAGGTACGTTGAGCGCTCAACAGCAGGACACAGACTGGAAAGATACCCTAAGACACCTTCCAGCGATGAAACTCTACTGGGGCCGGATGCATCAATGCGGCAGTGCTGGGTAAAGGATTCGGCACGTTAGATGATTACCCTGCGAAAGCGGAGGATCGCTAACCGACAACGCCCTTGGCCTACCCAGCTAATAGGCTGGGGCGGCTGAAACACTGCTCTGGTAGGATCCCATAGGCTCTCCCGGGTTAATCATCGGGCCAACGCCTTTACTCTCACCAAACAACGCGCATTGACGAATCCGACCCCAGAATTTGAGCTTCTGCGGGTGGGTTAGTAGAGTCTGGATCAAGCCCGGAACGACAATGAACAATCTTATTCTTCTCTCGGCTGCTACTCTAGACCGTGCTTATTGTAGTTGAAGCTAAAAAATTGGCTAGAATCCCAGTGGTGGTCGACCTTGATATGGAAATAAATCCACCATTACCACGAAGCTTCAAACAGCCCGGTCTTCAGAAATTTGCCTTGCTCTCTCAGAATTCAGAATAGCTTTGCGGCCTCGTGGGATTCATGTATGTACATCTTCCTGTACCATTGCAAGGACTAGTTGCTAGTATCTCGAATCCTTGATAGATCTTTGAAGAGGTGCTGCCACACTTCTCAAGCACGCGTACGGCTCTCAGGGCGTCAAAACCGGTTTGACTTTCAAGTTGCAATGATAAGAGGCTTATCAGGCGCTCACTTGTATTGTTTGACCCCGAGACTGTTGGCTACATTCAGTTAGTCGCATCTCAAATCAACTTCTTTTATTTGCCTATTGCTATTCAACCACAGCATTGCTGAGAAATGAGTTTTGAAATTTGTCATAACCTTATTCGTTTTTCTCATCTACAGTCCTCATACATAAACAAAAACTTTAACAATACGCATCAAAGCTAAGTAAGGAATCTAAAAGCGGATGTCTTTGCTTTAAATGTGCTTGATCGTGGCCTGAAAAGTGAAGACCAACCGATTTCTTGCGTTGTTCACAACAAGACATTCGTTTTTTTCACGCGAATGCTCTGTTGAGTTTTTGAAATATTTAAATTCCAACGAAACTATGTAAAGACTTGACTTAAATACTAAATTCTTTTTTTATTGTGAAGCCAGGCGCCCAAAAATAAGGTCTTTACCTCATTATTGAATTTAAAACGTTTGTTTCCCAAGCGAATTTGACGCATGAGATTTCCGCATAAGCTTTCCACAGTTTTTTTTATTTGGGGTAGTACGTCAGGGCAAGTCATGAGCCTGATCATGTATTTCTGGAGCCGGCCAGCTATGATATGGAGCCGTAGACTGCGGCTCCTCCATTAGGTGTTCCTACATCTCGTGACTGCGGAAAATCGAGATTAAGCAGTTCACGGTATTTTTGACATTCTTTGCAAAACTAGTTCATGGTTTTTTTCCCTCCTCTCTCAAATGCTGCCCAAATCGTCGTGCTACTAGTGTGGCTTGTACAGTAAATCATGCACTCAATCCAAGAAGGCTGGTAGAATCACAAAGATCTGGGCAGCATTTGCTACAAAAAGGAACTTGAAAAACGCCATAAACTTGAATAGAAAGTTAGGAATACATAACGCCGCTAAATCTTGATTTTACACCGTTCACAAGATGCAGGGAGCGCCAAGACCATGGCAAGGCGAACCGGCACCGGCGTCTCGATATCGTAGCTGGTCGGCTTCAAACGCACTAGATTGAACATAGCACCTGCTCGACGTATTCCTCCAACTGAAGACCTGTCGAGTACTCATGCAGAAGTCTCATGCGCCAAGTTTGCTCAAGCAACAAACGATTCAACTCTGTCCACGAGATGGAGACCTCGTTTTTGAACGTCTTGCGTCGAAACGGTAAGGTTTCGAATATCAAAACTTCGACAGAAGCATGCCAGACCGGATGATTAATCAGATCAGAAGTTTAGGTAGCCCGACGAACAACTGATTTCGAAAAAAATGTCTTACTTTTCAAGAAGTGGCTACATAGTTCTGTTACAAACTAAGCATTTGTAGTCTAGTAAGGAATAATTCTACGGGGAAGCTCATTTTGCGATTCAATGGTTTTTTTACACCGGCGTACAAGAGTCTGAAATCATTAACAGATTTCTTAGTTTGA
This sequence comes from Aplectana chamaeleonis, assembly GCA_029168955.1. Classification (NCBI taxonomy): domain Eukaryota; kingdom Metazoa; phylum Nematoda; class Chromadorea; order Rhabditida; family Cosmocercidae; genus Aplectana; species Aplectana chamaeleonis. Next base: position 1,061,447 of record JAPDOI010000211.1, read on the forward strand.
GTTCTTTGACCTCACGAAGAGCAATGACAGATGTTTGATTTCTTTTCAGAATGCTGTCCGGTAAAATCAAAATCAACACTTGAGAGTTCTATAAACTCGTTCCCTGAAGAACAAGAGGGAATCAGTTAAAGGCAGTGTTCACGATAAAAAATGTGTTTCAGTTTCCACCAGGAATGGGTAGTGGAGGGGCACACTGAAACGTGGACGTCGAAAGAACGCATGAAAACGAGCCAGGAAAAACTCCAAAAGAGCCAGAAGTTGCCAATTCGAGCGCAAGGCAAGCCTCAAAAGCGCATCACACGCCCACAGACGTGAACAAATGAATGCTCGAGATCGTGAGATGAGCGATGATTTCCACTCATTAGCCCCGTTCTTCCCTTCATACTCAACTTCTCTTTTTACTCAGGTCAGCTCGCTCACATCGGATGGAAAAGACGGCAGTTACAAGCCTCGGACAACTCGTCCACCATGTTTCCTTAGTTCAGTTTTTGAGGGACCATAACTCCGTTCTTAGAAGGTCTTTTACTATTTCAGAGACATCATTGGAATCAACACGGGGCCGTTTTCAAGATAGGTGGAAAAACAGAAAAACGATTTTTATCGTGAACACTGCCTTTAAAAATATGGTATCCGAGACCGAAATCCAATACGAGAGCTCATTCTTCCACTCTCAGGGCTGGTTAGAAATACGTATGTAACATTGAAAAGTCAAAGTAGCATGTAAAAATGTATGTATGAAGCATTGAGAAGTGCTACCATTCCTTTTCTTAACAGTTTTAGATCATTCTAGTAGTTTACTAAGAAAGACTTGTTTGATTGAGTGGTGTTTCTTGATTATATGTGTTTGTGTTGTTTTTTTGTTTTTTTTTCTCACCACTTCTTTTTATGGTCGTACTGAGTTATTATTATTATTATTATTATTATTATTATTATTATTATTATTATTATTATTATTATTATTATTATTATTATTATTATTATTATTTTTATTATTATTATTATTATTATTATTACTATTATTATTATTATTATTATTATTATTATTATTATTATT
>JAPDOI010000211.1:1065000-1246214 GCA_029168955.1 Aplectana chamaeleonis
CGATTTCTTCGTCGTTTTCGATATTCTCTTGATGAATTTTGTCTTTTGTGGAATTTACCTGGAAGTGTATGGTCGTGACATAGCGCTTGAAGACCTATCATCTAAGGTTCTAAAATGTTCTAAAATGGGTCTATCAGAAGCCGTTCCTGGAAGTCAATTCGGAATCGCGAAACAAGTTATTTTAAAAATCCTGAAGGTTGGCGTTAGACATCTATCAAGACCGGAAGCTTGAGGAAGACATCGTGAGGCAAGAGGAATTTTGGATGGTGTCATGACACGCACGATACGCGACTTTCTGAGGCTTAATTATGAGGACATCTGAGGAAAACTTCAGGAATTTCATTAAATCGCAGTCCATCTCGAGGCTTTACCTTTCTGTAAAATCCATTCAAAAATTTCTCAGGTATCTCAATGTTGCGAAACGTCAACACTGTGGCTGTGAAGTCCTCGGACGTCGTCCCGTCAATTGGCTTTTAATGAGGACAAGGCATCAGAGGACATTACTAGCGTGGGCGACAAAGCATCATCGCTAGAGTGAACAGCAATGTAAAAACGTGGTCTCTCCGGCTGAATTTACGTCTCGTTCGTTAGGAGCACTAGATCAAGCTGAGAAAACGGTTTTTTTAAATGCTTTTGAGTCTACGGCATCTGCTACGTCGCCCACGCTAGTCAGTCGTGTCTTCTGATGCCTCACTCTCATCAAGTGCCATTCGATGGGACGACGTCCTAGGTCTCCACAGCAACGATGTCGACGACTAGCAGCATTGAGAGATACCTGAGAAACCTTTTGAATGGATTGCACAGGGAGATAAAATCTGCGATTCATGAAATTCCTGAAGTTTTCCTCTGATGTCCTTATAATTAAGCCTCGGAGTCTCGCGTAAGGTGCGTGTCGTGACACCACCCGAAATTGCTCTTGTCTCATGATGTCTTCCTTGAGCTTCCGATCTCAATAGATGTGTAACACCAATCATCAGAATTTTTTAAATGGCTTGTATTGCGACCCCTTGACTTCCAAAAACGGCTCTTTATAGACCCATTTTAGAACCTTCAAAGATAGATATTCGATCACTAGGTGACGAATTTACACTTCCAGTTTAACGACCAATCCCACAAAATACAAAATTCACCGAAAGCCTATCGAAAACGACTTAGAAATCGATTAAGTTGAAGAAGAGACAAAACGTCGCCAATTGCGAATGTTGAAAACTGTCTTTCTCTCCTGTGAATATATACCGAAAATATTGTTTCAACATATGAAATCGATAGCCCCAAGGGGAGCAAAGATATTTAAATGAAACGATGTCAACACATAGATTTTTGTCCACTACTGTATACTTGCTTTCAATAAACAATCACAATTGCAATTACGAGACACTTTCAATCACCTGTAATCAAGATTACACTGGCTAACAGCCGGCGTACCGGCTCATAGCACACAGGGGTGGTAGTAATTGGGTGTGTTGAACGCGAGTTAACAGGAGTTAAATTCGCGTTAAACGCGAGTTTAACCACACCAGATTGTAATGATAACTCTTGATAGTTAAGAGAGAACTCGCTCTAGTTTCACCCTAAGATCCCCCAGTGGTAGGCCTCTTATACACTTCCAATGAAAACCCTCGAAAAAGCGACAATTGTAACCTTTGTTACGAAAAATAGCCTTTTCAAAACGTTTTCAGGTCTGTTTTTTTCTCTAAAATTCCGACATGTGGCATCCTCGCGGTAAGTTCGCGTTTAACATACTCTCGCAGACAGCACGGAAATAGTGCTGAAATGCGAGAGGAACTGGTGAGTTAACGAAAAACTCCCGAGGAGTTTTTGGATGCGGTTAGCAAGATACAGTAGGAACAGTTTTGACCATCTATACTGAGGGCAAGTACGAGTTTAATTAATGCAGAGGGTTAAGGAAGTTTGATAGCACTGTTAGCGATTTTGATCCAGGACGTCACCCTATCTTTAAAACTGAAAGGTGTTCCAAGGGAGAGTCTTTTAACGGCTTCCGCCAGGGAAACGGGCGATGAGGGATCAAAAACAAAGCAAGGATCATTGCTGAAACACGTTGGCCGTCTTCTTTGGTGGCACTAATCAATCCCTCCCAATCAGCTGTTAATTTTTTTTCGAGCGCCGACACTTCTCCCGCTTTTGTTTATTTTCTTCCGGAATTCATTCGCTTTGCTATTATCAGGTTAGTTTCATTTTCATGATTCATTGCATAGCACAGGCTATGAGGAGTATGTAGTAAATTATTTGTTCGCTCGCGTTTCGAAGGGGTTTCCACAACTTTTTTAGTGCAAAAAAGTGAAAATTTTCCAAGCCACTGATTTTCAAGTGATTTGATGCTTTAGTAAGGATTAATCAGCGTTAGTCGGGGCGTATCGGGCGAGTTTTGTGGGAAAGAAATGCGAACTTGTTTCTGAACCAACTAAATTTGTTCTCCTTTTTCTGCAAGATTCTAATACTCCTCTTTCATTGCTAGATCAGTGCCATCGTGGCATCTTTTTTTTTTGAGGGTCCGCGACGCAGTTGCTTTGGTGCATTGGTAGAGCCACTCGAAGTGTTTCAAATTCTTACCTTGAAATATGTGTACAAAATCTCTTCCTTAAACGATGCGCATATGAGTGTGTAACAGTGTTTCTATATACTTTCAGCACTAACTGCGGGCGGTGGATTAGTTTCATTTTGAGAAGACGGCAAACACTTCACAAATTCAACTGCATCAATGACCGAAACCACACCATTAGCCCAATCTCGGACGCCACACTTCAGTTGCACGCTTCCAAAAAAAAACAATAGAATTCTTTTTCAAGAACGAAAATAGACTATCTAGTTTATCATCATTCTTATAGGTTTTTAACTATCCATTTCAGTTGAATGCAGGACATTCTTTGAATTTATGCATTACTCGACGAGTTGCGGAATGTCTTTTTCGCACCTAGCGTTACCTTTTCAAGAACACCTTGTAAAAACTTCATCCAGAAATTCTCAAATTTTTATTCACTCGAAATTTCCTTCCGATAAATTTTTTGTTTTTCAAAAAAACTTTTGTTTGAAAATATCAAAAAAAAAGTTAACAAAGTTACTACAAATGCAAACTTTTGTCAGATCACACGCAATTGATTGATTGAGGCTAATGATTAAACTAACATGTCTTTTCGAGAGTGGTCCTGAAAACTCACGGAGCTCACAAAAAATTACGAGAATTAGGATTTACAAGGAAAATTTAAAAAATTGCATTTTGATCGTGTTTCGAACAAGCAAAATATTACGAAGTTCCTTTTGAAAGCTCTTCCTAATGAATAAAATAAATAGCATCAATTGTATAATCTTTCCGATCCCTCGTTTTTCCACCGTAAACGTCGTTCGTGTTCAAGTGTAGAAAATACTCATGCGGACGAAGGCCACGCATAATGTATTTGTAAGCAGAGGGCAGCTTTCGTTAAACCGGCAACAAACCGTGGCACCTATTTCGCGGTTCGTAGCCGGCCAGGAGGTGGCGGTTAATACGTGTTAATTTGGCGGCTCTACTGCATTTAATTCGTGGTATGTTGGCGGCTTGGAGGTGGCGGTTTATTCGCGGTTAACACACCATTTACTACCACCCCAGACTGCCAGCGCTGGCGCAATTTCCAAATTTATTACATGTCGTGCACATGTAAAAGGTAGTAAAAAAAAACAAATATAGTGGAAGCACACAAAAAAATCAAAAAACAAAAACAAAGTAATCTAAAAGCCGTATTTACTAACAATAAAAACTTAATAGCCACGGAAAACCAATGATGAACCCTAGTGCAGGTAACAAGAAATCTGTTTCTTGAAACGGGTAAGACTGTCCGAAAATTGAGTTGCTCTGCTCACCTTTACATACTCCATTTCAGCTCGACAGGTGAAAAAGCCGGAAAAACAATTTTGAACCGCTCACCTCTCGTTCTGGATATTGTTAACTCAAAAAATCTCTGCTCTTAAGACCTATTCTTCGAGTGAGGATGTTATATACCATGACAAGATCATTATACCTGCGCCTGAGGTGTTGCGAGTTCAGATTAAGCATTCTGTTTCTTATCAGCCAACGTGGGATACTCGCGTAGGTGAATCCCAATGAGCGAATGAATAACTTTCTGGTGAAGCTGTTCTGTATTTTTTCCAAACTATTGATTATGGTTTTCTTATTTGGGAAAAAGACACAGGTTCCATACTCCAAAATTGAGCGGACATACATTTTGTAGGCTTTCAAAAAAAATAGGGTTTTTGGGTTTGAGAGCCCTGAATAGCAGAAAAAGTCTGTGTTCTGCTCTGGCTGCAATTGTTTTCAAATGACCATCAAACTTAAGCTTGGTATCTATGATAAAACCAAGGTCTTTGACAGAATCAGTAGGAACCAAGTCGGCGCCGTTAAGGTTGTACTTTACCTTAGGGTTTGAGGAACCCAAATGCATAACCTTAGTTTTCTCGGCAGAGAGTGAGAGCATGTTGTTGCGTGACCAATTTTCTACGGCATCAATGGCTATCTGAATACGCAAGGCATCGGTGGTCCTCACCGTATCATAAACCTTAAGGTCATCGGCGAACATTTTACATTTCACAACCAAGTTTTAAATTGCAACAGGAAGATCAAAAAGTAAATTTTGAAAAGAATCGGAGACAGGACGCTACCCTGCGAAATTCCGCTTGGAGCCTTTTTAACCGAAGAAAGCGATCCGTTCACATTAACTTGGAATGAACGATCACTCAGAAACCTTTCAATCCATTTGATAACCGTGGGGTGAACACCAAAGTGAAGCATCTTGTTCAGAATGTTATGGTGAATGACCTTATGAAAGGGATTTTCGAAATCGAAATATATCACGTCTACGTCTTTCTTCTCATCAAGCTCTGAAGTCCAGTCGTTGAGGGATTCCAGCATAAGGGTCACAGTAGATTTACCTTTTTCAAACCCATGCTGTTGATCAGACAAAATGTTGTTAGAATCCAGATAATTGACCAGCCTTGTTTTGACAATCTTTTCGAACAATCTGCAGAAAATCGATGTAATACTTATTGGTCTGTAGCTTTAAGAATCATCGTACGGAGGTCTTTTCCTGAAAGGGATGACATAGGCATGTCGCCATTTTCGCGGTACGACGGATCGAGAAAAAATTAGGTTGAATAGATACTCCAACGGCCTTGCGATATTACCAGATACTTTTTTTATGAGAGGAAAGGGTACTTCATCTGGAGATTTAGAAGTACAACTTGGCCATTTGGAGAGAAAATCAAAGATTTGATAGCTATCAAAGACTACCGAGTTTAGCATTATGGGGCTGTAATCACTATTGATTGAAAAACGTTCGTTGGTATCTGCTTGAGCAAAGGCCCGTTCGAAGATCATAACCAACAGCTCAGCTTTATCAAGATCCGAAACGGCGACAGACCCATCAGATTTTCTGAAAACGCTCACACCCTCCTTCCGATGGATACGAAAATTGAGAAATCTGAAAAAGGCTGATCTATTATTGGACTCTATCATTTTTCTTTCTACCGAAATTTTATATTTTCATAGCTTTTTCTCGAAGCGGTCTGAGATTTCTTTGTAAAGCTGAACAGCGTTTCCATCATTTGTCACCACAGCCTTTTTATATGCGTTTACCTTTTCTTCATGAATTGCGAGCAAATAGAACGGTAAATTAGCACGAGAAATATTGACTTTGCGAACGGGAACAAACAGGTGAATGGTGTGCTTTAGAATGAATATAAATGTTTCATACATTTCATCTACATCAGAAGATGATTGAAAAGATCCAATCCAATCTACATCATCGAGAGAAGCGTTTATCTGTTCATAATCAGCTTTCTCAAAATCGAATGTAGTGATGAAACGAGAAGCTTCATGTTCAGCAATAAGACTGAATGTGATAGAAGCGCGATTTGCTGGTGAACCGGGTGCAGGCCGGCAATGTGAAAAAGTGGTGAATACACTACTCAGGCGCTTCTCGGCCCCGGGCCGCACCGAATAGAAACAGGAGCTGCCTGACAGTTCGGCTCGTTCTTCCAATATCCGGGCCACTGCTGTTGCTGTTCGGGCAAACCGGAGCAGCCCGGACAGCAACAGCAGAGGCCCGGAAAACAGCAGCAGTGGCCCGGATAGCAACAAAAGCCGACTCGCAGAATGGAAACACGAGCCGAACTGTCAGGCGTCTCGGGGCCTCTTATCGCCTGAGTAGGTCCCGATCCCTTCGTCATCGCTATAACCCTGGGCTGCTGAGTTGGGTCCGGTTTAGCTCGAGAATCAACGCGGCTGTGCTTGGCGCTAAACCCAACTTACATCGAGTAAACCAGGTTAGTGGAAAGATGAACCCGGTCTCTGATCACCTGAGAAATGTTCTTCTCTCGAAAAAAAAACTGGAACCCTTTCTTTATGGTCCTATCATCGGAGTTCGGTTTCAAGTGTGAACTGCCATGAACTCAGTGCCAGCACAAGCTCATCTACCTGAACTTACCGCCACTAATGATGGGCACGGAACTTTATTGGGGGCAATCTCGCTTCCGCTCGATGTCAAATGTGTACATTCTCAAATTCTTGCTAACTATTAATCATTAGTCCAATGATCACGCATTCAGAAGCCCTCACCGGTTGAGCCGTGGGATGGAATCCGAGAAGGAACTGAATTTGGACCCACATGCCATCCACACACTCGTATAGCGAGTCTCAAGCCAGACCCCTCTGAAGACTGTCTCACACTAAACGTTATTCGACCGAAGAAGGAGGTGGGCCTCTCAACGTATGAACTTCTCTGACTATTTCAGAAAGATATGTAGATGCTGAATTGATCCAGGCGCTACACGGTGGTTATCCAGTTCTTCTATGGGTGCATGGTGGCGGATTTGAGATAGGCTCGGCAAGCCTTTACGGGTATTCTGGATTTGCCGATATTTATATTCCTCATGATGTTATAGTAGTTACAATACAGTATCGCCTTGGAATATACGGTGAGTTTCTCACCACTTTGAAGTGAACTCTACCTCTGCTAATTGATCGAACAACTTAGGTTTCTTCTCTTCTGGAGACGAGCGCATTCCAGGGAACCTCGGTCTATTCGACATGGCTGCTGCTGTTAAGGTAGCGAATCGAATTTTTTCTTTTTCAAGGTTTGTTTGTAGGAACGCTAATTCCAGTTCGTGCACGAAAACGCCAGAAACATTGGAGCTGATGCTTCTCGCATTACTGTATGGGGACTGAGCGCAGGAGGTGCCGCTGTCGGACAGCTCATACTCAGTCCGGTTACGAGAGGTAACGTCGGAACGATTTGAACTGCCCGCACACGAGCTTTGCGGTTCGGATCGGTCTCAAAGATTTTGCACCACGCTGCCTTGGTGGTACACATATTGCTGTGTAGCCTGGGTTCGATGCCAACATGCCATGATTCCGTGCCTGTTCCTGATCGCTTTGACGGATCACATAGTTTTCAATTACAAGAGCTAAGTTCGATCCGATTACAGCTGTCAGCATGCGGTCTGTCGCTGACCACAGCGGCGGCGGCTGCCTGTCAAAGTGCTCCAGCCCACCAAACCTTTCGCTGTCGCTGTACGCTTCACAGCGACGAGCGACACTGGCATCTACAGGTCCCGGCACATATGTAGTATGCCAGCCCTAAGCGACACGTCGCTACGACGGACGCGCGACACTCATTCCTTGGCGGCCAGTGCCGTTGCTCCGTTGCTGTCCCTGCCGCGATTTGCGCAAAATGGCTTGCTTGTCGCTCGCTACAGCAACAAAGTGTGCCATATATTACCTGCAAGCTTTGCGAAGCGATTTATCTTAACACCCCATTCACACTTTAACGATAGCGGCAAATGCCGTGATTATCAGTAGGAAAATGAGGAAACAGATGTCTGTTACCGTTATAAAATGAGAAATTAAATGTCTGATAGCGGTATCAGACATCTAATTCTTCAATTTTCTGCTGATAATCCGCGATATTCGCCGCAATCGCAAAACTGTAAATGGGTTGTGAAGGCAGGGTTCGCGATAAAAACGACTTCTGAGCTCTCTTCATGAGAATCTAGTTTCGGTCTTAACAAAAGTAAAAATAAGTGAAAAAACCTTCCGGAAACAAGGTATAAGGGCTAAATAACAGTGTCTGCCGCCGCACTAATTAACTAGATTTTTATTAAGGCTTGCTTATCCGCCTTTTAATTCGCTGTTAAAGTCAGTCTCCAAAAATGCTGGGAAATTACTTTAGAAGCAAAATAAAAGTTGACAAAATAGGCATTTTTGAGAGTCTCGATAATTGGGGGCAGGAGGACAACAAGCAATAACTTGTTTATGAGCGTTTTTTTTTCTGCAAATTTTATCTATTTTCACTTTTGTGATGGCCAGATCTACCTTTTCATGAGGTTTTATCGAGAACCCTGCCTTTAAAAGTACATTTAAAATGTACATTAAAAAATTAATCGCGGTGTCCCTAAATTTGCGCACCAAATCCATTGCCGCAGCTCAGGCTATTCGCGGCCCCGGGCCGCTTGACAGTTCGACTCGTGTTGCCCTAATTTCCGAGCCACTGCTGTTGCTATCCGAGCCACTGCAGCAACAGCGGCTGCGCGAACAGCAACAGCAGTGGCACGAAGATTAAGAAAACCCGAGCCGAACTGTCACGCGGCTCGGGGCTCAAAATCGCCTGAGTGAGTAAATTGTGGGACGTTCACAGATTTCATTGCGCGATCGATTGAGATGTCAGGATCTCCGTGGGTGTCATGGGCGTTTGGACCGACGGTGGCCAACAATTCTCTCGAGTTTTCCAAGGTAAGAAAACATCGTTATGGTTTACAGTGCTGAACTGACTAATAAACTCCAGGAACTTGGATGCGGTGACCAGCTTAGGAGCTGCTTGAAGAAGAAGTCTGTTGATGAGATCTATGACGCTGTTGAGAAAATAGTAAGATATTTCTTTGATGTCACTGGAACAATACTTGACAATTTTTTGAAATTCTTCAAACGAGTTGTAGCTCACGATTTCATGGTTATACGAAATACGGCCTTGATTGTGCCAAATGGGGTCCGGTGATCGACGGGGAGTTCCTGCAGCATCCGGATAGTATGACCGCCATCGCCCCAAAAAGATGTTATGGTTGGACTCTCGAGCAAGGAGGCGTCGTTTTTTAGTGAGTAACTAGTCGGATTGTTGTTATCCAACGCTTCAACTCCATCAGCATATTATGGTTTTTCGAATATAATCCAAATCGGCAATAGGTGAAAAGTAGACCAGCCTTCATCAGCCGTTTTTTTCGATTCCAGCAGTAAAAAACCTGTCGCCGTTTATACACAAATTTGGCGTCAAACAGGAGGACTTCCAGACGTGGAGTAGGGAAAAACTGATCCAAACAATCAAGGTGAAGTTTTTTTTTATGAGAGTAAATGAGCGAAAATTCTACGTGGAGCAAAGCTGTGAGCTTCTGTGAACAATTTACATTGAAGCATTTGTTAATAGGACCTGGTTCAAACTGCATTCTATGGAGAACAACTCGACGAAATCATCGGAGTGATCATTGCTCATTATGTCGATAGAGATGAAGAGAACGCTTACGACTTCTATCTTGACAGATACACAGAGGTATTGATGCTTTCTACTGCTGTTAGAAAGATATGTAGATCTTCACGTATTTTAGTTTCTCTCTGATGTTCTGTTCAATGTGGCTGCAGTGGACGGCATTCTGGCTCGACAGAAGGAGAACTGGAACCTTTATGCTTACTCGTTTGATCATTACAACAAAGCCATATGGCCCGATAACGTGCCTGAACGACTTCGAGGTACCCCTAACCTTCAGAATCTTCATATTGCAACATTCAGTCCACCCTTATGCTCATGAAACTGTTCCGGAACAAGTGTTGGATTAAAATTAATCAGGTTAAAAGAATACTAGTGCAGAATGGAACAGCGGTTTAGATAATCAATTGAACCCTCTGAAATTGACTGAAATATGAGACAATAATTACAAAAGCTGTCTATATCGACGCGGAAAGTGTCTGCTGGAAGGGGGGGGGGTCATGCCTCTGCTCGAGTATCAGGCATTGATATAGTCAGTATACATGCCGATCGCTACTGCGTTGACCAACCATCACACGACGAGTGCATTCGGGTCGTCGCATGTCGCTGTCGTTTCGTCTAGGGCCTTGTGGTTTACTGCAGTTCTCCCGCCGCAAAGCGTCGAGTCCGTCGCGCGCTCTGGATGGGCGCGGAAAGCGAAGTTCTGAGCCGGCATACACCATTGGTTGTGCGCGTGCACTTTACACCAAAAGTGCGCACATTTGATGGACGTGGCCTAAAACGACATGCACGAAAGTGCGCGGGCTGATTTTAGCGCGCGAATGGCGTGCACATTTCGGCGCGCCAAAAACGTGGCGTGCATTTGTGCACGGTTGCGAATCTCTAGTCTAAGCGTTGCTATTTCGGAATAACTCTAACAGAAATTGCCTATCCGGCCCCGCGATAGTGCCGTTCCGGTGTCTGTAGGCACCGAAGCGGCACTATTGCGTAGTCGCGGCGGCACTAGCGCGGAGCAGTAGCGGTGATCAGGGGTGTGCGGAATTTTTTCAAAAAATTTCAGAAAACAGAAAATCGAGTGTGTCAGAAAACAGAAATCAGAAAACAGAAAGGCCAAAACGGCCAGAAAACAGAAAATTCTCGGAAAAAAACACTCATTCCATTTTAATTTTTTTTTCAAGAGAAAAGAATGTAATTCTGAACATCTTTACTATACATGTAATACAATACCTACGAGACTGGACAACTAATTAATAAGACATTGATAGTAGAGATGGCACGTCAATGAAAGGTAGATCATCATTGAAGGCACTCACTCTGAGAGTTTTAGGCGAGAAATCGCCTACCAGGCTCCACAGCGGTTCTTGATGTGTTATTTCTCGGATGTTTCTTGATTGTTTCTCGATTATTAGGCGGCTAAAATAATGTTGTTCACGAAATAGCCTGGAAGTAGCCGAGCAATAACCGAGAAGTTACCGAGACGTGACAGGCACACCAACACGCGATGCGCTCTTTCCTGGCTCGCCGAGCAGCCGCCTTGGCCTCCTCCTGCAGCTCGGAGGGGGCCCAAGTACCGTGAACTTGAGTAGTTGAACCGACCGCGGTGTCGACATCCAAATCATGCCTCAGGAATGCCTCGTGTACAGTTCAACTCCGCATTGCCGTTCAGTCCGCAAAGTGCACGCCGATTGCGGAAGCGTGCTGCGGTGCGGTTGCGAGTATCCTCAGACAGGGATTTAGGGTCACCCGGGCGGTTTTTGCCTTTGGTGCCCATGTGATCCCACATCCCTATCTGAGGATACTCGCGACCGCGCCGCAGCACGCTTTCGCAATCAGCGTGCATTTTGCGGACTGAATGGCAATGCGGAGTTGAACTGTACATCCCTTGGAGAGCATTATTTGACGTCCTTTTCACGGCGAACATTTTTGGCGATTATTTCTAGGCTATTACGCGGCAACCAGCTACTTCCCGACCATTTTCTAGCTATCACGCAGAAAGCAGGCTTTTCTTGGCTACTTATTGGCTATTGATCGGGTGAATTTCTCAGTGTACGCCAGTACGTTAGAACAGTAGGGGTTGCATCCCTCGTTTTCAGCAGCTGCCGCTGACAGCTAACAGCAGTATTAGCCACTGATATCGAGGGGTTCAACCCCAGCAAGTGTTGGAATCATATACCGCTGTCAGCAGCAGCTGCTGCTGACAGCGAAGGTCCGCACTCGATCTTTGCCCTATGATGCAACCCCTATTGTGCCGAAGTACTGAATAGGTGAGCAGGGTTCGCGATAAAATCAGTTGCTGAGTTTTCTTCATGAGAATGCAGGTTTCAACATCACAGAAGTGAGAGCAGTGAAAAGTTGCACTAGAGACGCCTAAACAGCTTAGAACAGCTAATTGGTGCTGGTTTTGGTCGCATAAGTGCTGGTTTTTTTCCGTTTAGAAACCTATTCGTGCTTTTGCGAAAGCGGCAACTACCGCGCAATATCAGTAGAAAAATTAGAAGTCAGATGTTTGATGCCGTTACCGAGCATCTGATTTCTCATTTTTCTATTGATAAGCCGCGGCATTTGTCGCTTCGCAAAAGTATGAATATGGTGTGACAGCAAGGCGAAAGACGGCAAAACAAACATACATGGAAATTTAGTTAGTTGTGGGCAAGGTGACAACCAGCAATATTTTGTTTCTGAGCTGTCCAACAGACCTGGTTTTCGTTGATTTTTGCTGATTTTTTTTTCTGATTTTTGCAAGTTTTTCAGAAAACAGAAATCAGAAAACAGAAAGGCTAAAATGGCCAGAAAACACAAATCAGAAAACAGAAATTTCCGCACACCCCTGGCGGTGACGCGGTAGTGCCGCTGTGGCTCCGCGATAGCGCCGCCGCGGCTCCAGTAGAGTATCTCATACGGAATTATCTAAGAATTATAAAGCAAGTAGAAGGGCCAAAGAGCAAAAATAAGCACCTGCGGTTGTCTCGTCCTTTGTCTGATAAGGGCAGAGGTTAGCTCCGTTTTTGCGCCCAAGGAAATACGGAATCTACCTCAAACTTGGGTAATTGAACCCAGCGACAATTTTTGTCTTACCACACAGGACAGACCATCGTATTCCACGCGTGTTCGCTGCTGCACCCTCGCGGAGCCGGCGCGGTTCTAACGCGAACCCGCTGCGGCACTATCGCGGCACAGTCGAGGGTCGCGGAACTTTCCCGGCACTGACAAGGCAATTTCCTCGGAGAAGTTGCGTTTCTTCTTCTTTTTTTCTGACGCCACGATCTTTTTCTCATATAAGTAAACTATTCTATGAGCTCGTCAGTAGCTCTCTGAGGCTCCGTCCACATGTGGCGAGAGCGGGCGATTGCGCAAAATCGATGGTCATCGTGAACACACGATTCGCTAGCCGCTCACAGGCGCACCTTCTCGCGCGCCCTCGCCCGCTTGCTCTCGCGCGCTTACGCCAGCACCACGAAGGAATCAGCAGGTTTCAAGCTCCCTACTCCATGACTAAAGCAGGTGACAATAAACCTGTAGCAAAACTATTGCCCTTCTTTTCCCTAATCCCACCCCGGAAATCGAAACCGTGGGAAATCATCAGCCGTTTCGCCGACTCGAGCGATTGATCACCCGATCAAACATTTTCAATCGAATCAGCACGAGGTAGGGGGTGTTTTCCTGTATTGATTTGCGGGCACGAGCTGCTCGGGCGTTGAGTAGCGTCGAGAGGCGCACAACAGCCGGAACGCCCGCTCTCGCCACGTATGGTCGCTGCTTGAGTCGAAATAGCGGTCATCGCTTTCTTTCCTATTTTTCTCTGAGCTTTTCACCTAAATTTTTAAGGCGGTATCTCTTAAAGGCAGTGGTCGCGATTATCTATGCTTGTCTTTTTTCTGCCCTGAACCTTTGTCTGGATTCGGAATAGTAGGACCTATAAGGAAAATTTGCGGAAACAACTCTTGTTTTGGGCCTAATTTTAGGCCTGAACTTTCTTTGTATACGTGCCCACTCCACACCATCGGCATCGATGATCTTTAATAGCAAGAACGTCAGCTGTCTCGAAATTGAAATTCAGTCAGTGTACAATAGCCTTCGGTTGGACCTGCTCGAATATTTTTGTCCTCGTCGATTTAAACAGTGAATGAAGGACGTATTTGGGGGTGTGTATACAAGTCTGTTGGTACCTGCTCGTTGGTGCCCCTGCTTCTACTGAACCCAGCAGACGTTTGAGTGTACACAGGGAACGTTCGAGCGATATAGCGTGCACAACTATATCGCGAAAGTATCCCATACATTGCATAAAGGTGTCGCCGTCCGGCACACTAAGGCCTCTGGTCCATAACACCTTAGGATCCGTACCTAGGGAGTTCATGGAGTCTTTGGCCACAAGCCACAATTTCGCACCCTGAACTGTCGATCGCTGTCGAGTGATATCCAAAAAACTGCGCTATCCAGACTTGTGAGCTATTTCCATGCACCGTTTGCTGCTTCGCAGGTAATCCGCCTCAAAGATAGACCCGTCATCAGCGTCGGAGAGTACACCATCTACTGCGGTAACGCTGACGATAGGAGAGTGGGAGGCTGTGCAATAGCTGTAAGGAAGGATTTCAATGGTATGGTCAAGGAGTTTGGCTCAACTTCGTGTAGGAATGCATTGGTGCGACTGCGGGATCACACAGGATTCAATCTGTGGATAGTGAGTGCTCATGAGCAAACTGACACCGCGGAAGACAATTCGAAGGATGCGTTTTATGAGGAACTCAATACGTTGCTGGCCAGGATACCTTGTCAACATGCTGTTGTCGTGGGGATTGACGCAAATGCGAAGATGGGACTTGATCAGGAATCCGAAGTACTCGGTAAATGGTTCTACCCAGTGGAGCAAACATCGGACAATGGCTACCGCCTTGTCGACTTTTGTGAACGCAGTGGTCTGATTATTGCATCGACATTCAAGAGGAATCATCGCCGCCATCAGCTTACGTGGCAGGGACCAACCCGGCTATCTTCAGAAGAGCAGCAGAAGCGGAAGATGACAACTTTGAAGCTACAGCTTGACTATGTCCTGACGAGGAATATTCCAGTATCGGACATTCGAAGGTCTAGAGCTGTGTGGGATGTCGCATTCGATTCGGATCACCGTTCTGTTCTGTTGAACTTCACTGCGAGGATTCATAAGAGGAAGCGAGGGGCTCAGCCTCTCCAGAGGATTGGCATGACAAGTCTCAGAGATGAAGAGTGCAGAAGGAATTTTCGACAACGCGTTTCTATTCACATCGAATTACGGACTAAGAAGAAACTTTGCGACGCGGATTCTTTTGTCAAGTGCCTCCAGGACGCTTCGAAAGAGGCACTTCCGGTTGTACAGCCTAAGAAGAAGTTCGCCTACGTCTCAGAAGAAACTACATCTACCTACAACAGAGTATGTGCTCTCCGAACTGCAGGAAACTTCTTGGAGGAGAAGCGTCTGAGGAGGAAGGTGCGTCGTCAGCTCCAAAGGACCGCGAACGAGTGGGCGTGTAGAGCTAAGGAGTTCGAGAAGGCTTGGGAGGAGAAGAATCCGAGGAAAGCCTACACGTTGCTGCGACAGTATAGCGGGAAGATGAAGAGATGTTCTCCTGTCCTGAACACTAACAATGGAGTTGCAGTTGGTGATGCGACGCTGCCAATATGGAAGGGTTACTTCAGTTCACTTCTGAATCGTCCAGCGCCAACAGTACCTGAGCTCCCGCATGTTCAGAGAGCACATTACGATGTCAGTGAGGAACCGCCGACTGAGTCTGAAGTTTTGGATTGTGTCCGGAAAATGAAGAATGGAAAGGCAGGTGGAGATGACAACATCACTGCTGAAATGCTGAAAGCTCTTCCTCCGTCTGGGATTCGTGAAATGACCAACACCATCCGTGCCATATGGATGAGCGAAAGGATACCCGATCCGTGGAGACATGCGATCAACGTACCTCTTCACAAGAAGCTATCCGTTACGGATCCTAAGAACTACAGAGGAATCTCTACTTCGTGTCATGTACAAGGTTTTTAGAACGTATCATTCTCGAGCGACTTATCAAACATCGTGAAAGAACGACCAGAGATGAGCGAGCCGGTTTTCGACCTGGAAGATCGACCATCGACCAAGTGTTCGTCGTGAGAAGAGTAATTGAATCGTGGCAGCGGTTTTCAGAAGCCATTACAGCTTGCTTTTTAAACTTTGAAGCCGCGTTCGACTCTCCTCATCGTGATCGATTGCTCAATGCTCTGCGAGCAGATGGAGTCCCGGAAAAGTATGTTCGGTTAATCGAGGACATGAACAAAGGAACAACAGCAGCAGTTCGTACACCTGTCGGATTTACGTCAGCTTTCGAGGTGAAAACAGGAGTAAGGCAAGGAGCCGTTGCAGGACCTTTTCTTTTCAACTTCGCCGTTGATGACATCATGCGTAGAGTTGCAGAACAGTTTCCTGCGGATGTGATCCTAACACCATCAGGACGCTCCCTTGTCGACCTGGAGTACGCCGACGACATTGTGTTATTCGCTGAAAACAACGCAAAACTGCAAAGGATTGTGAACCTCGTATCGAAGTATGCCGCAGCCTATGGACTTCGTCTTCGTCCCGACAAATGCAAGCAGATGTGGGTCTCTCAGGGGCCTCCAACGGGAGTTTGTGTGGACGGACAACGTATCGAACTGGTGGACGATTTCTGTTATTTGGGCTGTTTGCTGAAGAACGATGGTAGTTATGCAGCGGATATTCGACAACGATGTGCGAAAGCTACGTCTGCATTTAATTCTCTAACCAAGTGTTTGTGGTCTACCACCACCGCGAAGGAAGTCAAGTTGCGTGTCTCCCTATCCGCTATTCGCCCTATCATGATGTACGGATCGGAGACGTGGGCAGCACCGAAGACGCAGATGGAAAGGTTGGATTGCACGGAGAGGAAGCTTTTTAGGCGTTTGCTTGGATATTTCTGGCCGCGTGTATGCCATAACGAAGAACTTTACAAGGAAATCGACGCAGTACATCAACGCTTGACACGAAGAAGGTGCCAACATCTCCTAAAGCCATCTCAAGCAGCAATGGAAAGTCGACTTGGACTGCTCGGGCATATACTAAGGAGAACGCCGGATCGCCTCGTACAACACTCTTTAGGAATGCTTCCAAATCCTGTTTGGAAACGGCCACCTGGGCGTAGGCGAAAGTTCTGGACGGATGTGGTTAAAGAGGATTTAAAGTCACTCGACATCGAAAGACAGTTCAGGCGCGATGTTTCGTTTCGCAGGAAATTGAATAGTGACAGCTGGATGGAATGTGTTCAAGTTGTGGCTGAAGACCGTGAAAAATGGACTCGGCTGACTACTAGGACGGCACACCTCGGTGAATATGCGGAATGACCGCGTCAGGCGAAAGTCAACCGATTAAGTCAAGTAAGTCAAGAATGAAGGACTTGCTTCTACTTTTCGGCTGCTTTTATTAGTTAAAGTTACATTTAATTCTGGCTGTGAACGTCATTGCTTTTTCACTGCTCATCATGAGGCTGCGATCTTTTTTTCGCGGGGCTGTGCACGTTTGCACGAATTTGAAACTAAGTATCCTAATAACTCTATTTATAGCGCGTTTATTGCCGCGTACCCTCCCTGGTCTTTTAGCCGTTTGCGAATCAAACTGGTTTTCATGATCTGTTTCACACTTTTTTCATCGCGACCACTGCCTTTAAGCTGTCGTCGATTCCATTATTCACTTTCTGTGAGGTGCATAACAATTTTCTGACCGGAAGAAATCACAGTGTTTCTGAAAACGGATTTGTGCTTCGAATTCAAATAATGTTTTGGAGAAATTGTGGTAAAATAAAAATGGAAATATGGCAAAGTAAGGAGACAGGCAAGTGAGATCGGAATTACGGGAGCGCTTTAATTGGATTCTGCAATTTGGCGTCATTTGGACACATTGGGAAGCTAGGCCGCGATGAGCTGGCCCTCTGTCGGGCGCGTGCACATGTTTCAGTGGTGTATGACAGCGTAAAAAAACGCGCAGATACCCCAATGTGCGTGCAAAATTTCGCGCGCCAAATTTCGCACGTGCCCATCATTGATGTATGCCGGCTCTGTAGTACCCAGGGTGTTTCAAATGGAGTACGTTTTCATGCACCTCAAAATTTCGACAATTACGAGTCTCCGTACACCTCTCCTGATCTGTCTTCTATTCCATGAAGACATGTCTTCATTGAATTGCTTTTTTTCCATCACAAGTAATATTGCTGCTGATTCGTCGGTCAGGAATTGAATAAACATAGCAATGCTTGATAACATTTTTCAATAGTCATCATTTCAATAAGGAAAACTAGCCCGAATCTCTCCTCGACACTACGATATTGGTCCTTATAGGGGGAACTGCTAGTCTCCCAAGGCCGGGATCATATTTCCAGCGACGAGCGACGCGACACAGGACGGTAGTAGTCCATGCGAAACTACGAGTTTTATGTTGCGAGCTGACGTTCGAAACAGGGGTGTGCGGAAAATTCCTATCGGTGAATTTTTTACCGAAACTTTTTACCGAAATTTTTATCGGTAAATACGGTAAAAACTGAAAATTCGATAAAAATTCTGACTTTGACTTTTTGGTGTCTACCCCATGCGGTAACACAAATGACCGATATTATTTATGTATCATTTACAATAGTGCGTGAAGATAGTGCAAATACTGATTTAGTTTTACATATTAAACTGATTACACAAGGTGCTGAGTTGATCGCAAAATGCTTGACTCCGGGCGAGATTGAACCAGCATATACCTAAAGGGATCTCGCCCGGAGCCAAGCGTTTTGCGATCAACTCAGCACCTTGCGTAAACATACCATAACGTGCACTGCGACGTTTAACTGCAGTTACGGTAAAAAAAAACATTCAAAAAGCGTGTAATATTAAACTGAGATCAACAGCTGAACCTGATCAGTGGGACGTTGCTTTTGAGAAAAAGTAACATTCTAAAAATTTCTGTCGTCAAGGCCTTTCTGTAGTCACTCAAAGTCAGGACAGCTGAGGAAAACATCTTTCCAGCGTAAACTGCTCCAGGAGGCGCGCAAGAGTTCTTATTGCTCAGTGAGGAGAGGTGCGGGCACGATGATGTCACAATGAAGTCGTTCCAGCACTGCAGTGTATTCAGTGTTGTGTCAGAGTCTTCGAAAAAGAATTTTCCAAGTTACTGAAATATCTGCTTCAGGACTCTGTTGCCTTTGAAATCTGTTGACATTTTTGAAAAAAAAACATGCATTTCTCGGAGTAGTATCTCGCTAAGGGTACGTGACAGAAAAGGTGGAGAGATCGTTTGAACATTCAAAATATAAGCCAAAGGGTTGAAAAGGGGTAACAAAAAGAAGGAAGAAGAAGGATATCGCGCCAAAGGCATATCATAACAGTAGCAAACCCGTGAAATACGAGTAAGAAGTAGGCCAATTAGACGAAAAAAACATCAAACTTTTTTCGGTAAAAATTTCGGTAAATTTCGAGATAAACTCGGTAAATCGGTAAATCCAAATTTGCCGAAAAACACCGGTAAATCCGGAAAATCGGTAAATCGGTAAACGGAAAATCCACACCGCTGGTTCGAAACTCGCACAATGAACTGATTGAAACTGGTACAATACTCTCACTCATCATCATGCGAGGTGTTGTGTTTCTTTGCAAAACTTCAGCTCTCTAAGGAGTTGAACCAGCAGTGCTGCCAACCAAAGCGGCCATCACTGGCATTGCGCCGAGGTTGCACTTTGCGCCGTTGATGTTTTCATAGTACTTGACTCCCATTGCCAACACAGCATTGTGATTCTGGCCACAGCAAAGGCTCAGGCTTGTAGCTAACGTCATAGTACCTACTTAAAAGCTTAAATTGATAAAGAAATGAAGCATTGAATTGTATGAGACATGTGAAAGAAATTATTTAAGTCGTTCCTCATTCGAACAAATTCGGTCGGCCCTCCGGGCTACAATAAAAAAAGCTCATTAAGTACACGCCTATTCATTTCCTCACCACTCTTCGACGGATTCTATTTGTTCTATAACTATCATTGCTGTTAATCCTTGCCGCATATTTTCACCCCTCAGTTCTTGTGTCAAACCTACTGTTGCCGATTTCTTCTCAGCGCCTACTGCACTCATACAAAAACAGATTTTTCTAATCTCACTTTTTCTATCGTCTGAACGACCGCATGAGCAAAAGTTTTGTTGGTTCGAAAAAGAGTTTTTTCATTCATAAGGAAAAAATCATGCTTCTCCTGAAAACTTGGGCATAAGCTAAATTGATCTTTTTTTGCACACTTCGGGTATTGATACACCTCATCAAAATAGGACTGATAAGGTCGTAACTCTAATGAGAAAAAGATGCAAATGTCCTCGTACCAACTTTTTGCAGCTTTGAGGTGTTGCCAGAAAATTTGTAGACACTGTGAAAAAACTTGTAAAAACGTTTTGAGATTACACTCCAGCCCGTACCTTTGAGTTTTTGTGAAATTTACGAAATAAATTTCCCGCTCATCCTCCCGAACAACCAGCAACGTTTCTCGGAAGATTCCTATTTTTTTGTGAATTTAGAAATTGAGCATGTGGATTGAGACATATGAAATCACGAATTGAACTTCATAAAGAAATTCAAATCATATGATCCTCGCACTTGACAGAAGAAATCATATTTTATCGTATAAAAACTTCTCTTTTTCGACTATTTTCTTAGAACAAGGATTTACTGGAAATTGAGGACCTCCTCCGAGAAAATTAGGAAATTTTTTGAATTGTGAAAGTTTTGATAAGACAAAGGTTTTTTTGCACCTACATATTTACACTTGTACTTACTGTCCGAGTTCGTGGCTTATCAAAATTTGCCTAGGAAAAGCTCTCAGATTCCGAGCAGAGCAAAGCAATGCTCGATAATTTTCTGCATCACCCAAATACATGGCTACGAGTAGGATCTTCGAGAAATTGAATATTAAAGAACAAAATTCAAAACTTATCCACATTTTTATCACTTTTTTGGAAATCGAAGAATCAAAAAAATCAGGAGAATTTCGAACGTAATCGAGGAAACCGAATGATACGAAAAGAAATAAGAAAATCGAAAAATCGAGTAAGTCTGAAATCGATTCGATCGGAAAAAAATCTAAGAAGCATCTTTCGGTTCACATTGCTCGACATCGTAGAGTTATAACCTCAGAAATTTGGTTTGCTAAGGTTTCGCAGTGCCTGAATTGTACTAAGTAAGCATTAATTTTGCTATGCCCAGCCTATCAGTAGCAAATAACCCGCTGCTTTCAGCTGAAAAGCGTGAAAATAATGGATTTATGACATCATCAGTTCAGTTTGATAAAGGTATCAATTTATTACTTGTGTCAAAAGGCATTAGTTTTGCCTATTTATAAGTCATCAGGAGCAGGTTATTTGCTCCACTGGTATGAAAAACTTATAACTCGGAGAGAGCTATGACCTTATCAGTTGAGTTTGATATAGTATCAACGTATGACTTCTGCCAAAAAAGAATTAGATTTCACTTTTTAATTTAATTTCATTTAGAGAATCTATTTCACTTTATAATTTTCATTTCCAAGTTATTTCAAACCTAATCACTCGCTTTTCCGGCTTCCAAAATGCTCCGAATCTTATGAATATGTTCTTATCACTTCGATTTGATAATTTATCAAAAGCTAGATTAGTGTAACATAGACTATAATCAAGTTTTTCACGCCAACATGACCAAATCCCGGCTTTTCCGCTTTAAAACGCAAGGCGATCTATCGATTTTTTGCCAAGGTACAGTATACTTGGAGGTCGGCAGTCAATAATTTTTGACTGCCACCGCGCGGTTAAGCTGACAGCCTGTGCAAAACAGCACTCACCCCGCATGATAGACGAAAAAGACTTCCGCACCCGCCACTTTTTCTTCCCAGGAAACTGGGAGTGTCTCTGCGCTCTCCACCACCGCTGCGCTGTTTTCGCCTTTCGCTGCCCCACGTCGCCCCTAGAGGACCAGAGGCCTGCTGCCAGTTTCAGCGTGATCGCGCGAGGGTGCCCGGAACCATGAGGTTCACTCCGCAATGAAGCTTCATAGAGAGCGAGCACAGGATGGCGGAAGCGGTTGGACCATTTTTGCACCCAGATTCGAAAGTTAGGTCCCTTTGAGGTCGGGGAACACTATGTATCACTGTTCTCAAAACCTGTTTAATGCCATATATCCCTCAAAATCGCCTCTTCTTGTGAGGTCGAAACCTCGCCAGAATACCTGTATGTTCCGGACCATTACGAAACTTGTAGTTCCGGATGAATTACTACCACCCACAATGTTTACCATCACTATCAACCAACAATCGATATGCGTGTGATGCGCTGGCGCTATCGCTGATCCGCTGCAGGCTATGATCTAGAGCTTTAACTGCGCAGAGCGAGATTGAAAGGCCCTAGTAGTGTATACTATATTTTGACATCGAATGATTTCCGAATGGTTTTATAAATGGGTTTTTTCTCTGAATGACAGGATGGTTCGAGGCCTTCGGTTTTGTGAGGACAACAAGTAAGAGGTAAGCTTCAAAGACAGGTCAGAGCAGAATCTCTGCACTCACAGAATCAGAATTATCAGTCATTCGAAAATAGTCGACTTCTGAATGACAGTCGATCATTTTTTCAAATTTTTGATACAATTTTGATTTTATAATGGAAAAAATTCCACTTGACATGACTTAGCGAGGAGCTTATCTCTCACCCGTTGTCTAAAAACCGAACACGGCTTGAATTATTTTTGTCATAAGAGAGAAAGAGTCCATTTATAGGATCATTCGAAATCATTCGATGTCAAAGTATAGTGTATACATCCCGCGACACGAGACAGCGACCGTGCATAGCGGCCATTTCGACTTTCAATCGATTTGTATGATGAACACTACTGGAAGCCGGAAGTATACAACAAAACCATAAGCTGTGGCCATGCGTACTACCGCTCTTTTTGGTAAGGTGGTGGTCTACATGGAGCAGCTTCTTATTGAAAGAATTGTTTGCAAACCATGACAGGGGGTCGCTGTTCACGACAATGGATCATGGTCTGCCACCTATGTATGTACATGTAGAGTCAATATGGTCTCATGGTTTTGTATAACTCAATTTTGATTCATGGAAGCTTAGATTATAGAGCAGTAAAGTTTTTTTCAGCTACATGTCAAACTATCGATTTAGGATCTCCACATGTGAATGAGTATCCTTACATGTTCGGCCTCTATATTTTGGGAAAGTAACGAACATCGATGAGGAAGAGCAAGTGGTTGCGGATGTGATGCAGCAATCATTCATCAATTTCGTCAAGTCGGGGTATGTAATCTGGGAATGGAGCTCCTCAATGATAAACCGATGAGATTATGGGCAAGCTGTGGATACTTTGCAGTTGATTTTACAAACGCCCACAACTTACATTCAACGCGCTGTACTGTTCAGTCTTGAACTGGATGAAATTATCCCCGGTCTTGACTATAACCACAAAAGGTTTCTTGTTTCCTGAACCGCACCGCGCATGCGACTCATGGTGAGAGCTCGCACGGCGTGGAACTCGTCCAGGGCAGATCACTAGAGTGTTGGAACGAATAATTTTTTTTGAATATTCGAATAAACGAATAATTCGAATAATCCACTTCTTCGAATATTCGATTATTCGAATAAACGAATATTTCACTTCTTTGAATATTGGATTATTCGAATAACCCGAATAATTCACTTCTTGGAATATTCGAATATTCGAATTATTCGAATATTCGAATATTATTCGAATAAACGAATATTTGGGCAATACTATTGCGTACTATCCCATACCGCGTCAGGCGAAAGCCAACCGATTAAGTCAAAAGTAAGTCACTATCCCATCCAATCCTCTCGGGCAAATTGGGGCATCGACAACAGGTTGAGAAGTTGTGGTTTCATAAACTGCACCCTCTTGACAACTCAAATCGCTCGCATTGTAAGCCTGACAACTGCCCGTTGCTCCAGCGATCGTCCGCCTGTTGTCAGGGCTGTTGAAATCTTTGACCTGTCGCGTTTAGCGGCCTATTTAGCAGCGGTTCCCACATCCTGCAAGACTTTTATGTGGCGCTTAGGAACTACTTTGCACCGACCCACGTCGCGGTCGGCGCATCGACACGCAGCGCGGTCGGGGCACACCCTACACGCATCGTTGTCGGCACACCGACACGCAGCGTGAGTCAGGTACACCCACGCGTCGCGGCTGCGGTCGCCCTAACCTCCACTGGGAGGCCGCCACCGAATGGGCAGGGTTTTCCAGGATGCTGGGCGGGGCCAATGTACCGCATACTTGGGTAATTGAACCGGTTGCACTCTTTGTCACTTAAATTCCTAGCATACAACGCTTCGTAAACATGGTTGAGATACTAACTGCGGAAGTTGAATGGCATGGCTCAGGACACAACGCCCACGCATTCTGAAACCCAAAAACAACCGAAAGTGACGCTACACGACTGAGGAGTCGGCCCTGCATCCGTATCAGCCCGCCCCTGTATTCGCATCCTCCCCCAAACAGGAGTGCTGGGCCATCCCCACCATCGTCGATGTGTATGGCTCACTTATTGTACTCATCGTACCACCCACAAGCGTCGCCGATGGTGGGAATGGCCCAGCACCCCTTTTTTGGAAGAGGACGCAAATACAAGGGCGGGCAGATACGGGGCGGGGCCAACTTCTCACTCGTGTAGCGTCATTGTGGGTCCTTTTTGACGCTACAAAAGCGTAGGCGTGGTGTTCTGAGCCATACCATTATATTACCGTAGTTATCTCAACCACGTTTACTAGCGTGTACTCTGAGTTTTAGCCTAGAAATAGCCGCGAAACAGGCGCGAAATGCCTTTTTCCCGAGTAATAGTCGCGAAATAACCGCTAAAGAATGCTGGCTGCGAAATTGCCGCCAAATTTGTGGTCTGCTTCGGTCTAGTTTGGTTTAGCTTAGTTGAGTTCAGTTGAGTTATGCGCGGTTTATGCGATGGCGAACTTCCTAGTGCTGTTTAATGCCATGCCCTACCCGGAATCTCAGCGACAATTCGAAAAAACTCAGCGACAATTCGTAGTTAGTCGTTGGAGACCGACACCATGTCACTGGGAACTCGCCGTGTAATATCTCGCTTCTGGCGGTTCCATCAGACGTCTGGGCGACAACAGACGTTGAAGTGGCTCAGGATCTGGCACGAACTTGAGATTCACATCCAGCTGGTCGTCCTAGGTGGCTGGGGAAACCATCGAATTTACGTCCAGCATTATGGAAGGGAGAGAACTTGGGCTTTTGCGTCAGAATTCAGGTGAAGTTCACCGGGAAAGTAGACAAATAGCATCACCTTGAACCAGTTTCATGAAAATACACATGAAAATGGCTCATTTCTGGCCATCATCGTGAGAAATTGCCATGTTGCTCCAGTGTTAAGCATACTTATGAGCCGCTCGAGATTTAAAACTTTTCTCTATAACTAAAGGTGAAATGCGCATTTCCTAGCGTTTTGACTAAAATCCTACGAGCGATTTAATTATCATTGTACCAGAGCCAGGCCGTCCAATAAATCCTGTCCAAAAATTTTCAAAATTCTATAATTTTCCTTAGGAAGTGTTATGCAATATCAGGTAAACGTGTAAGAACCAACTCTAGAAGGTTCTCCCAAAGTTCTACGCTAGGGGTATATAAGGCGCAGTCGCCGCGTCTAGCTACCAGTACAAGCTAAAATGGACCAAGGTCGAATTCGTACATTCGTGTACTACGAGTGGCTGCTGGAGCAACGACACGGGCACGCGCGGTCGCCGACATCTGCAGAGCGTGCGAGGAGGGGATGCAGTGTCCCAACGCACAGTCAGCCGCTGGTTCAATCTATTCGAGAGCGGCGACCGCAGGAGCCTCGAGGACAAGGAGCACAGCAGGAGGTCTTCTACGGTGGATGATGACGAAGTCCGTCGCAGTATCAAGGAGAAGCTGGAAGGCCACCACCCGTGAACGCGTGGCGATGACGCCTTCGGCTGCAGCAAGTACACCATCCACAATCGACTCAACTTACTCGGCTAACATACAAGAGTTCTGGCCCGTTTGGATCCCCCCACCGTGTAACTGACGGACGCCAGCAAAGCAGGAGCCGCGTGGCCGTCTGCCAGTCCCTCCTTTCGTCCGCATCGCAAGCGAGTTTCGAGGACCTGGTCACTGGGGATGAAAGCTGGGTCCTCTACGATAACGCATCGCACGCCAAAAGTGCCGTCTGGATCCCGCGCGGAGAAGTTTCGCCTCCGAGCGACGCCGAAAGCCGACCTGCACCCGCTGAAGGGACACCAAAGGGCATGCTGTACTTCAGGAGCTGCTCCCGCAAGGCAGGACGGTCACCGCCTCCATCTACACCGATCATCTTGAGAAACCAGCCGCCGCCATCCGATAAAAGCGTCCCCGACGGGCGACCTCCGGTCCACCTGCTGCACGACAACGCGCGCCCCCACGTGGCGAAGGAGACCCAGCAGAAGTTGGCGACGCTCGGCTGGGAGACGGTTGCCCATCCGCCGCTATTCCACGGACCTCGCCCCTCAGACTACCACTTGTTTCCGCTCCGCTGAAGCACCATTTGGCCGGAAGAAAATCTCACCAACTACGACAACCTCAAATCCGACATCACGGACTTCTTCGAGTCGCAGCCCCCGGAGTTCTGGGCGAAGGGCATCGGCGACACTGCCAATCGATGGGCCCACTGTTGGCATGGATAACTGTGGTGATTATATTGCTGATTAGACTTGTTTCATCAGAAGTTGAAAAGAATTTAAAATGGTGAAATTTTCAGACAAGAATTATTGGACAACCTTATAAATGCCCCGCTATGCTGTG
Source organism: Aplectana chamaeleonis (assembly GCA_029168955.1). Lineage (NCBI taxonomy): Eukaryota > Metazoa > Nematoda > Chromadorea > Rhabditida > Cosmocercidae > Aplectana > Aplectana chamaeleonis. The sequence continues at coordinate 1,091,365 of JAPDOI010000211.1, forward strand.
CTTATCTGGGCCCAGAAATTCCGGTTCCCGCAATTGCGTCTCGACACACGCTTTGCGGCCGCGCGCTTTCGAGTCGGAAGAGTTTCCAGCGCCGCAGCTGCGGATCTGTTGACTCTGGGTGGGTTTTAGAAAGGCTTGATAGAAAACAAAATTGAAGAAAACTGTATAAAAAAGCCATATCGTGTCGGCCTGGAGCTGGAAACTCGATTGACTCGAGCGCGATGCGGCCACAAAGCGTAAATAGGAACAATTGCAGACCGGAATTTAACTTGAATAAGCACAATAACTTTATATTTGTGAAGTACTGAAGAATTGTGAGAAATTAGTAGTCACTACGCTAAGATGTTTGGAAATGTAAAATCAGGGCAAAATGGAGTGCGATCTTGACCGAATATTCAAATTATTCGTGCTGAATATTCGAATAAACCGAATATTTCACTGCTTTGAATATTTGAATATTCGAGAATAAACGAATATTCCACTTCTTCGAATATTCGATTATTAGAATATTGAATAATCCACTTCCCCACAAGATATTCAGATGACTAAATATTCGAATATTATTCGAGTGGAGCGAATATTCGGGTAACAAATCGTGAGTGCTGTTCAAATAGTTTATGATGTAAGTTTGTTGTTTGTCAATGTAACAAAAATTTCAGTGACCAACATACCACTTCTGTGAAGTGTTTAGATGTTGGGAAGTTCAGTTTTCCAATTTCAATGTTTCCCTCACTAGTCGATGTGGAAGGGTTCTACAATGGTGCGTCTGAAAGACTTCCCGTCATTCACTACTGATATACAGGTGCCGCATGCTATAACATAGGTGCCGGTGCTGGAGTTTGCGCCAACCTTCAACAGTGAACGCAAAGTCTCTTCCAGATCCACGCCGACGTTAGTCAACTGTAGGCGAAATATAAATGCTGATAATGAGATTCAAGTGTGACCTACCGCTCCCCTTCTGTCAGTGACCACCCCCATGGGTGGTCACTGACATACTCGGACAGTCGGGGCTTAGTACGTCGGCACAATACCGTTAGTACGCCGGCACAAAGGGATTGGTAGCACCTGTGCTGTAGCTGCTGGTAACAGCAGGATTGCTGCTGGCAAACGACCAGGAGGCTCCTGTTGCTTGTGCTGGCGTACTAACGCCTGTTTATCGTGGCACGCGTGCTACTGCTTGCCAGCCCCTCTCTCCTAGTGCGTCTGCTGATACTCTTCCCATTGATTTATCTAAAACGATTGAACATTGCAGCATCCTCTGGTATTTTGACGGCGGCGGGTATATAAGGCAGCCAGGTCTCGTTGAGGGGAGTAGTTGGCTGTTTGAGGCTGAAGGTCCGAGGAGGTGACCTTGTGTCACTGTTCTTCAGGAAGTTAAGTTTTGGAACGCTGGAGGGATCATCCCCATCGCCCATCGCGAGGGAAGCCTCCTGGTTGCGGACCGCGGCGAGATGATGCTCCTTGCTGCTGGCCGTGATAAGAGTTATAATCCCAAGCACCGGTAAGGAGAGTGGCAGTCCAAATTCTGTCGATAATGAGCGTTAGTACGCCAGCATACGTTGGCAGGATATGCTGCCGCAACCGGCAGCTCCTGCACACAACGGGCGTTAGTATGCCAGCATACGTTGGCAGGATATGCTGCCGCAACCAGCAGCTCCTGCACACAACGAGCGTTAGTATGCCAGGTTTGCCCTGGCGTACTAACGGTATTGTGACGACGTACTAAGCCCCGACTGTCTGAGTAAGGGGAGGGGTAGGTCACACTTGAAGTGACCACCCCCATGGGTGGTCACTGACAGAAGGGGAGCGGTAGGTCACACTTGAATCTCGTTAACACGGGAGACCCAGACATTTGGTGGAGCTACTGTATATCAGAGCGAAATTTCGGTGCGCAGTTGGAGACAACCGCTGTTGCAACAAGTAGCGCAAGCAGAATCATGCTGGGACTACGAGGTCCAAGCACGATAACGCTTAAAGGCACAGTACACCCTCAGACATGAATTTTGTGTTTTTTATTTGATTGTGTAGTAGACCCTACCTGCATAACACGTGCCAAGTGCGAAATCTCAACTCCTCCAAATAAGCGAGATATAAGCGACCACCACAGGCCCGACCCCCTTCGCTCACCACCACAGGCCCGACCCCCTTCCGAATTTTCGACCTCGATATCGGCTGGATGGATGGATGAAATCTTCAGAAATCGTGTTCTTCAGTCCATCGCCGAATTGTCTCCTTATCCTGGCTCGCTCTCGCGCAACGATTGCGAATGAGAAGAAATGCAGGCCTGGGACAACTCGTCCGCCAATTTTCCACCCTCAAAGTATAGGCATTTTTAAGAAGCCATAACTCTGTTCATAGGTGGTCTTGGAAGATTTCAGAGATACCACTGTGATCAGCGTATGACCCTCTCCAAGATAAGCATAAAAACTCAAAAATAATTTTCTGGGTGTCCTGTGCCTTTAAGCTGCAGGCTGCAGAAGCAGTGGTCTGCAACTGCCGAAAGAAATTCCACCCCGATATAGAAATAAAATATGAGTTTCGGATCTAAATACCCGGCTGGCTTATAAAAAAAATTAAAGTTGTGCAATGAAGTGCAATATGCACTTCATTGCACAACTTTGAAGATTTCGAAAACATCCATCACCACGCATCCATCTTCAGCGGTTCAAAAGTTACAAGCAGTTCAAGAGTCAGTTCCAAACAATTACCGACTCTCGTTCAACCTCGGCATTAGGACAATATTGTTGACGTTGACTGCAGCTCTGCACGGGATGGGATCAGGCTTTATTCGACTGAAGTTTCGACGGTTTCGCCTTCTTCAGGATCGTCCGAAAGAGCTGCAAAGCATTGTGAAAATATAAGATCAAACGCCGTAAAGATAAACTCTCTGCGGGATCTCGAATCCGAAATTTCCAAACTGATATTATATGAGTTTGGAAATTTAGGAGTCCAATTTCTGAAGAAAGTCAACCGCTACGGTGTTTGATAGTGTATTTTCATAACTGGATTTGGCTCTTTCAGAATATGAAGATGGCGAAATCGTCGAAACGCCAGTCGAATGAAGCCTGATACCATCTCGTGCAAAGCTGCGGTCAGCGTCAACAGTATCAGCTCGAAACAATTTAACAAAAAAGTATGGCAGCAAAGTTTTGACTTTTCTAAAAGATTATTAAATGTTTTTGAAATTGAGATTTCAAGCAAATTCTAAAAGCAAAAAGAAATTTGCTAAATAGGTTATTTTCAAGATCACGGATTTCTAGAGAACCTTCACCTTTTTGCAATCTGAAAATGAGATTTCTGAAAAACCTTCACCTCTCGAACTGTTGTTTTCACCACAACAAACCTATGTTTATGAGAAGGAATGCATATAACTCCGTTCAGAATGACGCTTCACAAATCTGGAGGGCAGACTTGATTTCTGCGTAAAAAAGTGGTTTTGCAGTAGCATGTATAACCCTTTGGTATGGCCACCTTGCCCAATTATCCTTCCCTTGAAAGATTGAGTCTAAAACTATCGAAACGCAAATTTCTCCCAACACAGTGTCGCCCTCCTTGGCTCTCATTGAGCAGTGTTTGGGAAATCGGTGATTCTCTATGTTTTCGTTTTTTAAAGTTCTGCAAAACATGGCTTAGGTTTTGCTAGTTGACTAGGCCTGACGTTTCAATTTTGACTATTGAAGTCGTTTGTATCCCACGTATATACAGGCCATAAAACGGCCAATGTCTCACCGTCGACTGCGTATCACGCGCTGCGCGACCGCACGCGCGTCGGAAGCAGACGGGTTTTGGCCGCCGCGCGACGAGTTTTGGCCGTCGCGCGACGTTTCGGCCGCCGCGCGGCTGCCGAAACTCGTCGCGCGGCGGTCAAATTCGTCTGCTTCCGACGCACGTGCGGTCGCGCAGCTCGTGGTACGCAGTCGACGGTGAGACATTGGCCGTTTTATGGCCTGTATGTATACTGATTTTTTATGTACTGCTCAAAACAGTGTTATTTTGAAACACAATCTCAAACCTTTTCCGATATGGAAACACCTCACCTGGAATGCTCAGGTGTTTCCACATCGAATGAGGTTTGGGTTGTGTATGGGCTTAATACCAATTATCAGTTACGAATTACGATTCACGATTTACGAATTACGAGGAATTTGAAAAATTACAATTTACGATTTACGAAATTACCAATTCCAGTTAAGCACAGCCCTGGTCTGTAGCGGGAAGCGTGGTTCAAGCCTCAGGATCACATTAGCCATGCTGCTGGTCATGCTTCCCTATTCTAAAAAGGGGCTCAGATGCACTCTAATATACAGCTCGTTTCAGAGTCGGCGAAGATATGGCATCAAATTCGGGACTACGGCTTTGATCTTGTGAAGCTACTTCCATCCGCTAACAAATACGAATCCGTAAAGGACGAGTTGTGATCCATTTGAACAATAAATAAATAAATTTGAAGATCTCAGCATTCTTAGTACATTATAAGCAGGAAATGAATAGCTTACGGGAAGGATTCGAATGTGCAGCAAGATCTCAAATCTTTAAGGATGCTCAAAGGCAGTGTCCACGATAAAAACCGTGTCTGATTTTTTGGTGGAGATCGGCAGCTGCGGGGCCTAGCACAACCCTAACGTTGAAAAAACTAAGAAAAATGAGCTTGGAATGGTCCTCTACGGCCCCAAAGTTGGACACCCATCAGCTCGTCACACCTAGATGCACTTTCCACGCCCACCGACGTGATTAAACGAATGCTCGAGATTGTGAGATGAGCGATGATTTCCGATCAATAGCCCCGTTCTTCCCTTCACTCTCAACTTCTCTCTTTACTCAGGACAGCTCGCATACATCGGCTGCAAAAGACGGAAGTTACAAGCCTCGGACAACTCGTCAACCATGTCTCCTTAGCTCAGTTTTTGAGGAATCATAACTCCGTTCCCAGAAGGTCTTGTAAGATTACAGAGACATCATTGGAATCAGCATGGAGCCGTTTTCAGGATAGGCGGAAAAACAGTAAAACGATTTCCATCGTGAACACTGCCTTTAAATGACTTGCACCATATTCCAATGAGACGAACATTCAACCCTAGAAGGTGTTAAATAAGCTGCTATCACAGAAGTTTTCACGCGATTTCTGCAATTACCCCGTTTTTGTTATTCACGATCGACCTATTCTCAGGAAATCGCGGTCACATGGAGGCGACCTGCTGTTCGAGCGCCGGAGTCTGACAGTCTGCGTTTTCTTGTTGTCTGTGATGCAGCAAGACGTCTACGATTGGCTTGTCCCGTCACACCACAATAGAAAGTGCGAAACGTTGCGAAATGTACTCCGTCACCTCCAAGTCACAACAGAAACAAGAAAATGTGATGAAATGTGGCTTCGAGGTGACAACGGGAGACTAATTTGCTCTCCATGTCACAACAGGAAGGAGTTGTGGGCTCCAGGTGACAACCGGGATTTTCTGCGTTAGTGACATATTCTGGATTCTGACCTGCAGGCTGTCGTTGGATCAGCGAAACACGCTCCAAAACTGGTATGACCAGAAGTTTCTACAAATACCAAGGTAACACTGCGATAACCAAGAGACGTTTGATTTGCATTCCCCTTACGCTGCACGTTTTCACACTACGGCGTCGAGTCCATACTTTTACAGTTTCCCACCACATCATCAGTGTGAAGAAATTCTGCGATGCCGTACCTCTCGCATTTCCACAGTGTCTTTTCTCACCCATGTTTTGTATTCTGTGTCAAAGGCAGTGTTTACGATGATTTCTGGTCTCGAGTTTACGTTCCAAAACATTGCGTTGGGCACCATGGGATGTCTGTAGTTATATTTCATCACGACTTAAGACCCTACCTCTGCTTTCTTCACCCGATTTGAATCCTAGGAGAGATCCTACAATGTGGCCGAAACGTATAGCCGCTTACAAGAACTTTGCGATGGAACCAGGGAGTGTTCGGCACGAAGATGAAACCCTGCCCAGGCCAATGACTCTCCTGGGATAATGTGTCCTCGAAGACAATTTGTAATCCTAATATTTTCGAGAATTAGAGACGCATTCTGATGACGATTCAAAAAGTTTATACCCATCCGACAATGAATATTTTCCCGTCACAGCAGAGAACATCCTACTATACGGCGAAGTCGATTTTTTTTTAAATCTCTGACTCTCTTTACTCGCTCGCTATTCGCCGCAGCAGCTGCCGCGTGACCATGGAGCAGCTTCATGGCTTCGGAGCATTAGAAAATCTTCGATCTGTGGCTGAGCATAGATCAGGCTGCTGAGGATCTTTAGCCAATAAGTTTATGCTCGACGAAAAAACACCTATAAAATATTTTCGCTGACGTCATGGTCCCCATCTACTTTTACACAATGAGGTTGGCCACATTGGGCTTTGTATTGTAGCTTTTGGGTACTGGGTCAGGCGGGCGTCGTCCAGCTGGACAACTGGGGGAAGTAAAAATTTTCGAAATTTAGAATTTTTTGGGGTTGCGTAAAAATTTCACGCCAAATTTTTTAAAAAATCGGGGGTGTTTCCGGTGAAAAAAACAGGTCTTTGAACGAGGGGTTCGGACGCGGTTGTCTCACATATTGTAATAGCAACAAAAAAGGTTAAGGAGAACACTAGTAAAGCACCACAACAGCACCTATGAGGAAAGAATCCATACATAAAGAAGTAATAGCCGTGTTTTAGGCTTTAGTTCACTTCGAAAATTGGGCAACGTACGTTCCCCCCATAATATTTCAGATTTTCGAATCTGTGATAAAAAAAAGATTTAGAATCTCAATGGAATTCCCTACAAACTGATACCTAACACCCCTCCGATTACCTCAAAATTACAACAAAATCTCCTAAAACCCGTTTTCTCTTTGTCTAATACCGTTGTCCAGAACCGCGTCTTCGGCCGAAATTGGACAACGTAGATTTTTTTTGAAAAGGCTACACTGAGTTCCCAAAGATACTATTTCCATTCTAAGCCTATCCTCTACAAACTGCTGTAAGATCGCTCAGAAACTCCGCAACTTTAAGGCAGTGTTCAAAATGACTTTCATTTCCGAGTTTTTCGCTCAAAACAGTGCGTTGGCTACCAAGTGTTATCAAAATACGAAGAAACGGCGAGAAACGCATTGGATCGTCTTATCTTAGTGATATTACAATACCGCCCGCGACTTCGGGAAAAACGGCGTTTTCGGCGCTTTTTTCCGCTTTGTCATAACTATGTTCAAAGTGGTCCGTTCGGGCTGCTAGGGACATATTTAGAATCAGCATCGAGAGCTCTTCATTTTGAGCTAACACATGTCTTAACCTGCAAACAAGGCATATAGGGTTAACAGAATCAAACGAGTGTACAAAAACTGAGGCTAGATATTAAATTGGTGTAAATGTTTGACTTCATACCAACCGCATAGATCAAGGACGAGTCATATACAAGTAAATAAAACCAATCTGTGGAGGTGGTTAAAGTGAAAATTAATGGTTTTTAGCCGTTTCACCGCCCCTGCAGACACACTCACTGCCCTTCGCTCGGCCGCACAATGTCTGCGTCCACAACCAAGCTCAATGCAGACTCTTTGAAAACTGAAGCAACCTATCTAGAGGCATTTCGTGCCTAGCGCCACAAGTGATTTTAGCTTTGGAAAGCAACCCTAGATCACTGACGTCCCGTTCTCGGCTCGAACGGGACCAACCGCGGTGAGACTCGGCCTAGACCTTCACTTTCTGATCCTCTTTTAAATGGATCTAAGAGACCCAGAACAATTCGTTCGAATTTGAACGTTGAAAAACTATATACCATTGAAAAGCATTATCAACAGGATTCTGAAATTCGGGCACCGGCTGATTGCGGGTTGCCGGGCATAGGAAAACAAATAAAACTTATTGATATTACGATCTGATTGTGAGCTTGAAAAAAAACAGATCGCAAAGTAGAGGTGCTTTTCCGAACTATTTATTATGTGCAGCGAGGAGCTGCAAGGATTACCGGTCCCTGGGAGCGTTAATTTTGTCCAAGTTCCAATTATGGAGGGATTCAGACAAATTTGACGTAAAACCCTGCTACAGTCTGTAAATCTAGGCAAGAGAAGACTTTTGGCTCTGGGAATGGCAAAATACATTTTCGGGTTTGAAAATGCGGAAACCCGAAATTTCGCAGAAAAGATCGGTCAGTCACTGACAGTTTTCTTACCTGTTTTCGACATCACTTACACTGTTTAAGTAAATGTGACATGACGTCGAATACCCACATAATGCTTAAATTTTCCTTTCGCCAACTAGATTGGTTGTAAAAGTCCTATATGCTTTGTTGGTGGTAAGACAAGTGTGATTTCAAAAAAAAAAAGAGCTTTTGAGGCTCATTCGAAAAATTTCTGTTCGGACTCGTACGGAACACTCTGAGCCGAGTTATGACGAAAAATCGCGTTTTCGCGACTTTGGCGGCTTTATTGAGTAGCATAAGGCGTGTATTGTACTTGTATATGACTCGTCCTTGATCTTCACGGTTTATATGAAGTCAAACATTTACACCAATTTGATATCTAGCCTCAGTTTTGTACACTCGATTGATTCTGTTAACCCTATATGCCTTATTTGCAGGGTAAGACATGAGTGATATCAAAATGAAGAGCTCTCGATACTGATTCTAAATATGCTCCTTGCAACCCAAACGGACCACTTTGAACAAAGTTATGACAAAGCGGCGCTTTTCGGCGAAAAAAAACGCCGAAAACGCCGTTTTTCCCAAAGTCGCGGGCGGTATTGCACTCTCTAGCCTGGACTAGTTGTCCGGTTGGATGAAAATGTTTGCGGTGGTTGTCACCGATGAGGGATAACCGGAAATGGAAGAGTATTTTAGGCAGAACAGGATCAGTTAGGGTACGAAGGGAACAACAAAGCAACGCAAAATAAGGAATTGCAAAAGACGAGTCCACAAAAGATTTTATTGTCACAACAAACAGTTCCTGTGATACTGAAGAGGCGGGCTGATATGTAAGCGTTTCGTGTACTTCTGGTGCGTTTTTCTCGGTTTCTTCGTCATTTCAACTCTACTCGGGGCCAAACAATCGATTTAGCGATTAACCTTAGAATTGAGGATTTTCTTGAACACTGTCTTTAAAGGCACAGTCGAACCTCAGAGGTAATTTTTGATATTTTGGCCCGATCGCCGTATATAGCAACCCAGCCAAGCGCGAAATCTCAATTCGCTCAAATAAGCGAGAAAAGGCTAGGAAAAAGTCGACCACGCCCCCTTGAAAGAAAAAATGGGTTTCGCCCACCACCAGGTTTCCGACCTCAATAGGGAAGAGACGCGCGGATGATTTTATGCAAAACCTATGTTCTTCGAGTTGTTTTCGGGCTGGCTTTATATTTTCGCCTGCTACAGAACGATGGCTGCGAATAACGAGAAAATACAGGCTCGAGACAACTCGTCCGCGAACTTCTAGCAGTTCAAATTAAAAATTTTTGAGGAGCCGTAGCTCAGTTCGTAGTGAGTTCTGAGCGATTCTAGAGACACCATTGTGATCAGCGTGGAATTTTCTCCTAGATAGGCAGAGAAACGAAAGATCGATTCTGAGCTTGGACTGTGGCTTTAAGCCATTTAGGAGCAATATTGCAAATTGCACTGCCGCGAGCCTCCGAAAAATACCGCGCTCCAAAGCCCTCAGGCAATTCGCGACCACGAGCCGCACTGAACAGGAATCGGAGCCGCCTGACAGTTCGGCTCGTTCTCCTAATCTCCGGGCCACTTATGTTGTTTTTCGGAAGAACCGGAGCAGCTTGGACAGCAACAGCAGTTGCCCCGAAAGCAACAGCAGTGACCTGGACAGCAACAGAAGCCGACTCGCAGATTGGAAACACGAGCCGAACTGTCAGTCGGCTCGGGGCCGAGAACCGCCTGAGAACCGAGCTATGTGCGCAGAGTAAAACCGACGACGGCGACAGTGTATATCAGGCATATCAATTTTCGGTCGACACCTATGGTAAACATTGCGTCGCGTCGCTCGTCGCTGGAAGTATGACCCCGGCCAAACCACCGCCGAAGAGATCTCCTCGCCCACCTGCGCTCGCACTTCTGATTGAACAATACTCCTTGGGAATCAAGCCTTTCTGAGCCTGTGAAGGTTTACGCTTTCACACAAGTTTTGCACCGCCCGGTGGCCTCGATGCGAACCTAGCTGGATGTTCCTCAACCGTCAAAATGCTGACTTCTGCCAGTATCTGCTATTTGATAGTGCTATCAGTCATTGTTCTGACTCTGTGAGGCGATATGTGTCACAATTTTAATTTCTTTTTTCTCAATACAGATGTTGTTGCTCTATAGCGAAGAGCAAGTAAAAAATAAACTCTCCGAGGCTAATCAATCGGATAGGGAGTGCACTAATTAATTTAAAGAATTTTGGTTGGAAAAATTTCATCCCGAAAATTTTGACTGCAAAAATTGTGAAAACATTTCAGAACCTGAGAGATACCTGAACGTTTTAGACATTTTTCAAAAATTTCGGTTTCCAGGTGAGGGAACGTAGGTTTGTCGATATCCTGGACCACGGTCTGCCTAACCCTGTTTGGGTACTCTCCTCAACGACAGACGAATTTCTGAACACAACTTAGCTTTTTTTGTAAGGTTCTGTATCATAGTCGTTGTAATTCTCGAACGTTCGTAAGGAGTTGGGAAATTGGCAAAACAAAGCAAAATTACCAGAAGTGGGCGCCTATGCCTCCCGGTCGCTCTGTATACATTGGCCTCAATTCCGCTACACGCTTATCCAATGATTTTCCAAACTGCCACTAGTATAGTATGAATACGATTTATTTGTATAATATGTAGTGCACAATCACTTTGATTCTAATATATGCATATCAACACGAGCATATCTACAAAAACATCACCATTCAACATCAAAAATCAGAGCCATTTCTTTGTAGAAAACAGATAAAGCTATTCGAAGAAGAAGAAGAAGAAGCAAAGGAGAAAAGGAAGGAACAGAGTTCCATACAGGGCGAACAACGTTGAATGTACATGTTGTTGCATGAATATTATATACAGAATGTATAGATAAAATTCTAGCCTGTCGAGCTGGGAAAGAAAACTTCTATGTAGCTATCCAAGAAGGAAATCTCAATGAATCGTAGCCAAAAGCCCGCTGTAAAACTGCGTTCGTAGTCTGTGGCTTGAAGGATTCTGCTCTGGGCCACAGATTGAGAACGTATTGCCAAAACCACTCACATCAACATATTAGAGAAAAATATCAGTTTGTGAACGACAGAAAAGTTGAAAGAAGCTAGAATTCTTGATCGAATGATGTCAGCGGCGTGATGGACGTAGTGGAGTGTTCACAGATCACAACCAAAGAAAATCAATATCAAACAATACAACGAGCGGAAAAGAATCACATTTTGCGTATACGGGGGTCACTGGTTGCGGTGTTCGGTGTACATGACATGATGCTGAGATAGTCAATTGAACATTGTGTCTTTCTAGATAAACTTAACTGTGTACTATATAATAATATAGGAACATCGGCCTCAGGAAAAACAACGGGAAGACAAACACCTCAAGTGTCTATGATTCTGCGATATGCCTCAAGAATAATTTAAAACTTTGCTGAGTAGGTGAAAATCTAACCCATTGGTTGAAATTTCCATGTATCCATCCCGTAAGGATTCGTTGTCGTTGCAGACGACGGCTGAGTGTATTGGAAGTAGTCCATTGGACTTTGGTAGTTTGCTGAAAATATTGAAATTTAAGCAATCGTTCAAGTTTGGAAGCAACAACCTTGGTTTTCGATTGTATCTGAGTTGCCTATGAAGTGAATGGCCGTGCTGGCCACTATCGAAGTTCAGAGCTACACATACTCTTTAACAAAGCTGGGACCGAGGAAGATGAGCGTACATATAAGGTACGTCCGAATGAGAATGGCGGTCCATGCGGCCGGCGTGCTTGGCAGACGGCCGTCGCGTTCGCCGCTCTCGGACGAGCATGCGAAAAGTCCCCACCGCCATCGACTACGAACGGGGCCGGCACCGGCTGGCAGCAAGCCCTGCGCCGATCAATCAGCTCTGCAGACGGTGGGAGAAGGGGCGGCCGTCGTTGAAATCCAACACTCGTCCGCGGGCAGCACATGCGACCACGGCCTGCCAAGCACGCCGGCCGCGTGGGCCGCCATTCTCATTCGGGCACGCAGTTCATCTCCGCATTGCCAATCATTCCGCAAAACACGCTGATTGCGAAAGCGTGCTGCGGCGCGGTTGCTAGTATCTTCAGACAAGGATGTGGGATCACCTGGGCGGTTTTTGCCTTTGGTGCCCGGGTGATCCCACATTCCCGTCTGAGGATACTCGCAACTGCGCCGCAGCACGCTTTCGCAATCCGCGTGCACTTTGCGGACTGAACGCGAATGCGGAGATGAATTGTACGCGCAAGCTGTCGTTCTTGGGGCCGAATTCCTGTGCGCGTTTGCGGGTTACGGCTAGTGCATCATGCGACACGTGATCATCATGCTGGGACCACTTGGTCCCGGCACGATTCACGCTTCTCCCAGTACGATTATCACGTGTGGAATGATGCAATAGACGTAGTCCTCAATCCGGCTCCGGGAAAGATAGTACATATTCGTCAACATAACCCCTTTTCTCATCACTCTAAATTAGCGCACACACGTACTCACCATAGCTGTACTGCGCTTGTGGTCGGAACGACGCGGCTGCAGTGTAGTTGTTGGGTGAGGTGGTGCTGCTGAGGTAGCTTGTTGGTGCGGTCTTCTCCTCCGGACATGGGCTCTGGGAGTGTTCGCTGAGCGTGGTCTCGCTGGGCTCTTCGGATTTGATCTAAAACAAGAACACATTATTTGATTTAATACGAATAGTGCGGCGCTTCAAGAGCGTCCAGAATATTTCTGACATTCACATCGCCATCGCTGGTTGAGTTGGTGCCTTCGGTTGACGATGAGCCGCTGCTTCCACCTGAGCTGTTCTGCTGCGCTTTCTTCTGCTGACGAGCTTTGGCGCGTCGATTTTTAAACCATACCTGGAATGAGAGATTAAAAATAAAAATACGGCTGAGATCCGGCAAGTGAAAAGCGTCTGGGCTTACTCTTGTGGTTTTGTACATAGATAGCGCTGTAAAAGACTAATCCAAACAGTAGAAGTCAATTGTATGGCACCTCCCCCCTCCCCATATTTCCTTACTTTACCGGGGAATTCAACCTAGTCATGAATAGATTCACTCTTTTATCTTCACTAACAGCGTTGTAGGAGTCTATCAGTTCAAGATACGTGCACATATCCCATCCTTCCTTCTCATCATACATTGTTGGAAGAATCACTTAGGTCAAGCATGAGCGAATGGCTCACTATTTCATCTTAGCATACAGCGCCGGCAGAATCAGTCGGGTGGATTAAAATATGTTCTGCATGATCTAATACGAAGTTCAGCATCAAATTAGAAGCTGAAACACTTCTGTACATGGAATCGGCATGCATAGCACGAAGCACAGCCGAACTCTAATGAATGGATCAATCCGGTGGGAAAAAGTCGATATGACGGCATTGCTGATAAGACTGACGAGGAGTACACGAGGTGTTGCCACACAGAACGAGTGCTCTTTATACTCCAATGAAACATCCTCCTTTGAAATTCCGGATGTCAGAGGCACATGTGGGAGCCAATGTCTAGATCTTTGCACATATGCAGCTCCGTCAAACTAATCAAAGATGAACTGATACCACCAAAATCTGAGGTGACAACAGAGTGTGAGTGTTAGCCACTCTTTCACTATTGCATATGCGTCTTTCAGAACAGATCGAGTAAGGAGTGGCAACTTTTAAGACCATTTATGACGTGGCGGTAACTTCAAGTGTATAGCACGGTCACACCACGGGAAACAGCAGTTGCCACGTTGACACCAGAATTCAAAGCAGTTGAGGGGCGTGAAAACATGTCGAAGAACGGATTCGACGACGTGTTAGGGTTTTATAAAGCGCTTCAAAGATGTCAAGTTTTATCCGTTTTCGGTGTCTTTTTCCACTCTTGTAGCTACATAATTGTGCAGAGAGCACCTTGCATGCAGTTGAATAGATGAACAATTGTGCAGCGTAGGGCGAAAACGGCGAAGCGGCTTTGATTTACCGCAGTGTCACTTTGATATTTTTTAAAATATATGACCACATCCAAATCTATGGTGGACGGTCTTCGACCATGGATCAATTTTCAGACAAAGCATACAATACTAGCAGAATAAAATAGGAAGCCCCTTCATGTTACATAAAGTTACCAGGTTCTTATCAAGTATCTACCATTCCGAAGATGATGCGTCTGTTCCTCGGCTTCTCATCGGGACAATCGTCCATCGCACTGGCGTATTCATAGAGTTTTTTCCCCAACTATCCCTCTCTCCCACTAAATAGCAGTGATAGTGAACTTCCCTGTCTCACATGTGTTCAACCCGTCAAATCGATATTAAACGATTTCTGTTTGGTCGTCGTCAGCATGGCGACCGAGGCCGAGCCAGCGCATACGGGGGATTACGGTAGGAACGAGTTTTTCGGCGGGGGGGGGGGCAATGTGTCAGTTGGCGACGAGTAGTTTTTACAATACATAGTAATGAGGAAGTATCTGACTAAGAATCAAGTAATCATATGCCATACCTGAACTCGACTCTCAGGCAACTGAATTTTCAGTGCCATGTCCTCTCGCATGAAAATATCCGGATATCTTGTTTTCAAGAAAGCATGCTCCAGAATCTCTAGCTGACTCCGAGTGAAGGTGGTGCGCTCACGGCGTTGCTTTCTGAAACGATATCACTAGTATAATTTTTTATTGTTGCAGAACTAGGTGTGATCTGCAACGAATTGTTCAATATGTATATGGATTTTAGTATGACAAAAAAACAATAAATCTCCTTATGCGTGAGTCACATGCCCCCGAGATTATCTTTTCACGTCTGTCAGACTCACTACCGAAATTGGATTTCGGAAGACGTCGCTTATGGTACAATATCCTAATGACTTCACACAGCACATCCAATCGGACTTTGGAGGCTGAGCCAGTGAAATTTCCTTCTTTTTAAATGATTGGCAACGTTACCATGCATATCACAAAAAAAACTTTCAAGGCGCGATTAGTAGTACACACAGAGAAGATGGCAGCTGTGGAATGTGATGTAACATGTGCAGGGACACTCACCACACTCTGCCGCGCGCGGGAAGCGTCAGTTTTGAAATCTACTCAGTTCTGACGCTTTTTCTCAATACTTCATTCAATTGGGGTTCTGTGATAGTGTTCTCGTGTTTTAAAGTTGCGAACTTGTCTGTTGGCAATAAGTTTTTTTTTTACAATATGCCTCAAGTCAGGAATTGCCTGTTTGCATTACTGTTGCATGTTTTCAAAAGATCTATCATTCTGTCTGGAGTGCCCCTCATGGAGCTCCGTAAGTGTATCGAATATGTCATGTTGTGATTAATGCATTAATACATGTGATTATTACTACTTCTATTTTTACTAAAACTTGTAATTTGTTTGATTTTTTCATTCCTTGGATGCCTCAGAAAAAGGGCAAATTTGCCAAAACAATGTGCCCACCTTGGCGGTCCTCCAGCGTTCCAGGCGAGACTGGCAGGTTGACATTCGGTCAAGCTTCCACCAATGTAGCCCATACCAGTAGGCAGGAAATTGTGTGCGGGAGCCGTCGGAAAACCGAGGTGTGGAGCTCCGTACGCGGCAGTTTTCGAGTTGAAATAAGCCGCCGTCATGTTGGCCATCGACGACATGTTGGCCGCTGCAGCCGATGAAACCGATGGAATGTACGGCATCGACTGAAACAAAGATTAGAGAATCATATGGTAAAATGTTAGAAACAATGGAAACCTCTGCCTTGCTTATTTTTCTGATCTTTATAGGTGACATTGTCTTCTCAATGTGGCCCTGTACCACCTTCGAACCTTACACTTATATATTCCTATATTATGTAGGATCCTTCGAGTGTTCCGGCAAGTTCGTTAAACGTTTTCGTTTCCATATTTTATTTGGCGACATTTCATAAGACTTGCGAAACGGCATCTCTGCTTCATCGCTTTGGTAAGTTTTTTCGATTGATTGTGGCCTAAGTTTCTCTTAGATCTCCTTAGATCTCGCTTTCTTAGGCGAAATCAAGTCTCACTTCAGTCATACATAAAAATATTATTTTTCTACAACCAGTCCGTAATAGGGCAAGAAGACATCTATGAGCGGCGAATCGTAAGAATGAGTAACGAATCGTCTATGTCATTCAATGGAAGGTCCGCGAGGCTTTCATTGGGCCCAAAATCGTTCAATGAACAGTAACTCTCAGGGATTGACTCCCGTCGCAACTCAACTCTCGCCACGTTTCCCACGTCGCAGCTTACTGATCGGTTGACACGAGAAATACAGTCTTCAGCGAGCGGAATGACAGCCTCAGGGAACCCTGATTCTCAAGCGAACGGTCGCGTCACGGACACAACCTGCTAGGAATAGACAGCGCGCAATGATGGGTTATAGCTGAAACGCTACTGGTTGCGCGAGTGACTAGAATTGCAGCCACTCTCACCGCAGAGGATTTCAGAACTTCGAGCATGCACTATTGATAGAACAGTAGCTAAGGGATTGTATATTTTATGAAATTTTTCTATCTGAATCCCGAAAAAGGAGAAATTTCAAATTCATTTAGAAGCTGTACTGAACCCCATTTAAACGAAGGCAATCCTTAAAAAACCCGAAAACCAGTTTTCTATAGATGTTTTTATAACGGTGAAAGTCTCGATTCTCGCGACTATGTGGAGTTGGTGGCGGCGTTTGAGGGTCAGCCGTGCTTCAAAAAAATCTAAGGCCATGAAAAGTTTTCGTAAATGTCCATGGAAGAGAAGAAGCATCATCTCAGCACGGCTGACGCCCTCATGCCACAATTTCATCAAACTTGAAGTCGGTGATAAACGAGAGTTCTCGAAAAAATATGCCCTTCATACATACAGAGGGAAGGTGTGAGAATGCAGAAGCAAAAGCCATAAAGTATCGCCCCTCGAGATTCTGGTGATAACGAGGTGTTTTCCACACGATTCTTCCCGAGTTCTCCTCCCAAATCAGTAATGATCAGTGTCAAGTGCAAACAGGGTTATCAGTAGAAGATTAGTGGTATCTGCATGAAATTGGATCTTAAGTGGGCAGAAATCTCGTCCACTGGCAATCAAAACTTTTTTGTGAAGGCTTATTGAATTCGGTGCAAAATTCTATCGTGCAAACTGTTGAAATCTATTTCGTGTACCTTGGACAATGATTTTCCACTGAAAACAAAACGAGAGAGCAGAACAGCGGTTAGATAAACGGGACGGAACATCCTCTCAATGCCAAAAAAGGAACAGAAGAATATTCCAGGTCTGGCTTTTCATTCGGGTTCCACCCCTCTGAAGCCCAGTTGGTGTCACAAAGACGGACAGGGCCGGACCGCTGCCACGTTCGACCTGTGATCATTAGGGGTGGTTTTTCATTGGAGGAGACATTGGATTTATCCGCATTCTGTCTATTGGAGATTTCGATTATCATTCAAAGGTTTTCAATAACCATTTTTCGAAAATAGCGTTATTTTCAGAAACTTTCAAAAGTATATTTTTGCAAGCAATCGGCTTTCATTCAAACATTCCGTTTTCAAATGTAGGGAGACCATGTTATTAAACACACTCGCCCGAAGCTTTGCCCGTGAAAGAATCGCAACCTTAAAGACACAGCCCATCCTCATAATGACTTTCCAGATTTTTCTCATTATCTTCAAGAGAATTTCGAGCTGATCACAACGTTTTCTCCAGAAATTTTAAGCTGATCACAACGTTTTCTCCGCTCAGAACCCGCCCCAAACGAAGATATGGCCCCTCAATGATTGTAAAATCAGACGGCGAGAAATTTGTGGACGAGTTTTCTCACGCCTATAATTCCTCTTCGTCTGCAGCCATCGCAGCGCAGCATACCACACTATAAAATTATGCCGATTTCAAATGGAAGAACATAGATTTTGATCAAAATCCATGGTGCATGTCGTCCTTGACCAGCCAAAAACTCTGAAGTGGGCGCACGTAATGAGTACTTGATTTTTATTGCTTTTTCTGAAGAGTTCAGATTCCGTTTTTGGCAGTTTGACAGCGGCCAGAACACGATATGAATTTTTCCCACTAGCTTGGACTGTGCCTTTCAGGTCATCAGTGGTTCAAAAATTGAACTAGCATAATTAATGCCCGCAAGGGACTTTTCCAATGGAAACTTGGATACGAAATTCGTCGCAAATGGCGCCTCCAACCAAGTTACTCTACCCTGCATACGTCAACTAACCGAAAATTCAAAAAAGCTCTAGATGGTTTCAGCCTCAGTTTTCTCATGTGTGAAGAAGTTTATAGAGAGCACCTAGTGTAAGAAGTCTCGCGCACAACGAGAAGCCCGAATAATTCTGAGAAGCCAGACACTAGGTTCAGAGGGTGTATTTTCTACACCGGAGTGAAATTCACATCTATACTTACAGACGACCGTTGACGCGCCGCCAAGCGGAAGTAAAATTGTGCCGGGACCACACGTCATTATCTTCGAGCTGCAGCAGCGGTTGTCCGCAACTGCGGATATGAAACTCGTTCGGAAACGGAGAGTACGTTCATGAGTTTATAAGGTGATGTAATCATAGTAATTATCAATTAACAAAACACTCATGTGTACCTTATGGTATGTTTACACAAGGTGCTGAGTTGATCGCAAAACGCTTGGCTCCGGGCGAGATTGAACCAGCATATTCCCTTTCCGGGGGAGCGCCTTATCGCACTGCACCACCGAAGCCCCAGCGCCGCTCTCACTCAACTGCTCGGTAAATCTTCACCGAAGCAATCATCCTTTCACCCGCATAACGGGATGAAACAGGAATACCGCCAGAGACTATCTAACAGTCGTAGACCTGTCAAGATGATGCCCTAGTTAAGTCTTACACGATTTTTGGATGTTTTTTTGCCGTAACTGCAGTTACGGCAAAAAACATCCAAAAAAACTCATGTGTACCGTTCATATCGCAGAGAATTGTCCATTTAAAAGAAGCGCACACTAGCTTGAGTCTATACGAACAAGGTTGTCCGCCCATGCGGCCAGCGTGCGTGTCTCGCGGCTGTCACAGAAATATTTCTTCCGGACAACTCTCATTACAGCGTGTTATGCGGTTATATTTCTATATATTGTATTATCATACTTGGGCTAATCGATTTAGAGGTCTGGAAAGCACCCACACCACGACCGCTCGACACGCACGCTAACCACGTGTGCGGACAGTCTCATTCGGACAAACTGTACAATACATTCTCGCATTAAAGCAATACACTAGTAACAACATTATAACATCGAATTTTAGCTCAATAAGAGTCTGTAGGATTAGTAAGGGAAAAGACTACTCAGCTAGCTACATACAGTCGGCATTGATCCTAGTGATACTCTGCGTTAACTAATGAAGGCTGGCGCAGACTCGGTGCCATGGGCTATAACACAGGTGCGCTGAGTTTGAGCCAATCTTCAGTGAGGAACGCAAAGTATCACTAGGATCCATGCCGATGGTACAGAAGGTTAGTGAAGAAATAAATCGTGGAATAGAGTATTTGGGGGTGGTGGTACAGTGGACCCGAGTGTCTGCAAAGGAAAAAAAGCACGCACCATTCTACGCAACCCCTTTAGGTTTTTTTTACCATTTGGGGTCCACCATTGCCTCAGGAGAGTTGAGGCAATTCTCGACGGTCTTGCTTGACCTGCGGCATATCTTCCTTCAACGCAACCTCAGTCCTTTCTTTACGATTTTTTTTAGGGTTCACGAGATTTGTTCTCATTCTTGTGTGGAAATCTCTTCCTATGAGTAGAATCTACTACTCAAAGCTAATCCTCACGGCGGAACTCGTCCAATGTGAACTCATGACTGATATTTATTCCATTCGGATAGAAACTCGCGCGATGCCTTCGCAATCAACCCAATTTTCAGAATTACCGGAATATCGTTTAGGCCCTGTCTAAAAAAGTCGGTCTAGTTGTGTTCTTAAGGCGATTTGTCTATCTCCCGTTTTCCGAATTTACGAGCCACTCGTCCATTGCGCTCCATTGCGCAGTGTTAAAGGCACAGTCCAGCCTCACAATCGTTTTTCTGTTTTCCTGCCTATCTTGAAAACGGTCCCACGCTGATTCCAGTGATGTCTCTGGCATCGTACAAGACAACCTAGGAACGGAGTTATGGCCTCTCAAAAATTGAGCTACGGAAGCATGGAGGACGAGTTGTCCGAGGCTTGTAACTTCCTTCATTTGCAACCGATGTATGGGAGCCGACCTAAACAAAGAGATAAGTTTGGAATGAAGGAAAGAACGGGTCTATTGATCGGAAATCATGACTCCTCTCGCCATTTTTGAGCTCGAAATATCGTAAAAGGGGCGTGCCAAAGTGGCTCCTGGATGTGGGCGCTCCAGGGTGGCTTTCTCCTATATCTCGCTTATTCGGAAGATTTGAGGGCTCGCACTTGGCTGGTGCTATATAGGGTGAGTCTACTTCACAGTTATATGGAAAGATCAGATTTCGTCCCTGAGCATGGACTGTGCCTTTAAAGGCACAGTACATCCTCAGATGTGAATTTTGAGACTTCCATGTAATTGTGTAGAAGTCTCCTCCTGTATAACACGTGCCAAACGCGTGATATCAGTTCTTCCAAACAAGCGAGATATAAGCGACCACCACGGGCCTGACCCCGTCCAGCCACCACCACAGGCCCGCCTTCCTGGTTTTCGAACTCAATAGCGGCTAGATGGATGGGTGATTTTCAACAGAGTCGTCGTTCTTCAGTCCACTGCCGGACTATCTCCTCATCATGTTTTGCTCTGGTGCCGCGACTATAAATCAAGGAAATTCAGGCCTGAGACAACTCGTCCACCAAATTTTTGCCCTCAAAATACAGGCGTTTTCAAGGAGCCATATCTCCATTCGTAGGGGGTCTTGGATGATTTCAGAAATACCATGGTGATCAGAGTGTGACCCTCTCCAAGATAAGGATAAAACCTACAAAATAATTTTCTGGGTGTCCTGTGCCTTTAAGCAGCCCAAACTGGGCTTCTCTTTCCTTTTAGAGCTGTAAAAGGTTCAACACCAAAATGGAAGCTTCGCCATCACGGAATCATCAACCACATCCTCAAAATCCAGGGACACCACACACATTTGGGCGAGTTACACACGGCAACCATCGTTAGGGTTAGCTGCGAGTAGATCTG
The DNA here is from genome assembly GCA_029168955.1 of Aplectana chamaeleonis. Lineage (NCBI taxonomy): Eukaryota > Metazoa > Nematoda > Chromadorea > Rhabditida > Cosmocercidae > Aplectana > Aplectana chamaeleonis. The sequence continues at coordinate 1,112,616 of JAPDOI010000211.1, forward strand.
ATTGGGTCGTATTCATTCCAAAAACAGTGCAATCGCTTGAAGTAAGTTTATCGTATTTTTAATTTTTGTCTAGCTTATAAATATGGCATACAGCGTTCGTAGTTGTGCTAATATCTGGAATGATCTCTCAGAACTTACAAAGTTTCCGTTGCTCATCGTTGACGTTGGTATCATCTGATGCAATGCGGTGGTGCCGAGTTTTGCCTACAGAAAATCACACGAATAGATAAGGCATCTTGCTTGGCGACACACACACACAATGTCAGTACAGCTGTAGCGGTTGAAAGAGATTATGGCAATATTCAAGTGAACCAAAGTTTCTGAAGAAGCTGGATTCATTGTCCATACACTCGCAGGTACAGAGTAAGGATAATGATTGTATAGAGCAGAGTGGAGGCAGACGTTCTGTCAAAACTTGTCTCTAACCCAAAGGTCTTCCGTGGGTGAATCCAAGCCCAAAAAGAGCACTAACACGCGATCGAAACCACACCAGACGATTTGCTAGCAGGAACTTTTGAACAAGTTATTTATGAGTTTATTCAAGTTACCTGTGGCTTTGGCTCAATTTAGTCGGAGGTTTCACACAAGCTACAATATTCAACATGTGAGTAATATGTTTTTCCGGTTATTCTCTGCTACGTACGATTTTTGAACTTGTCGGCAACATAAAAATAGGCGAAACAAGTTACTTGCGTTATAAACAGAGTAGGCTGTGTGAAGGGCGTTATAAACGGAGTAGGCTGTGTGAAGGTTCCAAGAAACTTGTTCAAAAGTACCTCGATACACAATCACTATAAAGGTGTAAGCAGCAATGCTAAGGAGAGAATGAAGAAGGCATTCTAGGAGAGAAATGGAAGCATAAGAAATCTTGCTATCTTAGTTGCTACATGTCAAAAACTATCGGTCAAATTTTTCCTCTTCCTGAATTTTTACATAAGCCAACCTTTGGTCAAGTCACTTTGAACTTTCACGCAACTTGCTCATTGCATCTATATTGCAGGTAACTTGTTTTATCTATGTGCAAGCTCAGAGCTTCCTTGTAACATAAAATAATGAGGGAAACAAGTTGCTAGCGTTCAGAAAGCAGCAGGTCAGTCGTGAGAGGCCTTCAAGTAACTTGCTTCAGGTCACTGAGGATAAGTTCAGCAGTTTCTGAGTTTGACACGTCACGTGAAAGCGAGTTGATTCGAAGGCAGGGTCCGGGCAAGTTTCGATTTCGAGATTTCCCGCTGGAGCAGAGCATATGCTACAGCTTGTTCCAAGAGATGTGCGAAAACTGCGTAAAACAACAGCCGTCTCCAAGTTTCCAACCAATTCCGTCAAACACCGTGTCACAAAAGAGTGCCCATCGTCCATAATTTAGCCATCATCCATGAATTTTCCAAAATTGCAGTGTGTAAATATCGGTCATTCTGGCCATGATTATCCTGCTGTGAATACCGCAATTCCTGACTTTTAAGCTGTTCTCTCCAAAAAAACATCTAGACTGTGTTTAGCTACTAGGCAAGCCCAATCTATCTAACCCGGATTTGGGTAGTGTCAAAATTTAACTGTACCTTGCCTTTAAACAGAAACTTCGAATTCCGACTGGAGATAATCGAATCAAGTTATCTAAAAACAAGCCAAATCTGGTCGCCAAACATCGGGGTTAAGAAACGATGCTCAATGTTCAACAATGAAAGAAACGTGGACCATTTCTTCTATAGAAAACTTGATGTGGTTAAAATATAATCAGACTAAAAGTGTTGTTAGCTGTCTACCAAGATTACAGTGACTGCTCGGCTGAGGCATGCGGGCGTCTCGGCCGTTTTCGAAAATTGCAAAATCGCAAATCATGACTATTGACTTCCATTGCAGCATTGAAAATTTTGGAGGGGATGGTCTAAGGCAATGCTTTTTGAACAAACTGCATTAAAAATTTTTCTTTGAGAACATTGCAAACTTCAGACGTAGCTGAAACTTTCCGTAATTTTGCAAAGGTTTTGCCGACTTTACGAAGTCGATATCATTCCATTCACAGGGTCGGCTTTCAGAGCTTGAACGGATTACAGAATTTGAATGGTCTCAAACAACGAGAGTCAGCTGGTTTTTCTCTATCCCAACTTGAATATACCGCCAAACTTCATCCTGCACTCGATTCCAAATTCAAGTAGGGTTAGCATTAGGGTCTCTTAAATCCCCTTAATAAATCCATTCGGCTCACAAGAAAATTTAGGGATTCGACATGCTGAGAAAAAGGAGACTATAACAACGATTTTGTCTATTTGTTTGAAAAGTCAGACCTTCTAGAAAGCCTTTAACAACAGTACATACAGTTCCATTGCCTGAGATACACTTCTCGGGAACCGCAATGAATTTCAACAACGAATAAATCTTCCCTATAGAGGAAAGTATATGAAAATCGGGTTGGGTGGCTTTGCTGCCGCGAAAATCAGAATCATGAAGTCATAATTAAATTTAGACTTGTGAAGCGAGTCAAAAATATTGAGACCACACGACTCTAGGCCGAATTCTGCCCATATATCATTTATCGTCAAATAATAATTAATTATTTTATGGGCAGAATTCGAATTATCATAAATAATAATTTAGGCAGCTTAGAAAAAATATCGTATATTTCATTGTTGAAAGGCTGTACGGCGAAAGGCCGTTTATTTTGATAAGAAAAGGTAAAAACCTTTAAACTCAAAAGTTGAGGCTCAACGCACAAGGCAACTCAAAAGGATGAGGCCCATGGAAGGTCATCACAAAGCTCATCAGAAGAAGACAGTTAACAAGCATCTTAATTCGAACAACACTTCCGAACATTTCAAGAAAATGAATTCATGTAAGCCTAGTTGATTGAATAATCTGATGCTTTTCATAGCCTACCATGAAACATCTGCTACAAAGAAAACCATAAAGTTTGGGCCACCAGAAAAATGAAAAGAAAAATTTGAATGAAATGGCTATATTAATCCTTATTTTTCAAATTTTTATCGAGGATTTTGGTTCAAAATGGGATTATAAATCGGTTGAACCTAACAGTAGGAATATCTCTAGCCATTCCGAGATGGCAAAGGTTTGGGGAGGATTTTTGCGAATTATTTTCCCCTGTATTCATAAAACAACTACATGCAGAAAATTTTCAGATTCTCGAAAACAAAGCAAAAATTAGTGCTGTAGTGCTGCTCAATCGCAGAAAAAAAGACTAGAGTTCCGCACAAGTTCAAGTCTGATGATTCATGAGACAAATGAATGACTATGCTGGATTAAGGATGGCAAATCTTGCAGTAGAATGTCAAAAAAGTTACCTACTCATAGGCGCTTAAACCAAAAACCCTACGAAACATGACTAGGATAAGCTGGCCCAAGAAGAAGGAAGGCAGAGATTAGCTGGCAGGAAAGACAGGATAAGTGAGGGGCTTACCTGGTCGAGAGCCGGACATCCTCATCGCCAACATCAAGTCGCTGGCGACTTGGCGACAACGACGAGTCGCTAAGCGTCGCCTGGCGACTGTGACGGCGGCTGAGGCGTCGGCGGCGGTCTCGACCCGATAAGCCTATCACATCATCCTCAGATTACGATAAACCCTGGAGCTGGAGAGCGACGAGCCGGCGGCTGAGCCAGCGTCAATGCGATTTCGCCGCGCAATCCGCATCGCGACACGCCCACTTGGCGCAGCGTCTCCACGTCGCCACGCCTCGCCAGGCACTCTCTCGCCTCGCTGGCTCCACCTCCTCCGACGGGGCCAATCAGCGTCGGACAGAAGGCAGCCGCTGCGCGCTCATTGTTTGAGTTGGGAAGCCGGTTGTTTGGCCGGGGATACGGTGGTGGGACACGCTTCACTGATAGACGCACAAATAGACTGACAGACACAGAGATAGACCTTCTCCTCAACAGACAACACGACCACCACCACACAGTTTGACAATGAAAGCGAGAAGAAGCACCAACCGGTGGAGAAACACATCAATGAGTACGGTAAGGAAAAACACTCGGAGACTGAGGAAAAACATCTCACTTCCCGTGTGAGGCTGGTTTCCAACACAGAAAACCAAAATGTCCTCTCCCTTAGCAAGTCTCGGGGAAAAAGTTGTTGCTTTGTTTGAGGGAATAGTTCTCGAGAGAGACTTTTTTCGCAGGGATGATTTGGATAGTTTTATGCCGTTAATTAACGTGTGCGCTGTCTGAGATTACGGAAAGCCCAAATTATTGGACGCCACTTTATTATTTTTGAGTTCCTTCCTTTCATTCTCTTGAACTTCCTTGTTGAAGAGTCTCGAAGTAGCTAGAGATATGAGTTATCCTAAGTTAGATGAGCAACAGTAGCCATATTAATGGTAGTATTATTTTATCCCCAATTGATCGGCTCATTCAGAACTACCATAATATAAACTATGTAGTAATCCAGAAGGACGCCGTTTAAGGTCAACCAGATTCATTGATCTACCCAGGTGAAATTGTGGGGTGAAAAGTAAAAAGCATATCCGAGAACTACCACTGGGTAACAAAACAGGTTCAGTTGAATCAGCTGAATTTTCACTTCGTAAGGGTTTATTGTCCGGTATTTTCTGTGCAGGAGCACTTGTATTTTAAAAAAACTGCTAAAAAACCTTTACTAGAGACTGATACTAGAGCATATTGGAATTTCCAAAAATGATATGTTGAATTTTGTTAGGGAGAGGAAAAGAAACAATTTTAAGTTCTTCGTTAAAGTTCCTCAATGCACATGATCAAATCAAAAGATCAAAAAACGACAAAAAACATTTCTATTGAACTTGAAAACTCCGAATACCTTAAGCCCAAAATCTGCCCAGGATTGCGATTCAGGGCGCTGAACACGAATCTAAGGCCCATTTTCATTTTCTCGAAAGACTACGGTAGGTTACTGTAGACAAATGATATTTTTCCTATTGTAACTTACAGGAATCTTTTTAGAAACTGAAAGTGGATCTTATTATCGTGTTCCGCGCCCCAAATCACCCCTCTCGACAAAGTTTGGGCTGGAAAGGTTCAGATTTCTTGAATCCGAAAAATTAAACTTTCGCAGTTTTTGATCTACCCATCTACCCAGTGCGTTAGGGAAATTTACCGAGCTTTGAAATGTTTATTTTTATCCTTCCCATGATTCAGTTTTAGAGACCACATACTCTGGTTTGGAGGGAGTCAAGGGCCAGTCGTTTTATAATCCTATCAACCTGAACAACTGTCCGAGAAGGAACCAATGTTGCCGACGCCAAATCCGTAAATAATCCTGATAAACCGAGAGAGTTCGACTCCTTGTTGACGTTGACGCTTAGTAAAGTAAACATGCCCCGTTGCGTGTGTTGCCGAAGAAATGTATTGATACCTAGGCTTTTCAAAGGCCTGATTCAGATCCCTGAAAACGCTTCAAAGTAGGTAAGCTCAGTGATGAATTCGGGCATCTATAAGCTCCTACTCCCTGAAAAGTCAAGAAGGACTCTTTACTATAGTGTCTTGAGAGGCGGATAAACCACTTCACCAGGCATAATTTGAAAATTTCTGCAATTTTCACAAGCTCCAGGACCGGAGCATTGAAGCTTTCATGCTTTTGCCCCCCCCCCTTCATCGCAAGGAGATGATTCGCCAAGAGTGCAAACCTGTATATAAATATTCCGAACCATTAGCTGACAAGCTTATTCGCCCTCGATATTCATATGAAATGCTCTTATAGGATCGTGGGATCTTGACATGTCAAGGAGAAAGGAGAATTGAAAAACGGGGGCGGAAAAGCTTCGGATGAGGGTTCATCAATAAGGGAAAGGAGGTTTGCGACTCGTTTTTTTTACAGGGGAGGCGTTGGTGCAGGGCATTTTCTCACTTTGACAAGAGGAACCTTTGATCTATTGAAGTCTCGAAGCTGAAAATTACCACAGAGTGACTGATCTTCAAAACACTTAGGCTGGGTTGGATTTGGTCTAGAGAACAAAAATTTAGAGAAGAAAATAACATGTTCTTAGGCAAGTTCAAAATAAACTGTCCGCCCACTCGATCGGCGTGCGTGTCCAGCGGTCGTCGCGAAGGCATTTTTCAGACGCGCCTCCTCACAGCTGAAAACAGCTTACTGGGACATTATTTGGTGCTCTTTCGGAAAAGTCGGCTCACCTAAGATTACAATGAAATAAGCAGTTGCTTGGGATTGGCCAACCGCTCGATTGGTCACATCAAACAGTTCACTGTGTCCGAAAAAGACTAAATATTTCGACGGCTCTAGCGCGATGAATATTTTTCTCATAAAATTTCTCTAGATGGTTGTCTATTTCGATAGAGTACCTGTTAGTCACTTTTCGTGTATTATTCCAATGAATCCACTTACAGGGTCAAAAAATCGATACGCGCGCCGACCGCGTGGGTGGACAGTCTAATTCGGACGGGCTTAGCCTCCAATGGGGGAGGAATTCAAGTGACCGACCCGAAATGAAACTGCGGTTGGCTACGTTCGAGTTTGGGTAGGACCCAGCGGATGTGTGAGCCGCAGCTTTTCGCTATTCCGACCGGGACCCTTTGGCGTAGGCGCATATATGGTCGCCTTGGAAAATTCGATCCATCGAATAGACGAGGCCGCTGCGGCATATCGTCGTTTGCGATCGAACTCCCGATGACTGGTGGTGTCGCAAACACCGCGAGTGCCGCCGCAAATTATGGCATCTTGTCCTTTGACTGACTAGAGTCGGCGAAGGGACTACACACCCTTCCGCAGTAACGTTATCGAACACACAGAAGTGATAAGCCTCAGGGTGCGGGATTCATTAATAATGAGCCATGGATAGGGGTTGACAGGGTTAGGAGCGAATTCCGTCAAAAGCATGAAATTCGGATAACTCCAATACTTAATATTGGTCCGAAAGACTAATGGCGGTGCGCGCGTGTGCCGGATGCGTAATATGTTACGTTCCAACTACATATACTCTCATGACCTTTGCCTTAAAAGGCAAACCTTTGGGTCAGAAAATCCCATCATCTCGGCCATAGCTTTACTCTTCAACTACGGATTTGCGCCCCTGAATACCAGCCTCGGTAATGAGGGAATAAGTAGATGAATTCCTGCCCTTACACCGCGACCCCCCCCCAGTGCACAGTAAGCTTGTGTGAGGGTTAAGAACAAGTCAAGACATACGTGCACGTGGGAAGGCCAATGCATAGTCTGGCCGCAGGAGTCGCGCTGCAATCATGGGGAATAAAGGGCAGTCACGAAACTGGGTAGCAGCCCTCTATCCTTAATCGTGGCGGCTCGACTATGCAGAGGCCTTTACTCACTTGAAAAATATCGCGCTGCACCGCATTTTGTCGCGGGTGTTACAGTTCACTTCCGCACTGCCGTTCAGTCCGCAAAGTGCGCGCTGTAAGCGAAAGCGTGCTGCGGCGCGGTTTCGAGTATCCTCAGAGAGGGATGTGGGATCACCCGGGCGGTTTTTGCCTTTGGTGCCCGGGTGATCCCACATCCCCGTCTGAGGATACTCGCAACCGCGCCGCAGCACGATTTTGCAATCAGCGTGCACTTTGAGGACTGAACGGCAGTGCGGAGGTGAACTGTATGTGCGTTGTGGTGAAGGTGCACAAACCACACACATATCCTCTAGTTCTTAGCCCAAAACGTTCTTAGCTTTGCGAACTTATGCGGATCGGAGGGAGAGACAGCTAGAAAGCGTGGGATAGAAGGAAACGCAGCATACGCGCACAGACGCACGCGAGAGGCGGCAATAATTCTACTTTGAAACGCAGGGAAGGCGCCAGTATAAAGCACCAACTAGACTGTTCCAGATCTGGTGATAAGGTAGAGTATGGGTGTTTGGAACCAGTTCTGAGGTTGTTCCTGATCAAAGCATTAACCCAGGCTAGAACCATCCGCTGAGCTCCTATCAAAATAGTTGGGGCTTAGTGCCCTGGTGTGAAGTCTTGTGTTGCCATCCTTTGACCATCACCAGATGGAAGATAAGGAGGGACACATTATGATCATCCTACGCCAGTTGATCCACACCTTTGCCAAAGAGTGGATGATCGCATAGCCCCGAAGCTTCCATGGTTGGGCGCTTTGGATCATCCAATTTCCGCGGCTAGCTAGGACTATTGGAGCCTATCATCAACAACCATAACCTCCAAATAAAACCTGCTACTCACCAAATTCAGATGATTATTGGAATGACCATGACCACCAGCAGAAGACGACATTTTGAGGAAGAAGGCAACACAGGGAGCCAGCCGATGTCAGCAATCGTAGAAATGAATAGTGGAAATCAGAAGGATGGGCTGGGATAAGCTAGCCGCACAGAGTGACGGATTTGCCGACTGTTCTAAACTAATCAGCATAATGGATGGACACGGCCAGAGGATGTCACCCTGCCTGATGTCTCGCGGCTCGCCCCGCTAGTCCTCCCGTCTTGTAGGCATAGCCGCCACAAATATCCCCACGACAACGTAGTCGAACGTGACGGCGGATCATGCCACTTACGTAAGCTGGCAAAGAGTTTGGGTTGAATTAAGCGTCTCACTAGCCGATTTAGACAGTGATTATTGCCCTGAAGTAGCAGAAATCAACACGACACTCGCGGATTCGAGGAAAGAGATCGGGTATTAATAGGTGAGGAAGGAATATGGATGAATTGGTTAAGAGAACCAGCTGTGACGTCAGTGACTTTGAACAGTCAAGCGATAAGCATCAATGACGTTATATCAACGATTCCAAGCAAATCTTACTAGGCCACGCGGGTTCTCTAAACATGTTTGTTTTCAGAATTGAAGTGGCTTTGTGAAAAAGCAGCTTCGATGATTTGAATTATTTTTCGAGCCAACTCTTGTTTTTTAGACCATGCGAAACACAGTGAGAAATAGCCGGTATGAGGAAGTCCACGCGTAATTTATATCCTCTCCCACAGCCAGCTCACATGCAGCGCCATCGATCAATACTGGCAAGATCAATGGGTGGCGTCACGAGCGAGCGTGCTGCGGGCGGTCATCACAGAGGCATCTACTCACGGATACGACTATACAGTGAAAGAAAAAACAGCCTGTACTCACCAAAAAAGTGACGGTAATGGGTTATTGAAATTAGTGTGAGCGAGCCCAATGAAGATTTTAAAAAAAGAAGTTTATAATGTAACAGATTCTCCACAAAGGTCGAAAATGCAGCGGCAACCGCGTTGCGAACGCACGCCAGAACTTTCCGGCTCACATCCGTCTGTGTCTGCGAAATCGACTCCAACCACTTCCAGATAGTCGTCTGCAGGGCCGAACGATTTGTTTTCTGTATGCTCTCTATTTGGGGCCCAATCAAAATGCTAATCGGCTCGGAATTGAATTATTCGATTGTTCGAGTATTCGGATATTCGATTTATTTGAGAATTTACATGATCAACAAGGAACCGTCCGCCTGCGTTACGGTGTTTTTGTTCAATCGATTTCTTGATTACTCGGCCGAATTCAGGTCAAGAAATTGAAATACCCGAACGCTAAGGCGCTATTTATTTAACGCAAGCGCGACACGCGCGTGCCGCGCTGGCGTGGCATTAGAGTATGAATATTTTCCTATCGCGTGACGCGCTTGCGAAGACTATGAATACTGCAGCGGCGAAGCCTAGGCGGAGCGGAAAAAAGCGGGCCTAACTCTACCAAACAACCAAATTCTGTAAATGCGTTCACCACCACTATAGCAGAGGAAAAAATGGAATTAATTATCAAGGAAAGGAATAAAATTTATGATGATTTAGTAGTGAAAATGGTTAAAAATCCGTTACGGTCACCGCCGCTATGACGGAGCGGGCGCCACGCGCGGGCGAGGCGTCGGGCCATTCATACACAAACGCCACGCCAGCGCGGCACGCGCGTGCCAGGCTGGCGTTGAGTAATATGAATAGCGCCTAAGAAGAAACACTTAATGGCTTTCAAATAATATTCTCCCGCTAATTTCAAACTCTGTTCGAAAAATCAAGTTCATCATTCGAATAGCTCCAATTAGAAAAAATTATTTTTAAAAATGAGAGAAGCAATTCGAGAAGTCCACATTCATATAGAAGTTCATAACATACATATTTGTTATATTACATACATATAACAAAATGATGAAGCAATTGCAATGACGATTTTGCTTATTTTGGAAATGTACAGATATTCTCGTGTCATTCTATTAAAAGTTCCGACTTTGACTTAGATGACGGAAGAATTCGATTGACCTATATATGATTTTTCAAAATACATTTAAATGAAAAGAGCAACTTGAAGGTGGATCTTGGAATCAAGCGCATAGTCGAGAAGAACATTCATGATTACTATTCACTATTGAAGACACAAATACGAAATAGTTATTCAGGAAAATCTTCGTCAATGATTGAGGGGCCCTAACGCGAAGTTCGTGTATTTGTGGTAGCGTAAGGGCATAGCTTATACTTACGCCTCTGAGCGGCGCGGCACAGTGCAGTCCTATCACAATGATCAGGCAAAGCGACACGATCGATATTTTCGGGTTGCACTTCGCCGCGCTGCTCGGCGGCGAAAGGATAAACGACGCCTTGAGGTCTATGCATAGTCCGACAGCAAAAGTCGCGCCGCAATGATGGGGAATAAGGACAGCAACGAAGCTGCCTAGCCGTCCTTGATCCGTCAACGTGGTGGCGCAACTTTTGCCGCTAGTACATGCGGACAACCTTGAGGGTTCTTTATACTTAAGCCATCAAGCAGCTGTGATATTGATCACGCGGTGAGCAACGATTAATAGGCTAGAAATGCACGTGACCGCGCCACTCGGCGAAAGAAGTGTGAACGGCCACTCGGACTCCCGCAGCCAAGCGGTGCAGCAAAGTGCAATCCTGGTGCCGAATGCATCATTGGGCCGGGTTGGGGCAGGGGCAGGGCAGTCTGCGCCTTCGAAGAACTCTGTAAATCACCAAATCAATCGTGCCCCAGCTGCCCCAGCCCGGAGGCTGGGGCAGCTAGAGCAGCGAAAAACACAGCTGGGGCACGATTGATTGGATGATCTACTGTCCTCGCACTGCGATCTTCAATAATGCCGGCTGCCCTGCCCCCTCCCCAACCCGGAGCGTTGATGCATCCGGCCCCTGGGGATGCATGCAGGAACGTTTCATAGGAGGTCAAGGAGCCGCTCCGCCTACTACGTGCGGAGCGTCGAGCCAGAGGTGACCCGAAAACTATGCCGTACCCTCAACGATGTGACGCAACCTCACTACATACAGCAAACTCTCCGTCTAACAGCTGATTGCCGATTTCATCCTTACCTAAAGCGGCTTCATTTCAACGGAATATTCAAGCCAAACGGTAAAATTATTAACAAAAACTATTTAACTAACAAGCAGAATTGAAAAAAATGGAGGTTTAGCACGATTAAAGAATAAAAAAATATAAAGGCGGGTTCGTGAGGTTGCGTCCTTACACAATGGGGACGGCATGTTTTTCTAATCACATCTGACTTGACGCATCGCACGTCGAATGCGGAGCGGCTCCCTGTCCTCCTCATAAGCGTTCATGCATTTCGCCCCTGTACATTGATCGCGCCGCGTTGCGGGATCAGCACTATAGGTTTGCATTTCTCCGCGCCACTTGGCTGAAGAAGTATAAGCCATTCGTAAGGTGTCGTTCATACTTCTGCCGCCAAGTAGCGCGGCGAATTGCCATCTATAAACGACTTCTTACGCGTGCGAGTAGCACAGTTTCACTTCACTGTGCCTCGCGTGCTCTCCGTGCGACCTATTGCAACAACACCGTAGATTCCTTAAACCGAAGCTGTCTCCACACGACCAAAAGATGGCACATATGGAAAGTAATCAAGAAAAAAAAAGCATTTTCAAAATGAAAGCGTGCTTAAAGGCATCGTTCGCGCTTGTAGCCATTTTTCCTTTTTCAGGCTCAATTTCATGGATAAGCCCGGTAGACCACACTGGGAAACTTTGGCGCCTCAAAACCTAAGGGTTATCAGGTTTCAAAGGGTTAAAGATGAGGATCCGCCACCAGATCTCACCCGTCATCTAGCTTGTTTTTTCATTGAATGTTGATGCGACCGTCAAACACCATGAAAAACAGTTACGGCACAAACTCTACATGTCGAAATACTTCGAAAATGACCGTGACAAGGCTTCCAAAGGCAGAAAAACGGCAAAAACCATTTTGGCGCGAAATTCAAATCCATATTTGCAATGTGTGTCTATTAACTTTTCTTTACAATTGAAGGTTTCTCATGGGCCTCTTAACATTTTCGTCCACTAGAGAGGCCAAGTTATACAAAAACATGAAAAAATAATATACGGTTTTCTGAGCGTACGATGCCTTTAAGTGACATGACAAGGTAACGAAATGTATGTAGGCCGAGCAGCACTATCTCTGTTTTCTGGCCCTAAACAGTCCAGATGACAGTCAGTAAAAAATCTGTGACGCCAGTTTTTCCAATACAAAAAAAATTTGGTGATGTCGGGCACACCGAAAACCTGACTTTGGTGCCAAACTGGAAATAAACAAGCGGGGAAATCAATAATTTCAGACACTAATCGATAGATGCATACGAAGGCAGCGTGGTTTCCCCCGTAGTGTTTAGTTTAGTTTCGTTGTTGCCCCAACGGTTCCGTGGTCGTGCACAACCCCGTCGGTGGTGGTGGTGTTGATTTTTCGGATTAGACATTCTCACTGCCCCACCTTTTGGTGACTAGTATAGGTGTGATTACAATGATAACACTGCGTCTGATAGCGGCTAGAAGGTCTCAACTAGCAGTCAAATGGGGAAGAATGCGCTGGAAATTATCGTCGTTAAACTACATTTTTAGGGCAGGCGGCTGAAGCAGGCAAAAGCCGATGGGTAAACTTTTGTGATGCACTTGATTAACGCTCATCATTTGGATCATATCGATTGTTTTTTTTACATAGTTCCTTACGCCGACATATTATATGGAACTAGTGAAAAAATGGGTGAAGAGTGAAAAAACCGAAAAAAAATGTATAACACGCATGAGCCCATCAAATTAGTAAGACACCGAGGAAATGTCTTGCAAAATCCGCTTTATCGATTGGTTCAAAATATCTTCTTGTTTACCATTATTATTACTCGAAACTAACTTCAAGTGCATAGCAAAGTTACACCACGAAAAATAACAAGAATTTCAACCCGTTTTGACACGTTGGCGAAAATAAGAATAGTGCCATTTTTTAGGTTTGTGCAGTGTTTCGTGTTTCGGAAAGCTTAAAGGCAGTGTTCACGATGATTTTCGTTCCCGAGTTCTCCGCTCAAAACAAAGCGTTGGCCACCGAGTATTACAGAAATTACGAAGAAACGGCGAGAAACGCACTAATACGTCACATTTCAGTGACATTAATCTCTGGCCTGGACAAGTTGTCCAGTTGTATGAACATGTTCACGATGGTTGTCACCGGTGAAAAATGGGATCAGTCGAAAATGGAAGAATATTCCAGGCAAAATAGTATTAGTTAGGGTCCGAAGAAAATAACGGAGCAACAGAAAGCAAATAATTGTTAGGGACCGGCCCACAAATGATTTTATTGTCACAACGAACAGTTCCTGTGAGAGTAAAGAGGTGGGGTGAGTGTACAGGATTTCGTGACCTTCTAGTGCGTTTTTCTCGATTCCTTCGTCATTTATGTTCTACCCGGGGGCCAAACAATCGATTTGGCTATTAATCTCAAAATCAAAGATTATCGTGAACACTGCCTTTAAGGTTAGTGGCCATCACCCTATCAACATGCGTTTCTATCGATGAATCATCAAGAAATAGGTCTTTTGTCTCTGAAAACTGAAAACACAATGGGTTGATTAAAAAATCTTTCACTCAAAAAAGTAATCTCGAAGAAAATTTTTTTTTTAAATCTATCAAGACTGGTGATACTCACAATCCCGCTTATTTTTCTCATCAGAAAGAAAAATTCTTTGGATAAAAACTGAAATTATAGCATTGAAATTTGGTATCAGCCAATTCAGCTTAAATAACTATTCCACAACTTGGTCTTTTTCCATTAAAACCAGAAAAATAATACTGAATAAGGATAAAAATATAAAATTGACGAGTTTGCAACGGCCTGCACAGTACTGACCTATTTTCTTACTGCTTATTCTCAACAAAACTCATTAAAATGGTAAATAAACATGAAATTCCGGTATTCGAAAATCAACACCGGCCAACGCAGTGCTGTCCTCATATTCTGCTGTTCTTTCTTCAAAAATAGCTATGTATGCTATTACAAAATAAAAATTCAGTATTAGCCAGTTTCTGAATTGCACTTGTCCCCTTTTTACTAGTTTTTTTTTATAGTCCTTGATATATATATATATATATATATATATATATATATATATATATATATATATATATATATATATATATATATATATATATATATATATATATATATATATATATATATATATATATATATATATATATATATATATATATATATATATATATATATATATATACACATATATATATATAATAATAAATCAAAATATCAAGGACTGTGAAATAATAAAAGTTTCCTGACATTCAAATTCGTCAACTATTCACCTCCTGTTTAACGAATTATTTTCTCTACAGACAAGAAACCAGAAGAATTCAAATTAATCATGGAGAAAATGAATCACAAATTAACTGGTGGCTAGTTCACCATTAAATGGCCAGTTTTCTTGCTTTCCAGAGAAAAACAGCCTAAAAATTTAATACCCACTCAGAAATTATTAATAAAAAAGTCAGCATCAAAATGGTATTTTATAGTTTACTTCTTTATATGAGAAGACTTTTTGAAAAATGAATCGCTGAATGTCAAATCAAAGAAATAAAAACTTTGTAATCTCTATTTCCACAGAAAACCGCAAAGCTATGTAATTACATCTCAGTAAAAATCTGAAAATTTTTGAAATTTTTGAAAAAAAAATAAAAAATCATTGTAGAATCAACAAATCAAAATTTAAAAATGAAAATTTTTGACCTGACTTGCAGTTATGTATGAAATAATTTACAGAAGTTCTGACTGAATAGTGAACTGCAGAGACCAAAAATGGATTTTCTGACATCAACGTAAACTGCAAATAGTTTTATTCATGTTTTTCTCAAAAAAAAATCGAAAACAACTAGAAATGATTTATTTATTAACGGCAAGCAAGGTGCTCTATGCTTATTTGGCCTAAGCAGCGGAACCAAGACACTGGATTTTACAATAATAACTAAAATAACATAGCTTATAATTAAAATATTTGAAAAGCAAGTTCTCTTTTTTAAGATGTATATCAAATAATTTACAGAAGTGCTGTCTAAATAGAAAGCTAGAGAATCCGAAAATTATTTTTCCTGACATCAACATAAATCTGCAACTTTTTTCACAAATAAAAACAAAAAAAACTTTAAAAACATAACAATTGCGAAAATATGTGAATGGAAAAATCAGTATTAAGTGATTCAAGATGATACTACTGTTTCGCTGCTGTCGCTTATACATCTTCCAGAGAAATCTCTGTAATTAAAAAAATTAAATTACATATCTAAAAATTAACAAACATAAAATAAACTAATTAGAAAATCAACATTGGCTGGGAGACCAATAACCCGCCACTTCATTGACTATTTCACTCCCAAAAAGCACATTCCGTGAAAATATTCGCTAAAAATAAAATTTCGAAAACATAAATTCATTTTTTGTAATGAGTTCATTGATTTATTGATTTTTTTCCTTTGCATGACTCACTAGTTTTTGGGTGACGCTTAGCCTGATGGATTTTTATTTGAGACGAGTTCTTCGGCAAACTGTCTCGTTCTAATCTCTTCGCTCTAGGATCATTTCAGGGTGATTAACTGCCTGCAGAACGCCTGCAAACGCCACCTCCTCACTACCAGGACCGCAATTAGGCGTCATGCCTTCACGTACTCAAATTGCACACGTGGAACTCGTCGTCGTCAACCCGATACAGTACAGCTGTTCAGATTAGTGACGACCTAATCCGCCGCAGGCCGCGCTCGCGATGTCTGAATCAAGGTGAACCAGCAGCGGCATCGATTAACCAGTAGTATTCATTTCCTCGAATGGGTACTGTACAAGGGGGAATCCGCCGATCAATTCTGTGTGGAGGGTGAGGGACCGCGTTGGTAAATCCCAGCCGCTCACGACGTCAGCCGGGTTTTATCCTACTTACTTAGCGGGCTTAGATGTAAGACGGGTAGTCACGCCCATCGGGACTTAAACCGCCGGATCGTGGGAACCATTCTCGACACCCAAGTAACGACATACTCTGTCAACTATATTTCACTAGTTTTTTTTTCTATTTAGGAAGATTAAATTGTCACCAAGTGCGGCGGAAGTTTTGTTCAAGACTGGCTTTCTCATAATACATCCTTCAATCCCATGGCAAAGTCACAATCATTTCGAGCTGTTTCTCTCTACTTATCTCTAAAAATCTAGTGCGACATCATCCTCAAGTATGTTCACATCTGAAATTTCGTACGGGGTAGGTTCATCAAACCAGCACCAAGGAAAACGCTCTCCTCACACATCATATCCGTAGAAGTTTATAATTTTCAGATCACTATATGACATATCAACTTCGCTGTCGCTTTCCATGAAAAAAGGGTTTCCACCAAAACCTCCGAAGACAATGTTTGCGATTTCAAAAATTGTACTCCAGTTTTCGGTGTTTTTGAGAAGTCAAGTACAGAAATTAACGGAAATTAGGCTTAAGTCCACACAAATGTCTCAAAAATCTAAATAAAAACTGCTCGAAAAAAGTCTCTAGATACTTTAATTACGAATGTTTGGTGTGTTTTGGGGGACTGCTGACCTTGAACAATACAGACGTCTAAAATGGTTTTGCGATTCAAAGTTCTTAGATAAGTGACTCTTCTGCTTCTTGTGCTGAAACTCATTTTGAAAATAAGATGCAGATGATTCAATGCACGTGCTTGGATGCTAGAAACATTCAGGATAAAGGGTATTGTGCTGGGACGATGTGCTGGGACGAGCACAAGGCTTTTAGCAAGAAAGTTGAGAAACAGCTGAGCCGGTTCAACATTTTCGTTGAGAAAAAGAATATAGAATCCGGAGATCAAAACAGGTTTTACAGATACATCAACTCGTTTGGCTCTAAAAAGCGGACCATTCCTAGTTTGGTGGTGAGCAATGATACGGTATCCACAGATTCTGGGAAAGCACAACTGTTTGCCGAAGTTCTCCAAAAGGTCTATATCAGGGAAGATGAGGGGAGCTCAAGTGCGAATTTCACTTCTGTTTCCTACCCCACTATGGAAAATTCCTTGTGGTTCTACAAAGAAGAGATTTTCGAGCTCCTCACCAAATGGCCGAGTTCATTCTCAACCTCTCCGGATCAAATACCTCTTACTTTTGTCAAAAATGTGCTTTGCCAAATAGTACAGCCGCTAGAGTATATATTCAATTTGCGTTACATGCGAGCCGAAGTTCCGGCTCGTTGGAAGCATGCATTTGTGACACCCATACCAAAAAAAGAACCTTACAGCGATCCCTGTAACTATAGACCTATAAGTATAACTTCAATATTCTCCCGCACTTCTGAGAAAATAGTTAAACGGCATGTTTTGAAGCACCTTGAGGATTACCACATCATTCATAAAGAACAGTACGGGTTTTGCAAAGGAAGATCTGTGGAAACTGTCATGCTTACGTCACTGAATGACTGGACAAACGCCATCGAGTCTAAAAATCGGGTTGATGTAGTTTATTTTGACTTTGCTAAGGCTTTTGATCGAGTACCCATCCGTAAACTGCTCCATAAGCTGGCTGTGGTTGGTATCCAACCACGTCTCACTGCATGTATCGAAAGTTTTTTCACGGATAGAACATTTCAAGTTAGGGTTGGGAGAGAGTACTCTTCCTCATTCTCCACCTACAGTGGTGTGCCTCAGGGAGGGTACTTTCACCCATATTGTTTTGATTTTTACTCATGAATTACCCTGTCGCATTTCTAGTTTCAATGTTACATGTAAAATGTACGCAGACGATATCAAAATTTATAAGGTCATAAAAAACTCAGAAGACGAAGAGAATATGCAAAGTGCCGTTTCTTTTGTCCAGACCTGGGCCACTGAACATAGCTTGCCCCTAGCCGCCGAAAAGTCTAAAGTGTTCACGGTCGGTGGCACATTGCCGGCGTCCACTAGATACTCAATTGGAAGAGTAAATTTGAGCCAAGTAACGGAAGTGCGTGACCTCGGATTTTTGCTGAACCATAAGTTGGACTTCCTAGCTCATTGCAGAAATATCGTTCAAAAAGCGACATACCGGACCTACAACTTGTTTAAGACTATCAAAAGTAAGGATTCCAGAATACTTATTAAGGCCTATAAAATATATGTCCGTCCAATACTGGAGAGTGGAACCACTGTTTTCAGTCCATATAGAAAGAAGGACATCGAGTTACGAGAACGAGTTCAGAATAATTTTACGCGTAAACTTATGCTGAGATGCAGTGGGCTGCCCTACGATCGTATCCCCAATGGTACAGATAGAAACAAGCAGTTAGGTCTGTGGTCCTTAAGGAGTAGGAGAAACCGTAATGATTTGTCAATGATGTACAAAATCCTGACTGGGAGGGTCTCTGTTGACTTTTCTAACGTTCTGACATTCACTTCTAGTAGAACCAGGAGTGGTGGTTTTGGTATTCGAGGCTCTGTAGATAGAAGCCAAGTCAGAAGAAATTTTTTCTGCAACAGAGTGTTCCACAAATTTAGAACCCTATTGAAGGGAGATGTTTTAGCTATGACACCAGGTGCGTTTAGGACTTTCATCAGTTGCCAAAGAGTTGTTCGAGAATCTTAACTTTGAAACGTATCCTCTTCTTTTTGCCATAAGTGGTTAAAATTTTTCATTTTTACGTTGTACTTTCTGAAGTTGCTATCAGAACTTGATTCCGTTGTGTTCCTTTTTTTTATTGTATTACAACACGTGCGACCATATGGTCCACGTCCATGAAATAAATAAAATAAATAAAAGTATTCAGAAATTAGACAACTGTTCCTTTGGTGGATAATTGAACGCTGGACAACAGTTATATGACGTGGGCGGGGGATCCAATGCGTCGGCTGGTCCATGGTACTTCACCCTTTTCCTAGCTCGTACTTCGGTCCCTAGAATTCTATGACGGACCCAAAGCTTACGTTTCCGCAAAAAAAATCCGGAAATTTTTCGATTGCGAACACTGCCTTTGGAAGCAGTTCTTCCGATGATTTTTCATTTTGGGATTCTTTTCTGAAACGGTTTTCTTTGTCAAGGGTAGAGCTGAAATAACAAAGAATTGAGTAAACATAAAGAGTTACACTCATATTCCTCCTCTTTACTCCGACAAGGGACGGATACATACACAAAGTATGTCGCCATTACAAATGAAATGTAAATTTCCGAGACCAGCATTTGACGCGAGTTTTGAACCTTCCTTTTACAACTGCGGAGCATTTCTCTGAACGGATCTACGAGTGTTTTTTGTCTTTCAACAGAGTTTTTTGGCAAAGTGACATTACTTCTGCTGTAACCTGGTAAAAAACCTTATAAAAACCAAACACAGAACCCATATTTGTGCTCAGCTTTTTGACAACCCACTGCACAACGTTGGAACAAAAAAATTGATCTCAGCCGCAGGACCCCAAAAATGAGATTGAGATGTCCCCATGGGCCGTGAAGGTCGAAAGAAAATTTTAGTCCAAACCGGTCCAAGTAATTTCACAATAGAAACCAGGCATAAGGATCAGAACTTCACTACTGAAAAGCTTCATCTTTATACAAAATGCTCTAGCGAATTACTGCTCCTCAACGCTTTAGGTGATGAATATGAGTACTTTACAATAGTGTAAGAAACAAGGGCACCATTTGTTCGATCCTCCCACCTCATTTCTCACTGCAGCACTCACTGCCGCTGCGCCAGCAGACGGCGTTGCGTGCTAGTTTCACTTGATCTACTGAGGTGCGCGTTTCGTTTATTAGAGCACTGTCTTCCAGTGTACAAAAAACACTGTGTGATGATTCCTGGTGCAGAAATCGCATCGGTGCACCTCAGAAGACGCCGGAGATACACTGATTACACGTTATGATGCGCCAAAGTGCGAAGCGCTAAAAACGCTCATAACTCCATTCCGCGAGGATTTCCGCAGCAGCAATGGGAAAATTCGGATTCCAAGTCGAAAATGGGATCTAGAACCGTACATATAATCTAATTAAAATGGCCACTTTTTGTCCTTTCCTTGTCAGAAGAACTGTTTGCTTTGACAAAGAAAGCTTTTGTGAACCCGTTCTCTGGAATTCTCTACTCTGCTGCTCCGTTCATCTTTTTGGACCCTATTCAATACTGTTTTACATAGAATATCCATTTATTTTAAAGTTTGCGCATCAAAAAGTATCTTCGGCGTTCCCTGATCATTTGTCGGTTTCTGGGACTTAACGTCTGTCTATTTAGTGAGCGGCAGGTCTGCTAAAAATCTATTCATACTCCCAGCGCCACCGCCTGACACACGTGATGCGCGAGCGTCGAGTATGGATGGCTTGACGCCACGACTGACGCGCTGGTGTTAAGGAGTGTAAACAACCCCTAATTACTAGTTCCCAGACGCAAATCGCAGTAGCTAAGCATCCACCCCCCCTCTTCCCGTCGCAATTTGTCCTATTGCAGCAACGCGACCGCTCGCGTGTGCATTCGGGATCTTCAATGATGTAATATCCCACGCAGACACATATCACACCCTCAGGTTTGCGATCAAAAAAATTTCATGATTTCTACGAGAATCGTGACATTGCAGGTTTCTTTGGGCGATCGATTCATCAAGTCAGGAGTTTCATCTGATCTTCTTCATTTTTTGACGGACAGGAAATCGGTTTTTATCCGATTTTCATCCATGTTCAACGCTTTTATCCGGCCAGCTAATCGCTTCTCATCACATAACAGTTCGTTTTCGTCTTACAAGATAATCGGATCCTTCAAAATATACCCTACTGATTCCCGGATTTTGCACTCTTCACGTCGTACGGAATTCTCCAGATGGTCTTATTCCAGGTCGGATCGATTTTCAGCTAATAATCTCGCAACGGGGGACACGGCGATGTGTTAATGATCCATATCAACTTAAAATTGATACGCATTGTTTTCACGGTTGCGGTCGCGTGTCGCCGGAAGTATGATCGCGGCCGAAGACTTTCTCTTTCATGGAAGCATGCGTTACATTTGTTGCTTTTAATTCTCTCTATTTTTTCTCTATCAGTCCAGACTCTCCACCCATGTCATCGCGAAGTCCTGCAAATAGTCGCCTGTCGAAAACCAGTTTCTACCTCTACTGTATCATGGCGAATTCCGGAGGCAAATCCGCTTATATGCAAGTGTGTATGTCTATGTGAGCATGATGATCAGCATCATTATTATTCCATACCCTCTGTCCAACCCACGCTGCCGCATCGAAAAAACCGGCTGGGCCTACTTCGGGGGCTACCGTAATCCGTCAAATCCAAACTGCGAGTGAAGTTCTGGCCGGCTGGTTGGGGTAGGCAATCATAGTAAATGATAGAGAGTCACGTGAAAAGTAAGTCTAGCAATGCCCGTCAGATTGTACATTCAATCACACACAAATATGTGCGGATTATGCAATTCTGAATATTATTTTTCAATTCCGGCGAGTGCCTTTTCTGCTAGAAGCTTACGAAATGTATTTATTTCAATTGACTAAGACGGATCACGAGCGCCTCTCGTGCCCCGCACAGTGTCGTTTAGGATAATTGTTTCTTGGATATTATCTTCTACACACACACATTCAAACACATCTGCCGGCTTAGGGATCTGTGTTGGAGGAAAGGAACTCCAGGAGGCGAAAAAATCAAAAAAAGCGAAAGGAAGCAAAAAAATGTAATGTTCGATTCAGGTTTATGGACAATACGCTATTTCGACAAACGCTAGCGGTGTCGCGAAGATCATTCCTTTGCTTATCCGATATTTTTCAGTGATGTGGGCAGCCAGGATTTCATCTTCAAATGTTGAGGAAAATGAAGAAAAATATTATTTCTCACTCAAAGGCAGTGTTCACGATGAAAATTGTTTTTCTGTTTTCTCGCCTATCATGCTGATTCCAATGATGTCTCTGAAATCGTACAAGACCTTCTGAGAACGGAGTTATGGTCCCTCAAAAATTGAGCTGAGGAAACATGGTGGACGAGTTGTCCAAGGCTTGTAACTTCCGTCTTTTGCAGCCGATGTATGCGAGCTGACCTGAGTAAAGAGAGAAGCTGAGAATGAAGGAAAGAACGGGTCGAATGATTGGAATTCATCGCTCATCTCACGATCTTGAGCATTCATTTGTTCACGTCGGTGGGCGTGTGATGCGCTTTTGAGGTTTGCCTTGCTCTCGATATGGCAACTTCAAGCTCTTTTGGAGCTTTTCCTGGCTGGTTTTCATGCGTTCTTTCGACGTCAACGTTACAGAGTGTCCCTCCACTACCCATTCCTAGTGGAAACTGAAACACATTTTTTATCGTGAACACTGCCTTTAAAGGCATCGTTCGCGCTGAAAATCAATTTTCATTTTTCAGGCTTAATTTCATGATAGAGCCCGGTAGGCCACACTGGTAAACTTTGGCTCGTTAAAAACGTTGTGCAATGAGGTTGGAAGGCGTCAAAGATGAAGATCCGCCACCAATTCTCACCAGTCATCTAGCATTTTTTCCTAGAATGTTGGTGCGACCGTAAGGCCTCTTTCAGAGTTCGATCGCTGCGCGACGCGATGGCATGTTTTGAATACGTATCGACGTGCTACGCGATCTCGATCGATGCTCATGATTATCATCCCATCGCTTCGCGCGGCGATGGAACTCTGAAAGAGGCCTAAGACAGCATGAAATATTGTTGCGGCACGAACTTCACATGCAGAAAAACTTCGAAAATGGCAATGACGAAGCCTCCAAAAGCAGAAAAACTTCAAAGAGGATTTTGGCGCAAAATTCAAATTCGTATTTACAATGTGTTCCGATTGACTTTTCTTCACGAATAAAGGTTTTTCATGGCTTCTTCGACATTTTCGTTCACTAGAGAGGCCAAGCTACAAAAAACAGAAAAAATAATATACGGTTTTCTGCGCGTACGATGCCTTTAAAGGCAGTGTCCACGATGAAAACCATGTCTGATTCTTTGGTGGAGATCGGCAGCTACGGGGCCTAGCGCAACCCTAACGTTGAAAAAACTAAGAAAAATGAGCTCGGAACGGCCCCCTTCGGGCCCAAAGTTGGACACCCGTCAGCTCGTCACCCCCAGATGCACTTTCCACGCCCACCGGCGTGAACAAATGATTGCTCGAGATTGTGATATGAGCGATGGTTTCCGATCTATAGCCCCGTTCTTCCTTTTATTCCCAACTTCTCTCTTTACTCAGGTCAGCTCGCATACATCGGCTGCAAAAGACAGAAGTTATAAGCCTCGGACAACCCGTCCACCATGTTTCCTCAGCTCAATTTTTGAGGGACTATAACTCCATTTCCAGAAGGTCTTGTACGATTAGAGAGACATCATTGGAATCAGCATGGGACCGCCTTGAAGATAGGTGGAAAAGCAGAAAAACGATTCTTATCGTGAACATTGCCTTTAAAGAGTATCACGTTGAAATCTATACAAAACATAATACTGCTTTTTCATTAAAAATGATTGACAAAAAAAATTGAAACACACCAAAAAGGGTGAAGCCGTTGACCGCTCCCCATGGTAACTGAAATCTAACGAATAAGCTAGCATTGACTCACCCTATTTAAAATCCTAAAAACGAAGTAGAAGACGAAAAAATGGATAAACCTCCAGCTTTCCGCCAGATCAAAGCTTGGGTGGACATTCGCATTCGAACACACTTTGTGTTTTGGAAAAAGGAGACAACCATTCGTAAGCTCACATCACTTTCCACCCTACGCTAGCTTTCACTTTATGAGAAGGAATTCGATTGTTCTTCAGAAACTTTTTACCTTTCTACCTAATTTTGATCCAGCAAAAGTAGGGTTTGACGGGCCTATCATGTCAAATACTCATATTTACCATAATATTTTGCTATGACCCACCGCTCCGCAGCTTGCTTGGCCTAGACTCATCTGAGCGAGCTAGGATTTATACTAAAGTCCACCAAAAGTTGCTCATCTACTTATCAATGGGAAGCGGCCGGCAGGAGATCGATATGCATGAATTCCTACTCTGAGAATTTTGACCGAGAAACAGCCGCTAAATAGCCTCCAAATAATGCTCGCAGCGAAATAGCCGAGAAACAGCCGCTGAATAATGCTCGCCGCAAAATAGCCGCCAAATATTGCTCACCGCGAAATAGTCGAGAAATAGCAGAGAAATAATGCTCTCCCGGTAGATATACGGAGCATTCCAAAGGCATGATTCAGATGTCAGCACCTCCGTCGGTTCAGTTACCCAAGTTTGAGGTACTTATACCTCGTTCAGCCTCTGGAGGCCCCGCCCAAGCGCTGGTGGGCCTAGATGGTGAATCGGCGCGCCGGCAACGGTTGCGCCTTAGTCAATTTTGTTTACTTCTGAGTATTTCTTGGTTTTGTCTCGGCTATTTCTCGGCTACGTCGTGTCCGTTCCGTGAAAAGCCAAGAAGTAGCCGCGAAATATCCGAGAAATAGCCCACCAGGAGCCGCTGCGGAACCTGATGAGCTATTTCCCGGCTATTTCGCGGCCAAAACTCTCAGAGTAGGCGTCACCGGTTGAGCACGAGCGGTTGTGCTGCAATGAGTTTCATGCACATTGATCTGCAATCAACCGCTTCTCATTGATATGTAGATGTGCAACTTTTGTTTCACCTTACTATATGTAACATAAAAGCGCAATTACGATTCACACTTGCGGACAACCGCTGTTGCATCACGCAACACTATAATGGCCAAGCTGGAGCAAAGGTTAATCATGTCGGGACCACGTGGTCCCAGTGCGATTATCATCGTGTTGCGTGATGCAACAGCGGTTGTCCGCAACGGCCGTTCGGGAGTTTGCTCCAATGACGACGGTGTATGCTGAAATTCAGTGGAAACAGTCAGTGCTGATCATATTCGGGTGCTTCTAAATACCACGGGGCAAGCTCACAAAGTTGCCATACTGACACGTAGATCATCTGAACCTCCTGACGTTAAACAATAGCCGATATAATTCTCAGCAGGGCGTGAATATTGATTTTTCTAGAAACTCAGTGATTTACTATTTCGATATTTTCTGTATTATCAGACTAGTTTAGAGCCGTTCTCGGAGAAATGATCGATCATTTACAAAGTGATTACTATCGAGCAGTAACTTGGCCATACACTTCAAAGGCTCAGTCCAACCTCAGGGGTAGTTTTAGAGATCATACGTAATCCAGCCGTCCTGTATAGTGCACATTCCATCCGATCGGTTTCGGATAAAAACAAAAACGGCTTCCTCTCTCCGATTTCAGTTTCATCTCCCAACTAGAGAACATTTTCCAAACAAGAGTCAATGTACCATTCGTATGATATGAATTTCGCGATCAAATTATTGTTCAGTGCTCCAAGATTTTAATTTATCCGAAATTATCCGAATTTTGAATTTCTGCTCTAATTTTAATTTGCTCGCCCACAAAAGCTTTATTTGAATTGCGATGAGTGATCTGCTGATATTTCAATTCTGATACATCAGAAAATGTGCGTCATGTGTCCAAATAAACAAAATAAAAGAGGAAAAATTGCAATTTAAGTTTTATCGGAAAAATTTCGGATGGAATGTATACCGTATAGCAACCTTGCCGACTGTAAACTCTCCGGTTGCTCAAATGTGTCTCCGGCTGCTCAAATGTACGAGAAAAGTTATATGTAGCATCCAGTTGCTTCTCCCCCACCCCCTCCAAAAAAACAAACATTTCCTTTGCTCATATCCAGAACGTGATGCGCGATGGATTCTGCTTAAAATCTATGTCCTTCTTCTTGTTGTCGGTCTAGCTTTGTATAATATTTTGGTCTGCTCCAGTGCAATGGCAGCGAGTCACCAGATTAGCAAGCTGATGATAACTCGTCCACGAAATTCCCACCCTTCGAATTCTCCTTATTCTTAGGGCCATAACTCCGTTCGTAGTCGGTTGTGAGTTTCTGATTCCCGAGGTAGAGCTCTATAGCCAATCGACAGTTATGTATATTAAAAGTCGATCAATGCACGTCGGGTCCTATAGCTCGAAAACTGAGCAGTTCTACTGGGCTACTGAACAATCGAGAAAAAGTCACAACCTGGAACCTAAAAAATGTGCATTCACCACAAAAAAAAGAGTGGGTGGACTTTTAAGCTATAGAAGATGCACTATTTTCGTATTAACAGAAAATCTTGCTAGAAAGGTGATGTTATGTAAGCAGATTGCACTCGCAAAGAGGATTCCCGCAATACCCATATTCTGTTTTTCAGATGCTTAAGAAGCTCCAGTCCGAGCTCAAGTCAGAAGAACTATCACCTGGGAAGGATGAGACATTTTACAGAGAAAAACACTTAGAAGTCACAATTGGATGAGTACAACTGTAAAGACCGTCCAAATTACACGGTTCGATCACACGGTCGGCGTGCGTGTCAAGCGCCCGTAACATGGAAATTTTCCGGATCCTGAAATCGATTAAAAGGATCATTAGAAGGCTATAGCATAATATCCACGTCAGCTGGCTATAATCGTCGAGAGGCTCGTCCGAATATATGCGCTCGAGACGGCCGCTCGATACGCACGCGGACCGTGTGGGCGAGTAGTCTCATCCGGATACACTCTAGTTGTTTATGTTATAGTTTGGTATTTTGTGCTGTTATGTTATGTTATGTTATGTTATGTTATGTTATGTTATGTTATGTTATGTTATGTTATGTTATGTTATGTTATGTTATGTTATGTTATGTTATGTTATGTTATGTTATGTTATGTTATGTTATGTTATGTTATGTTATGTTATGTTATGTTATGTTATGTTATGTTATGTTATGTTATGTTATGTTATGTTATGTTATGTTATGTTATGTTATGTTATATTTATGTTATGTTATGTTATGTTATGTTATGTTATGTTATGTTATGTTATGTTATGTTATGTTATGTTATGTTATGTTATGTTATGTTATGTTTTGTTATGTTATCATCATCGTGATCGATTGCTCAATGCTCTGCGAGCAGATGGAGTCCCGGAAAAGTATGTTCGGTTAATCGAGGACATGAACAAAGGAACAACAGCAGCAGTTCGTACACCTGTCGGATTTACGTCAGCTTTCGAGGTGAAAACAGGAGTAAGGCAAGGAGCCGTTGCAGGACCTTTTCTTTTCAACTTCGCCGTTGATGACATCATGCGTAGAGTTGCAGAACAGTTTCCTGCCGATGTGATCCTAACACCATCAGGACGCTCCCTTGTCGACCTGGAGTACGCCGACGACATCGTGTTATTCGCTGAAAACAACGCAAAACTGCAAAGGATTGTGAACGTCGTTTCGCTGTATGCCGCAGCCTATGGACTTCGTCTTCGTCCCGACAAATGCAAGCAGATGTGGGTCTCTCAGAGGCCTCCAACGGGAGTTTGTGTGGACGGACAACATATCGAACTGGTGGACGATTTCTGTTATTTGGGCTGTTTGCTGAAGAACGATGGTAGTTATGCAGCGGATATTCGACAACGATGTGCGAAAGCTACGTCTGCATTTAATTCTCTAACCAAGTGTTTGTGGTCTACCACCATCGCGAAGGAAGTCAAGTTGCGCGTCTACCTATCCGCTATTCGCCCTATCATGATGTACGGATCGGAGACGTGGGCAGCACCGAAGACGCAGATGGAAAGGTTGGATTGCACGGAGAGGAAGCTTTTCAGGCGTTTGCTTGGATATTTCTGGCCGCGTGTATGCCATAACGAAGACCTTTACAAGGAAATCGACGCAGTACATAAACGCTTGACACGAGGGAGGTTCCAGCATCTCCTAACGCCATCTCAAGCAGCAATGGAAAGTCGACTTCGACTGCACGGGCATATACTAAGAAGAACGCCGGATCGTCTCGTACAACACGCTTTGAGAATGCTTCCAAATCCTGTCTGGAAACGGCCACCTGGGCGTAGGCGAAAGTTCTGGACGGATGTGGTTAAAGAGGATTTAAAGTCACTCGGCATCGAAAGACAGTTCAGGCGCGATGTTTCGTTTCGCAGGAAATGGAATAGTGACAGCTGGATGGAATGTGTTCAAATTGTGGCTGAAGACCGTGAAAAATGGACACGGCTGACTACTAGGACGGCACACCTCGGTGAAGATGCGGAATGACCGCGTCAGGCGAAAGCCAACCGAATAAGTCAAGTAAGTCAAGTCATGTTATGTTATGTTATGTTATGTTATGTTATGTTATGTTATGTTATGTTATGTTATGTTATGTTATGTTATATTTATGTTATGTTATGTTATGTTATGTTATGTTATGTTATGTTATGTTATATTATGTTATGTTATATTTATGTTATGTTATGTTATGTTATGTTATGTTATGTTATGTTATGTTATGTTATGCTATGTTATGTTATGTTATGTTATGTTATGTTATGTTATGTTATGTTATGTGACGGCAGGTTTTTTTTTACTGGAGGCAGACTGGAAAGAGTCCTATATTTGCCTCCACTATTGAATTAGTAGGTGATTAGCGGCTGTCCTCTCCTTTTGGCGGCTCGCTTATTGTGCTGTCAAACACTTTCCCGGCGAGAGTCAAGAGGTCGCCGTAGAGCCGATTGACAAGTTTGACGACGAGGTCTTAACATCAATCCAGGCCGCAGCAAATACTCCGCCCTAACACGCGGTAAATAGTGATGATCCCCAGTTGTACTAAGGCTTTTTGTCGCTTTGCATAGGGGTGAATTGGGAAGTATAAAGGCTATAAACTAGTGTTCGCAGGACACCTTATTCGACATACTTTCCTCACTGAACCTGGAACACCTCCTCAGTAGGTGCACCCCGAGCGTCTTAACTTCGAGATTCTCACACAAAAGTCGGCAATCCACAATCATCCAGGAAAAGCTGCTCAGTCAACGTCTCCACTTCCCCTCTTTGACAAGCGTTCTGCTCTCTCTGACGACAGCACAGTGTGTGCTGTGGCGGTAGGCGATTTCGGCAGTTTGCCATTAGGTTCGGCCGGGCTGAGCCGGCTGATCGTCGTCTCATCCCCTCGAGCGGCCCGGCGCCGACGTCGACGCAGCCCGCAACAGCCATCCCGTACTCCCTACCATCACGCCATCACGACCTTCTCGACTCTCGCAATATACCTTTCTTAGAAAATTTCTGGCATTTTCGAAACTTTCAGGACCAGGAACTTTTTGTGGTCTCTGTTGAACAGAAAACAATCTTTTGGCTCCGGGCAGAAAAATCCATACAAATACTTCTCCAAGTAACTTTTTTGATGTGAATTAATTGAGATTAAGAGGTTTTTCCATACCAGCATTTTTTTATACCAGCACGTTTCCATACCTAATAATATTAATAATAATAATAATAATAATAATAATAATAATAATAATAATAATAATAATAATAATAATAATAATAATAATAATAATAATAATAATAATAATAATAATAATAATAATAATAATAATACGACTGCTCATCATTATTGACAAATAATTTCATTTATTCGTGAGTTCGAATTTTCAACATATTTGAGTCTTTCATTTATTCACGATTCCAAATGTATTTCGTTTTCAGAATTTCGAGTTTATCGGAAATTTAAAGACAGGGTTCGCGATAAAAACGACTTTTGAGCTTTTTCCATGAGAATGTAGATTTGTTCATCACAAAAGTAAAAATAAGTGAAAAATCGGAAATTCGTGGGGAAAACCTTCAAAAACAAAGCTAATTACCGGTGTCGGCCGTTTCGCCTAATTAACGAGATTTTCATCAAAGGCAGTGTTCACAATAATCTTCAATTTCGAGATTATTCGCAATATTGATTAAGTGGCCCCCGGGTAGAACTAAAATGACCTAGAAATTGAGAAAAACGCACCAGAAGTACACGAAATCCGTAAGTATCACCCCGTCTCTTAAAGGCAGTGGTCGCGCTCAAATATGCTCGTCTTCTTTTCCCCTCTAAACCCTTTTCTGGGTATAGAGTAGTAGAGCCTACAAGAAAAAATCGCGAAAAAAACGCTGTTCTGGGCCGAATTCAAAGCCTGAACTTTCTTGTCTTTTGATGGTGGACGAGTCCACCCCACATCATCGGCATCGATGATCTCTAGTATCAAGAACATCAGCTGGCTTGAACTTGATTTTCAATCAATGAAACTTCGGATTTATGTACACATCTAGTCAAAAACATTGACTAAAGTGCTAGCTTTCATTGTTCAACTATTTGATTAGGTAAATTTGCATTTATTTCTTCCTCTGAGTGTCGATGATTTTTGATTGCTTGGCATGAGACTGTGATCTTTCTGTGCACGTGTGCACGGACTGGAATTTTAGGGTCTTAATAACTCTAATTCTAGCCCGTTTTTCACTGCGCTACCTTCATAGTTTTTGAGCTGTTTTATATCTAAGCTGATTTTTGTAGTTTTTTCGATAACGTTTTTCATCGTGACCACTGCCTTTAAGTATCACAGGACGTGGTTGTTGTGACAATGAAATCTTTTGTGGACCCGTCCATTGCAATTCTCAACTCTCTATTGCTCCGTTCCTTCCTTAGGAACCTTACGAATCCTGCTTTGCATAAAATATTCTTCTATTTTCGATCGAACCAATTTTCCACCGGTGACAACCACCATGAACATGTTCATCCAAGCGGACAACTAGTCCATGCTATTGAATAATGCCACTGAAGTACGACTTTTTAATGCGTTTCTCGCCGTTTCTTCGTAATTTCGGTAACACTTGGAGCCAAACGCATTGTTTTATGTGAAAAACTCGGAGACGAAAATCATCGTAAAGACTGCCTTTAGTGCTTGCCCATCCGCCTTTTATTTTGCTGCTAAACTGGCCTATAGTCTCCAGAAACCCTCAGAAATTACTTTAGAAGCAAAATGGAAGTTGACAAAACAGGCCTTCACACAAATCTCGAAAATTGGGGGCGGAGGGCACCAAGAAGTAACTTGTTCCGGAGCGTTTTTCTCAAACTTTTCACTTATTTTCACTTTTGTGATGGCCAGATCTACCATTCCATGGGGATAGCACAACAACCGACTTTATCGAGAACCCTGCCTTTGAACTACTCTGCCTATCAATTAATTGTACTCAAATAGCATATAAGATTTTTTTGATATCCGACCAATTTTAAATTATTTACAATAATTACTAAGCGAAATTGATCCGGAAATCTAAAAAAAGTATTCGAGAAGCGGAAGGAAAATGCGATTTTCCGAATGTATATATTCGACTGTGCAGAGAACTTGTATCTAACTGAAGAAAAACTTCATTTGATCGCAAATTTTGAATAACATTATTTGAAAAACTTATTCCCTCGGAAAGTTCAATGAGGCCCTGTCTCTAAAATTGAGTCATGAGGGAATTTCGAAATAAGGTGATTCCAGAGAAATGTGTCTTTCAGAAGTACTGAAACCGGTTATTCAAATCAATATTTTATTGGACAATATCTGGAATGCGGTGTTCGGATCATTTGTCAATTAAAAAAACAATGTCGAGTATCCATACCTAGGAGCAATACTTCCAGGAGCCCTTCCTCCATTTTAGCCCGAACGACAATTTTTCATTGTAGGGATGAGGCGAAAATACTGTTTAGCTATGCAAAAATTTTTGATCACCTCAACCTATGGTGGACACATACCAAAAGTTTTGGCGCAAAATCCCATTTTTTTCTGAAATTGAAAAAAAAGTAACAGAAATGATTAGCAAATTTAATTATAACAATAAAATACTTACAATGAAAAAAAACATTCACTGGTCTCATTTTTCGCTGCAATCGCAATGGCAGACAAGAAAAAAAATTGGTACACCGTCAAGTAGAATTTGCAAGTCACTGGAGATGGATTGTGCATATATATGAAATGCAAAAAGGTAGTAAACGAATCGAGCAAAGAATGAAAACTGCATGTTTCTAGACACCAGTCTCGGTTACCCAAAAGTTAAGTCTATCATAGTCCTACCGTAGTGTCCGTGACTAGCTCAAGCATACATAATTGCGTAAACGACCTAATTATGGCCTTTACTATCTGCCGCGTATCGCATCACCTGTCATGTATCCGCTCGGTTACGCTTCGGTATTCCATGGGTTAGGCCACGTAGCGGGTCAGGAAATCTTGGCGGAGTCTCTCAAACCCTTTAGCTACCCTACGGGTTTAAGAAATTGGTGATCCATTCCCTTGAGATCAAGCAGCGCATAGGACCTTGTTGTGAGAATGGGAAACTCCACCCATGCATAGTTCGATCCCATAAGGGCTACATGGTCCGTCCGAACCCTATACTCCCTCAGAGTTTTCCTGAGATTTGATATACCTCTTCCCAGAACTTGAATAAATTCAACTAAATCTTAGTTTCACCTCAAAGTCCTCTACAAGTCCAATGTTGCACAAATAGTCCTCACCCGGGTAAGTTCACCCAAGAACACGCAACGAAAGAGAGAAAGGTAGATCGGGCTTAGCGTCACGGCCAAGCATGAAAACACGTCCTTTGATAGGATTGGGTGACTGAGAGTGGTGTGCTGTGTGTGGCGCACATTTGTGTGTACCATACTTCTTAAAACGCCCTTCCTTACACTCTCTCATACACAGACACACACATACACCAGACAGTTAACCCATTCATTCACTCATTCGTTCATGTGCCTACAAGGCGCCTTACAGCATATTTTAGCCCATTTTTCTAGAGTTACCTGGGTCAAAACCGCTTCCTCCAGAGTATATCTCGCCAACGCAGAGAATTTCGGCTTTCAACCTAAGGTTTCTGGATTTTGGAGAAAAACGAATATTGAATCTTGAAGTTTCGACACTCAGTCAAATCGAATTATCGATCTTATGGTGAGCCTGTATAATCAAAGCCAAATTTGTTTTCACTCGGAGATTTGATTTTTAGCAGCGTATTCTTGTCAGAAATTTTCTCAAGTCAACAGTGTGAGATTTGTCGCCCTCTAAGTTATTATCCCAACCTAAAAGCCATGGAAAACTTAATTTTTCGGTGTCCTAAGTACAAATCCCAAGTCCGCTTCTCGGCATTCTGTGGCTTTCTGTAGCTTACGTTAAAGTCCGTCTGAATGAGACTGTCCGCCTACGCGGTCGGCGTGCGTGTCGAGCTGTGGTCAGGACAGCATTTTTCCTGACTCAGATACAGCCCACTGGGATATTATTCTCTACTCGTGTGGTATTCTTGCTGATAGGTTCACAGGTCCCAAACCGATGAACACGCTCGCGGACCGCGTGGGCGGACAGCCTCATTCAAAAAGTTTCTAGATATAATGGAATTTGACTGGCATAGCCTACATACCTATAGCGCATAGTATTTTGAAGATCAACAAATGGGGTTGAATTCGTGTCCATCTCCCAAACAATCCTCACAGAAGAGCTTTCAGCCAGATCTGATACCTTGACAAAACTACCTTATGCTCAGCGTAACCTATGGTAGTCTGCTGAAAATCGATGAACAGCTCTCAAGCTACTGTTAGAGGCAGTGTTCACGATAATCTTCAATGTTGAGATTATTCGCTATATTGATTAAGTGGCCCCCGGGTACAACTAAAATGACATAGAAATTGAGAAAAACGCATCAGGCAATTCTCTACTCTCTATTGATCCGTTCTTTTCTTAGGGCCCTAACTAATCCTGCTTTGCGTAAAATATTCTTCCATTTTCAATTGCCCCAATTTTCCGCAGTTGACAACCACCGAAAAACATGTTCATACAACAGGACAACTAGTCCACGTTATAGAAAAATGTCACTGAAATACGACGTTGTAATGTGTTTCTCGCCGTTTCTTCGTAATTTTGGTAACACTTGGAGGCCAACGCATTGTTTTGTGTGAAAAACATTGGGACGAAAATCATCGTGAACACTGCCTTTAGAGGCAGTGCTCACGATAAAAAACCGTATTTTGGTCTGCGTCGTTTTTGTGTACGTAAGACCACGAAGACTAGGTTGGTAGGGAAGAGTTCTCGCAGAACTCTCAAATAGCGGAGAGAACTGTTTAAAGAAACCTCTGGAATATCAAATTACGCCTGTTCGGTGTGTGTCGGGGAACTGCGGACAAAGCGTAAAACCTATCGTCGACAAAGGTTGTGAGCTTCACATATCTTTGTTAAGTGATTTTGTTTCCTGCTCCTTGCACCGAAATCTCTTAGCAAAAAGATGGGCTAAAGCACCTTCATGTATCTCAGAGTCCTACGCGATAAAGAATATTCCAAATTCTGAAAATGTTTCTCTGGTGAAGGACAACTGTTATATGACGTGGAGGTGGCGACCGAATGAATGGGCTGGCCCACGAGATTTTCTCCCATTCCCCGGCCGTTTTTCCCGTACTTTCCTGTTTACGCTTCTTAGAGCCCAACCCAAACGCTTACATTTTTTGCCATAAAACGAGCAATTTTTTATCGTGAACACTGCCTTTGAGGCCTCAGTACCCTTCAGAAAGAGCTTCAAGCAAAATCCGTTAAGTTTTCTTCACACCTAAAATCTCCTTGGTCCATAGTAAACGTCCTGACTCCAATGTTAAAACTCCTCCGTAACCCTCGAAGATCTGAGTATCAGCTACAAAGTGATTCGGAAACAAAAAAATAGTGTTTCCGATTCAGTTTGTAGCTGCTACTGAAAACTTCGATTTTCGAAGAATATGTTTATCACAATCGGCCAAATAGTCCAGTACTACATACTATCGTTCTCAGAGCCAAACTCCGGTCCGCAATTACAGACTACGGCTGTTGCATCACGCGACACGTGATAATCGGGCTGGGGAAAGGGTGAATCGTACCGGGACCAAGTGGTCCTAGCACGATTAACACGTGTCGCATGGTGCAATAGCCGTAGTCTGCAAATGCGGACAGGAAATTGGCCCAGGGAACGATAGTACTTCCCTTGCGAGTCGCTGATGCTCTTTTTAACCCTTTATTTTCTTCGTGACAAATTTGAGACCTATTGAATCTATATCAGGGGAAAATCCAAACATTGCATTTTCTCTGTCACTTCACCCCTTTGGGAACCCTAATACGTAACCAAAAGATGCCTCGTATCACCCTCAAATGGAAGATAGAGCCCTGCTCGACCCCGTCAGCGCGTGTCTATGTCCATATTTGTTCTGATAATTACCCTAATGGGGTGGTGGTAACTGATGCGAATCCAAGCGTACCGTGGCCGAGCTGCAGCAGCATTTTGTCAACACCTCCTTTTTGGTTTGTTGGCTCATTCACTCCCGCATATCATGTAATTAGCCTTGAACCGGCCCTGACCATTTGACATGAACTTTCGACACCAGACTTCATATGGGTGCAAAAAATTCAATTGTCTGCTTTCAAGATCGCAGAATATTTTTTTCGCGTTCAGCTCTTTGAACATTTCACCTATTCATAGAGTTCAGGTAATAAATTTAGTCTGATGAATGGACGGGGCTGCAACGGTAGATCGCCGTGCGCGAATCGATACTCCGTTGGCCAGTGATGAATGACCGCACGGCCAGCCACCTGGTCTATGCGCCAGACTAAATCAAATACGGGAACCATATGTACTTATGTATTAAAAGCAGTGTTCACGATGAGAAACGTTTTCGAAATTCCACTAGGATCGGGTAGTGGAGGGACACTCTGTAACGTTAACGTCGAAAGAACGCATGAAAACGAGCCAGGAAGAGCCCCAAAAGAGCCCGAAGTTGCAACTTCGAGCGCATTGAAAACCCTAAAAGCGCATCACACGCCCACCGACGTGAACAAATGAATGCTCAAGATCGTGAGATGAGCGATGATTTTCAATCATTAGCCCCGTTCTTCCCTTCATTCTCAGCTTCTTTCTTTACTCAGGTCAGCTCGCATAGATCGGCTGCAAAAGACGGAAGTTACAAGCCTCGGACAACTCGTCTACCATGTTTCCATAGCTCAATTTTTAAGGGACCATACCTGCGTTCACAGAAGGTCTTGTATGATTTCAGAGACACCATCAGAATCAGCATGGGGCCGTTTTCAAGATAAGCGGAAAAACAGAAAAACGATTTTCATCGTGAACACTGCCTTTAAAGGCATCGTACGCGCAGAAATCCGTATAATATTTTTTATGTAGCTGGCCTCTTTTTATGTAGCCAGTGTCACGATAAGCCTCGTTCTTGAGGTTTCAGTGTGAAACACTAAGTTGACAGATGCTGGAGGAGATAGTGTCGAAGAACTCAGCGAAAACGGACCAGAAGTCAGTAAAAGCAGCTTTGGAACTTATCCCGTTGCGCCTACGTATCCCGGTCCGCCCCTCATTCAGACGAGCTTGTGAAGCCGCACACGTTTTCGATGGCAAAGTGCCAAGCAACTCTGTTGCGTCCAGCCCGATCGATTCGCGCACATTTCGCGATTA
Source organism: Aplectana chamaeleonis (assembly GCA_029168955.1). Taxonomy (NCBI): domain Eukaryota; kingdom Metazoa; phylum Nematoda; class Chromadorea; order Rhabditida; family Cosmocercidae; genus Aplectana; species Aplectana chamaeleonis. The sequence continues at coordinate 1,149,068 of JAPDOI010000211.1, forward strand.
GCGCGCGCTTACTGAGTGTTTGCAGAAGCTAGCAGGGTCAATAAGCTCGTTTACGCCCTGAACGTTACAAAGCGTTGTTTTAGCTTATTATGAAGCTTATTTTTCTTATTCTTGCTTATTTTTCTTCGCTGTTTCTTCACTATTAGTTGCCAAAGGACCAATCAACACCATATTCGGGTAGAACTCGGGTGGGATATTCATCGTGAACACTGCCTTTAATGGGCGAAAATGAAGCCCCCTGAAAAATCTCCATTCAAAAAAAAAATTTGAGTACAGTGCAAAAAAATTTTAAGTTGGCGCCGAATTAGTTTTTAAACTTTTTCTGCATTTGGAGACCTGGCCAGTGTCCTTTTTTGAAGTTTTCCTGCATGTGGAGTTTGAACAATATATGTTTTCCACTTTGTTTGACGGTCGCATCAGCGTCCCATGAAAAAGTGCTAGATGCCCGAACCGAAGGTGCTAGATTATCGATCCCATAGCAGTTTTCAGGTAGGCACAACTTTTGAGGGGCACATTTTCAGAATCTCAAGTTTTGTGGGTGATGTCACCTCGCCTAAATTGTTTGACTGTACACAAAATATTCAAGTGATTTCCAGCACGCAGGATGTTCTTATGGTCAGATTTATTGGAACACAGTCCATCGAACACAACTGTTTTGTTCTTTCTCTTACGAGCATACGTGAGTGAGTCGGGTGACTGGGTGTGTGATTGCGGTTTTTCACGCCGTACCGTAATCCGCTTATCTCACGGGGGTCACCCTGTCGATCAGCAGATTGCGTCAGCGTGTCATCTACACACTGGTGGAGATACTTGGGGACTGTCAGCGACGACTAGTAGGGGACTTTGGGAAAACTCTTCCACGCGACTCATACCCACAGACCCCATCTTGTCATCCTTATTACCCCTGACTTGTGGGTAAAATTTTGTGCTGGAGAACTCGGCCCCAGTCAGTCTACCATTCAACTTACTCGACTGAGACTTGACCATGACGGCTTGTGGGGCGGTTCTGACTGCGTAGGCAAGTCTTTCGAAAAAAAAGTCGCAAGATTGAGGACAAACAAATTCCTGAACGTTCTACAACATTCCAAAGGTCGAATCCCGTGCGATTGAGGGGGTTCAGACTTTCCTCAGCGCTGATCTCTTCTTAGCACATCTGGATAATGTCTGGATAATGTCATGAAGAGTTTTTCTGGAGGAGAAACCTGCGCTGACGGTCATTCCTAAGCAGAAGTCCTTGACGTGAGCCTGCTAAGGGTTTTTAGAGTATATCATATTATCCAGAGATCTCTAAGATCACTTTAAGACCTACATACGATAATCAACTGGAGAAATTTAACAACCATCTTCACACAATTCACATAGATATAGTACATATTTCCATTTTTTTTTGTTTGCACTATGTAGTTAAAGCGCCCATAAAAATGGATTGAAAGTTGCAAGAAAAACTGAAACAAATTGTAAGTCAGCACAAAAAAATTTCAGCAAGACTTGGCCTCCAAGGTGCTTAAAGGCAATGTTCACGATAAATCTCGTTCTCGAGGTCTCGGTGTGAAACACTGAGTTGGCAGATGCTGTAGAGGTTAGGTTCGAAGAAAGCAACGGAAACGGGCCAGCAATCAATAAAAGCGGCTTTGAAATCTATCCCGGTCCGCCCCCCCCCATTCGGACGAGATTGTGGCGCCGCACACGTTTGGATGGCAAATTGCCGAGCAACTCTGCCGTTCCCAGCCTGATCGATTTGCGCAGATTTCGCGATTAGCGCGCGCTTGCCTAAATAAGCAGAGCCCATGATTCTCGTCCACCCCCTGATTTTAGAAACCGTTTTTTAGCTTATTCTGGACATTTTTCTTTGCTGCTTCTTCACTATTAGTTACCTCACGACCAAACAATCCTACTTTTGGGTCGAACTCGAGTGCGATCATCATCGTGAACACTGCTTTTAACGGCCTAATGAAATCGAGAGGGTTTTCAAAGTCTCCTGGTGAAAACATTTCTTGACATACACCTTTCCAAAAATTCTGATTTAGGCATAGTTTATACTTTTGCCGCGGTGAAGTGCGAACCTACCATATCGATCGTGCCGCGCCGCGTGATCAATATTACAGAAATGCACTCTGCAGCGCCGCTCGGCGGCGGGAGTATAATCGACCCCTTTTCGATTTTTCTCAGAACTCCGTCATTCCATTTTTTTTCTGATGAGTGGGAAAATTGAAGGCATGTCCTCTATACGGTTAACGCACCCTCTGGTTCGAAGCCAAATTTACTATGCTCCTTCGCGCGCCTGCGCGGAGCGAGGGCAGAGACAGCGAGAAAGTGTGGCGACGGAGACGCAGCATACGCGCGCAGACGCTCGCAATGAACGGGAAAAATTCAGTCCGAAACTGAGGCTACACATTCGAATTTTCAAATATGTATTTAAAATGTATTCCAACTAAAAGATGTAGATCAAACTAACATTATTTGGATTTTAAGGAGGCCGAGTTATGTAGTATGAAGCTGGCCGCATACAGGAAGGAATCGAATGTTTCACACTACTAAGTGAAACAACAAGCAAAAAAGATTTAAGGAAATATTCGTTCCACGAATCGATTCCTTTTTCTATACTCAATGCTCTCCGGATATTCCTCAGAAACGATTGAACAAGTTATTCTGTACCTTAATAATCGAATATCATCACCTGAAAATGACCAAATATTCGAAACTCGAATCTGCTGTTTTTTCAGTCGAATGTTTTGTGTGGTATGAACTGTCAGGATTCGAACCCAGGATTTTCAATTTGGATTTTGAGAATAAAACGCAAAACTCTTACTGTTTTTTCTTGAAGTTTTGCTCTTATTTTTCTCCAAACCTCATTTCTTTGGAGACAGTGTTCCCGGTGGAGAAAGTTGCCGATTTTTTTCCTGTAGGAGCGTAGCCTTGAGTCTCTCTAAAAACAGTAAGGACGAACCTAAAAACGACGAAAAAAGGCCAGGAGTTAGGTCAAAATCTCGTGGACCGAACGACAGCCCGCCCACGTTATATAACAGGTGTCCATCGTTCGTTCCACCAAAAAAACAGTTCCCAATTTTGAACACTCTTTTTCCGGAAACTTCATTTTTGAGAGTTTTTGGTGCACGACACACAAAATAAAGTCACCTAAGAATTTAGAAGCTCAAAACCGGTTGCGACGTATGGTTCGACGTCTTGTTCGAAGCGCACGAAACACACCAACAGGCGTAATTAAATAATGAAAAAGCCTTTAGCACTTTCTTCTCAGGCGGTCCAGAGTTTTATAGAGACTTTTCCCTATTATACTCTACCTCCTGAAGTCACACACTCAAAAACATAGAAAAGTGGAATACGGTTGTATATCGTGAACATTGAAGATTTGCAGCCGTAATATAAGAGCATTTTATTGATTTTTCATATATATATATATCTTTGTACTAGTTGCTCTCTTCACTGAAGAATCCCGAGGTAGCTAGAGGAAAAAATTGTCTCCAGACAGGGGCAAAACAATTCATACCAATTCAAAAAAAAGCAAAATTGAAAAGCAAATAAATAAAACGAAAGTTATATATAATAAAATAAAATATAACTGGCGTTCATGTAGAAAAAATTAAAAATTAATAATTAAATAAATAGATAAAATGTATAATAAAGAAGTTATTAAATAAATGTTCTATCCTTTTCTCTTATAAAACGCAGAATAATGTTTCAATTGTCTTTAAGTCGTGGTCGGAAAGATTTTTCCATTTCATTTGCTCTGACTTCCTTTTCAATGATTTGTACACTCTGTGTTTCTACTAGCAAATAGGGAACGTTCCAGAAAATCGCCTCTGGCTCAAACTAGGACAATGACTTCCCAGAAACAAGGTGAATAAAACTGATTGAAAAGGAGCTTTAAACTGGAACTTCTTCTCCATACAGATTTAATTAGAATGAATAAGGAGAGCAGGAGGGGCACCCTCAGGAGTGAATTTCGCCTTTCAGTGGTGGCAGTCGGACTACAGTAGTCCGCCAATGAGGGGCAGAGAGAGTAGCTAGGCGGAGGGAGGGTGTCAGACGGGTAGACAACAATCAGCGCCGAACTCCGTCGGCCAATAATGAATCGTAGACGCAAACACAAACCGGGGGACTGACTCTTCACGAATTAATTGATTTCGTATCAGCTAGGGAATCGATATATCGATTGAGAATATTGATCATGGAGTGTTCACCCACCGAAGTATGCATTTTGTGAGCTCTCACTCTGCGTCGGTTACTAGTATGAAGTTTCTTGTCCATTATCAATGGACTGCCTTGCATGACGTCAATAATAATTTTTAAAGTTGCTTTAGATCTCTTTTCATACGAGGCTTCCTAGCATATTTCAAGAAAATCAGACATCTTCGATAGTAATGTTTTTTTGTTTTGAACAAAAGATTCGAATAAAACATGTTCATTACCCCGCAGAGCATTCAATTATACCCATTGAAATTATCAATGTTTCGCTTTGTTGAAAATTGCATGCACACATTTTAGGTCGGCAACCGTCTGCCTTCAGTCTACTTTTTTTTGTAAAAAAATCGTTCAGCTTCTAGAGAATAATATTAAACGCTACCATTTTTTTCAACAAAATGAATGATAAGGCTGCAATACGAACTGAGATGTCATTTTCACCCATTCTGGTTTTTTTTCTGTTTTGAGTCTCATCTGAATCTCAATATTGATTGAAATTTGCACCCACATCAGTGAAGTATTATGCGCAGCACTGCTGTTTTTCAGATCCTTTTCCTCGCGGAACTGATCCCACATTAAAAATAGATATCCAAGTGACTATCGAGGCAGAATCGAGTAATCATTCAGATAATATTCGGACTAGTATCGAATATCTGTCTACTCTTAGATTCTGTTCCATCACGAACCGATTATTACCTTATTTGGATTTTCGTTCTACAAGACGCTTTGATTTTTTTCAATTCATTGATTCATTCGCAAGACACTTTTTTGAATGCCTGATACGGAAAAAGATGCCCAATCGTTTTCGATTATCAATAAAAAACCATTCAAAAAACCCTTAATTGTTTTGAAAATCGAACATGGTGTATGCCATTTCACCGATCTTAATCTTTTACAATCGGCCTGTCGGGAACATTTTCAGAACCACTGACTTACCATTAATTTAAAAGTTTCAAAGTCCAATTTTAGATCGGATTTAGACATATGGTAGTCTGCTAAAAGTTGCTTTCACATATATAACAACTGTTGACAAAACTGTTTACAGGAAATCCCAGTGAAAAATTTTACAGCGTATAAAGTCGGTCCGAATAAGACTTTTCGCCCACGCGGTTGGCGTGTGTGCCAAGCGGCCGTCTCGAAGACATTTTTTTTGAACTTTTGAATGGAACGACAGGAATTTTTTTACGAATAATGAATGCTTTCTCAGTCAGCTGCCGCAGCCGTGGGAGAGTTCGTCCGAAATATGCTGTCGCGACAGTAGCTCGACACGCACTCCGACCGCATAGGCGGACAATCTCATTCGGACAGATCTATCAGTAACGGGTGTGGCATCTTTATTGTAAAAACGGTTGCATTAATACAGCCTAAAGAAAAATTGTTTACACCCATACCTTATCGCGATGAAAATTTTTCTTGCTTAATCGACATGTAATGTTGCCAATATGTATTACCTAATTTTAAAGCTTATCAGACCCATTCTGAACCTTTTCTAATTTTTTCAGTTTTTTTATGGCGAAGTGTTCTTGCATAAATTCAGCCGCTTGAAAACTTCTAGAAGTGGAAGTATCGATGGCAACTTCTGGTTATTTGTAATAAGTAAGATAAATGGTTTTTGGAGAAGCAGGAAGCGCCGCATTCAATGAGATTGGGATACTTTTTCGGGAAGATCACGACTAAAATTGGCAAGTAATTCTTGAACATCCAACGAAGACCGCTCTCTATTCTATTCAGATGAATATTCGGATAATTATTCGATTTTTGATCCGATTATGCGAAAAACATTCAACTTTTCAAACGTCTCCCAATAATGTTCGAACTCGATTGAACAACTTCTGTACAAGAGTTGTCCTCTCCTGAAATCAGCCGAAATCTGAAAAGAAAAGAATAATCGAATAAATCGGATATTCGAAATCTCAAGTATCTAAATTATTTGAATTCAACTTGATTATTTAGTTGTACCGGTTCCAAGTGTACAGGGTGAAGCGGTTGGCATTCCCTCGGACCACGAGCATGACGAATTTTTTTTTTTGAAAAATTGAAAATTCAAGAAGGGGACGTGAGCATTTTGGGGCGAATATGAAAAGCATCATTCATGGGTGATCAGCAGGTCAGTAACGACTGCGAAAAATTCAAGGTAGTATTGACAACAAAAAAAAGAAATTCAGATATACAGCTCAGACCCAATTTTTCAAATTTTACACTTAAGGGGACATAAACCCTTCAGGCATTTTGCAACGATTCTCTTTACCAAGAAGAGCGACGTAGTTTGGTCGAGGCCCGAGACAGGTCTGCTTCACCCTGCAAGTATAACACACACCCCTCATTGCAACTGGAAATATTTATTCCAGCGCTGCTATCGAAGCAGCCTACAAAGTGATTTTTACGAATTTTATGTTAAGATTATCCCTTTATGAGGTAGTCGATATCTTTGTAATGCATCGCCGAACAAAGCCAAGCCCTCACCAGATTATCTGTCAAGTGAGACATCTTAGCCGGAAATCCGAGACTTCCAGAAATAACTCTTCCGATAACTAAAATATAGTAGTATCGAAGCTAGCCGGTGCAAATATCGGATTGTTGCGCTGAATTCGCCCGAAAATGAGCATAATGGTCGCAAGATTTAATTCTTTCCATGTCTGTTTTATGATTTACACTTGCTTTTTATAAATGTAGGCGCGAAATCTGTCTCCCTCTCGATTTTCAAGCTGTTTTTGTAATACTGAGTATGTCCAACAGAATACTTGCCATATTTAGTTGAGCTCAAGCTACAGAGAAGTTTTCCTCGTGGACTTCGCCTTCAAAAGTGATATCACAATTTACTCTGATAACCTCACACAATTGCCCGCACCCTATTTATATCCCATGAAAGAGACCGGAACATGAGCGGTGCGTATTTCGTGCTACATTGACTGTGAATAGTCGGCTCTATTAGGAAGGGATAGTAATGAAGGCCTATCATGGACGGCGTCGCATTGAATGCGCGAAATCGAGCCTGAACGGAGATGCGGCCGCCGCCGTAGCGCCATCGCCGCTGCGACAGAGGCTCGAAAGGATTTGCATATAATCCTGCACTGACCTTTCCGCCAATTGACCGTACCTGGCCGGCCTTTCACCGAAGCGACGATGGCCACGACGTTGTCATCTGTCGAATCTGGGGATCATGGATGAGGTAGGTATCATGGAGGGTCCAGTGGTGATGGAAGGAATAAGGGTAACTGCGTGGGGTTAACTGGCTATTTATGCGCTATGTCGGGAAATGCTGAGCGAAAACGGGATTTTCACCCATGCGGTCAAAAGATTCAGAAGCTCCCGACAGAACATAGTTCCGACAACTCCACATATTTGTTAATACTTTTCTGTCGAATGCACGAGGTCACGGATTAAATTTCACTTTCCGCAACCGGCAACGCAACGCAACAGTCATCATCAACATCAAGTGAAAATCTATATGCTTGATTCGCATTGCCGCTGTCGCGTGTCGCAGCGAGTATGAACCCGCCTATGCTCCGAAAATTTGGTCCGGGTGGAATAAGTAGCTGAGCGATCGCTTATGTCCCAGGGTCATATATTTAGGGAAGCTATTCTACACTCCCGACCGAACCCGCCGCTAAAAATGCCGGAGATGCGACAAACCTTGATTGATATGCTATTGCGCGGTGATTTGATCGCAGCTATACTTTATGCGATGGGCTAAGCGGCCTAGTGTTTGCGATATATGGGGACCGAACTTGATGTGAATAACGAGCACTGCCTCGCGTCGCTCGTCGCGGTGAGTATGAATCCGGTCTACGCTCTAATAGGTGGTTAATGCTTTCGCCGTTGCAGCACAGTGAATTTCTGTAATAATGATCACGCGGCGCGGCACACCGATATTACAGGATCGCTGGGCGATGAAAGTACAGTGCGGCGCAAAAGTATAGGTCCATCCTAATGTTCTCATTCAAGAGACCAAGCCCAGAGGAGGAGCAAGATGCAACGCTATTATAGGACTCAAAATTGTCATCGAAAATCAATAGTCATCACCCCTGCGCAATTTCACTTTCTGGGAAAAAAACCCTTGAACTCTTAGCACGGACATGAAGTCTGTTCTCAGTTGTTTTTTTAATGCTCGCTATAACATAGACGTTACATAGACAGTCGACCTTTCAGTTTTGACTGGAACATCGCTCAGAAGGCTACGCGATTCGACGACAAACGTGACACAGTTTTTTTGATTCTGGATTAATAATGGTAGATTGTGATGTGTCATTTGGCTACAACCAGCAGTAATCTTTTGCTAATCTAAAAGCGGGGAACGGACTGGTGACCTGCACCTACGGAAATCACACTAACATAAGCGAAATTTTATTGGAATCGGAGACTATCACTACCATCATATACCTACCATCACCTTCCACGAAGCTGAAAGCGAGCCCCATATTCGTGTTCACAACCCGAATATGAACCGTCGGCTTGGATCCTATCGAGACTGCGTTTCCTATTGGAGGTTGGCGCAAACTCGATCCACCTACATATGTTATTGCATAAGTCCCCGAGTTAGCGCCAACCTTCAATAGGGAACGCAAAATATCACTAGGGTCCATGCTGACCGTACGTATGTAGCTGCCATAGATGGAGTTTGAGCATCAAAATCCCCCTCTGGATTACGGAGTTTGAGCAGAAAAAATTGACCTCTGGTGTCCGGATCATAATATTAGTGCCATTCAAGAACGAAACCCCGACGCTATTTGGCTTCCAGAGTATTATTTTTCTCGACTTCCATGGATTTCCTTTTTTTCATGCATTTCTCATCAGCTATTTTTAATTTGCCTTTGTGAGAAATATTCGTGAGATATTTATTCGGACAATGAATCTATGCGGTATAGTCTCTTCAGTGACCTCAGACCAGTGTTATCTAAATATCCAAGGGTTATTTGTCATCTGTCTCTCTTTGCAGGGGGCCAGATCATGACCAATGATAGTGGAAAGTGCAGGTGCTCGACACAGTTGTGCTAAACCCTTGATGTCCCGCTTTAGTTTTCTATTGATACCCACCAACTCAAGCACTAAAAATTTGAACATAAAGTCATGTGAAACAAGACCAAACTTTTCGAATGTCATTTTAGGGTCAGCCTTAAAAATTCAAGCCGCTCATCGTTCTTCCTACTAGAATATGTTGAGACGATTTCAGGATTTAATCGGATTCTTGAAGACGTCCACTTTACAGATATAGCCGAGCTCCCTCATTTTGAGTCTGTCAAAGTATGTACGGCTTATCATGCTTATCATGTCAGAACCTCCTTATCACTGTTACATTTTGTCAAGATTGGCCGCTCCTCTTCTTGCTCCGCCCGGACTCATTTGAGCTAACTAGGCTTTATGTACATAATTTATTTGCACGCAGAGTTTTTGAACTAAAGTATGCCAGAAGATCTCCTTTTGGACGCTTGGCCTGTTTTTTTCCTGTTGGACAAGGTGAACAAGAAAAGAAAAGTGGGCAAAAAGATCTTCCTCAAGTCGGCTATGACTCAAAATGCTATATTATATGTATGATGTTAGAGCCGGGTTACTTCCTGCTCATCTTCCTAAAAGGTGCCTAAACCCGACTAACTATGGATTTAGACAGGATAATCCTACAGCTTTTCTCTACCGTCAGCATTATAATCTCACCAGCTTGGATATGGCTGTTTGCATCACAAATGGGGGCGAAAATTGCTTTACAACACAGTTCACGGGTTTTGATTTCATGTTATGTTATGTTGTATTATGTTGTGTTATGTTATGCTATGTTATGTTATGTTATGTTATGTTATGTTATGTTATGTTATGTTATGTTATGTTATGTTATGTTATGTTATGTTATGTTATGTTATGTTATGTTATGTTATGCTATGTTATGTTATTTTATGTTATGTTATGTTATGTTATGTTATGCTATGTTATGTTATGTTATGTTATGTTATGTTATGTTATGTTATGTTATGTTATATTATGTTATGTTATGTTATGTTATGTTATGTTATGTTATGTTATGTTATGTTATGTTATGTTATGTTATGTTATGTTATGTTATGTTATGTTATGTTATGTTATGTTATGTTATATTATGTTATGTTATGTTATGTTATGTTATGTTATGTTATGTTATGTTATGTTATGTTATATTTATGTTATGTTATGTTATGTTATGTTATATTTATGTTATGTTATGTTATGTTATGTTATGTTATGTTATGTTATGTTATGTTATGTTATGTTGTATTATGTCATGATATGTTATGCTATAGAGCTTCCCTCCTTACTGAAGAGTTCCGGGGAAGCTTTTGTTTCAAACTTCTGTGTGTTATACTCTTGCAATAGTCTAAGGGCAGGAACGAAACTATTGATTTTTACTTATTCAAAATTTCGGTGACACGCCAGATTGAATTTATGAGTGTGATGAGGTTTGTAAAATCTGGAGCAATGACAATCTTCATGTCGCTTACAGTAACTTCGATTCAAGGTTAGATGTTCGCTGATGACTTGCAGTAGTGTGACGTTTACAACGATTTAATTCCGACTGACAGTAAATGAAAAAAATGTCCTCAACTGGCGCAAAAATTCACTAACAATCCACGATATGGTGTCATAAATCACAGCGGGTGGTCCCCCGTTGGCGCATGGTGATGAGTCGCGAAGTGACTTGAGGAATTTCTGAGTCACTCACTCCGAAACGTAAGACCTACTTACGTGAGCAACAGCTGAGAGCTGGGGGTTTGGATTTTTCGACTGAACTTAGACATGTTTCATAATATTGAAGACTATTTTTGCTAAAAAAATGTGTGTGGTTTTGCAGTTCTGCCCTCCCCTGATTAATGGATTCGAAGGGGGAATCGGGTCTTCCTAAAGAAGGCTTTATCCCACATATCCAGCTCGAAATTTGAATTTTGACCCATTGAAACCACCATTTTTCTACGCAAAGCTGGTCATGGAGAACTTCCGCCGCTCGCCACCTCATCCATCTCCATTCCATCAGTTAATTAGCATATCCGCCCTATCGTGGCGGGCGGCCCGCTCAGATCCCATCCACCGGCGGATGGCTGTGGCCATTCGGATAATGAGTATGTCCGAGCACTTAGTGGGTAAAAAAGCCTTCGCAATCACCCATTGCCCTCTTGGAGCGCGAATGAATTGATGAGGTTGACTGCTGCTGCTGGTTGTGGTGTTGGTGCTGACTGCAGTCAGCTGGCTTTCCTTATGCAAATGTTTGGCCGGGAGCCATTTGCCGCGTGGGAAAATTGGCCATCTTCAGACCCGGATTACTGTAACGTAACGTGGCACGAAGCGGAATCGATCTCATCTCAGGACCTCACCGGAGGGAATTCTAGGAGGGGAAAGGAGGGATCTGGTGGAAATCTTGCGAGGAAAAATGTCTATTCGAAACTTTTCCACATATGCTTGCGATTATTTGGCCAGATAACCGAAAGTGATTTGATCTTACTAGGGCTTGTTTATCGTACACCCCGATGGTATAGAAGATGTTCTGGATTTTGTCGGCATAATTCTGTGTATCAATAATCCTTCAGCGAAATTTCCTAAATGCATCAGAGATTTACCGAAGATTTCCAAAAGGGATTTTTATAGCTTTGCGAAGAGAAAAAGTGTACAACAGGGATGAGCGGACCACCGATTTCCGATTTCCGATGGTTTTTGACCTTCCGATTTCCGATTTCCGCAAAAAAAGCTGAAAATGGGGGGAAAATTGGGAAATAACCGATTTTGTGTAGTTGTTATAGTTGTTGACTCTGCTCAAAGAATATGAGAACCCAGTGAGATTGAGCTCTTCTTGAGAGAGGCTGAACTCAGAGTTGTGGTAAAATGAAATACTTATCTTGATACCTACACAGCGTAATTGTTCAATTATTTCGGTAGGCTCAGTCACCAGGGAAGGTTAATAACTTCGCTGAACGAATTTCCGATTTTCGAAATTGAGAAAGTCCTTCAAATTTCCGATTTCCAAAATTCAGAGAAAAATTTCTGCTCATCCCTGGTGTATACGAATGGCAATTATTAGGATGTTCAAAGAAAAAAACTGCTCCAGATTCAGCTAGAAATTTTTTCCAGGGATTCTTTTGGGCGCTGATTACAAAACTGAGGTCCATTTGTCGGTTTTTCAAAAATTTCGGCTGCTTTGGTCCGAAGATTCAGAGTTTGGGAAATTCGGAGGGCCGAACGCGACTTTTGACGTTTCGAGAATGCTTGGACGAAATCGCCTTAAAGGCACTGTTCGCGATGAAAATCGCTTTTCTGTTCTGAAATCGGTCCCTTTCGGATTCCAATGATGCTTCTGGAATCGTATAAGACCGTCTGGGAATGGAGGTATGGTCCCTCAAAAATTGAGCTAGGGAAAATGGTGGACGAGTTGTCCGAGGCTTGTAACTTCCTTCTTTTGCAGCCGATGTATGCGAGCTGACCTGAGTAAAGAGAGAAGTTGAGAATGAAGGGAAGAACGGGGCTTTTGATCGGAAACCATCGCTCAACTCACGATTTCGAGTGTTCCTTTGTTCAAGTCGAGGGGCGGAAAGGGGCGGGACTTGCCCACAACGGCGGGGTTTTCCCACTTTTCTAAGCCGTTTTGCGGCTCCTAGGTAGCTTTTCGTCCCGTTTTTTCGAAGCTGTTCTGCTTCTGAGAACCACGAGAAGCTTTGTCATGAAAAATTAAAGGATGAAGTTCATCGCGAACAGTGCCTTTAACACTCCTTCATAAGGGTCATTTGGGCTACAATCCGTGGACCGTTCAGCAATTTTCCTCGGATTACTGTATGTAACGGTGGGTATACGGTAATTTGGTCGAGGTGTCAGATTTGTCTCAAAATTTCTGTGTGGGTGTTATTTGGGACATCCGACATGAATTTGAGATCCATTTGTCGACGAAACACTAAGATAGGTTATGTCAGGTAAAAAGCATTGAGAGTATGTGCGCGGTTCTGGCCCTGCCAAGAAAGGCGATTCAGTTTTTTTTTTCCTCAAAAATCACAGTGTCACTTGTAATAAAAACATTTTTAATGAGCATACAGTTTTAATTGGTCCGTAAGTCATTTCGATTTCTGGTTATAGTCGCATACCCCATATTTCCGCTGACCGTCCGATATATCTAGTTCAAAACGCTTAGCTTGCTCTTTTCTTGTTCCCAGCCTTCCGTTTAAAAAATAAAGAAACAAAAAAAAACTCATATGGTTACACATTGAAGCTAGAACGAAAAAATCTTGGTCATTCGGGAAACACACAGAATTCATTCTGAAATCTTTCCAATGCCCCGAAAGTAGTTAGGCTTTGAAACAAAGCCGTTGGACTCATGGGCACATAAAGGCCATGTTCATGAGTTCTACACTGACAGTTTTTAGGTTTACATTGTGATGGAATTCTCATCGATGAGGCACAACTGGGCCCTTGACTCGTAGTAGCCGGATTACAAAGTCAATTCGAAGCCAACATTGGGTTTATCTGAGCCATCCACAGAATAGCCTTACGAGTTACTAGAGCTGGTAAGGTACTTATTTTGCTGAGCGATCATCTCTTATTAGGCATACCCTGGTATTAGGGGCGATTGGCGTGCGGAACCAATCGACTTCTTAAACATGCCCACAATCGCCCCCAACACATACTTCTATGCCCCCCCCCCATTCCCACAAAGCCTCCACTCTTTCGAGCTTTAATATCGCGATTCGCAGGTGATGTAGATAATTTGACCTTCAAAAGGTAACGACGGGCTTTTTTGAGCTATTATGAGGCCTAAGTAGGATCCGTGTGGCGGTGAGTGAGGCGGCGCGCCTATCGCCCCATAACACTCATGCTGTGCCCCATAATAGAACATAATCGCCCCACATTATGACCACGCTTGGAGCTCAACTTCTGGGGGCTCCACGTGAACTTTTCTCGGAGTAAGGGAATAACTAGCCGTTGCTCCTCAATCATCAGTCATTGACTAGCAAATAACTCACAGATTTTTCAATCTTCAAAAATTCCATGGTGAGTAAATCGTTTACACGCAAGGATACGGTATGATACTTTGATGTCTATTGTGTGCGGCATGTAAAACCATCGTTATCTTAAGCTGACTTTTTAGCAAACTATGTCAAATCAGGTGATATAGTTTGTCAACACGTCAGTCAGATATTATCGTTTCAATGAAATTGGTTTTTAGGGAACATGAATGTTACAATTCCCAGCTTTGTATGCTCCATACATTCTCCAAGGATTAAATTTGAACTTAAACATGTGCATTTCGGGGCTTAAAACAAAGTAGGGCTTTTTTTGCCGAAACTTCTAGTCTCCCTGACAGACCTAAAGTCTGTCTGAGTGAGATTGTCCGCACACGCGGTCGGCGTGCGTATCAAACGGCTGCTATCAGGGATTTTTCCGGACAGGCCTTTCCACGGCTCCGGACACCTGACCGTTGTATTAATGAGTGCGTGTCTAAAAATCACGCTAATTGATTGACAGGTCTGAAAAGTAGCTTCGCGACGGCCGTTGATACGCACACCTACCGACTTTACAGTCGGCACTGATCGCGTTGACACTTTGCGTTCCTTATTGTGAGTGGGCACAAGCTCGGTGCTCACATGCGCACGTGCACCGAGTTTGCGCCAACACATAAAGTCTGTCCGAATTAGATGGTCCGCCCAAGCGGTTGGCATGCGTGTCAAGTGGCCGTCGCAACTATTATTTTTAAGGAAGGGCCTATCCACGCCTTGAAACAGCTAACTGACATATTAAACACTATTAGTCCAATACACCTAATAATCGATTTATGCGTCAAATAAGTGCCGCGGCGATGGCTGCTCGACACACACGCGAGCCGCGTGGGAGGACAGTGTCATTCGGGCGGACTTTAATAAGGAACGCAATGTATTGGTGCGATCTCTCCCTACTGTATAGCCGGGATCATACTTACAGCGACGAGTGACGCGACGCAATGCTTACCATCAATATCGACCGAAAATCGATATGTCTGGTATGCACTGCCGCTGTCGCTGGTCGCGCCAAGTTTGCTCTCGGCCAATCCTCTGTTTCGGAGTAAACTTTGTTTCTATTCATCGCATGCGTCTGCGCGCTTATGCTGCGTCTCCTTCTTCCCCACACTCTCTCGCTGTTTCTACTCTAGCACGGCAAAGCCGCGCGAAGGAACAGAGTAAGTTTGGCACCAAAGCAGACGATACATGGGCGCTGAAATTACTACAAGACAGGTCATATTTTTTACGTTTCCGGTGAAAAAAAAAACGCAAGAAAGAGCTTTTTATCGCCCTTCTTCCACAACTCTGTTCAAAATGGTCCATTTGGGAATCTAAAGAGATATGGGGAATCAGCATCATGTGCCCTTTCTTCTGGAATGGCAAATGGCTTACCCTTCAACAAGATATGTAGACAAAACTTTACATGAAACAATCAACCAGAAACACGCGTAAAACGCGATTTCGCAATTAAAGGCAGTGGTCGCGATCAAATATGCTCGTCTTCTTTTCCTCTCTAAACCTTTTTCTGGGTATAGAGAAGCAGCACTTATAAGAAAAAATCGCGAAAAAATAGCTGTTCTGGGCCAAATTCGAAGCCTGAACTTTCTTGTCTTTTGATGGTGGACGAGCCCACTCCACATCATCGGCATCGATGATCTCAAATATAAAGAACATCAGCTGGCTTGAAATTGAATTTCAATCAATGAACCATCGGATTTATGTACACATCTAGTCAAAAACATTGGTTGAAGTGCTTGCTTTCATTGTTCAACTGTTTTATTAGGTAAATTTGCATTTATTTCTTCCTCTGAGTGTCGGTGATTTTTGAATGCTTGACATGAGACTGTGATCTTTCTGTACTGTGCTTATCTGGGCCGAATTCCGGTCCGCAATTGCGTCTCGACACGCTTTGCGGCAACACGCTCCCGAGTCAAAAGAGCTTCCAGACCCGTAGCCACCGATCTGCTGACCCTAGGTGGGTTTTGAAGACTGGAAACTAAGAAGAATTGGAGAAAATTGTTTAAAAGGCCACATCGAGGCGGCTTTTGCGCTGGAAACTCGACTGACTCGGGCGCGTGCGGCCGCAAAGCGTGTCGAGACGCAATTGCGGACCGAAATTTGGCCCAGATAAGCACAGTACACGTGTGCAGGAACTGGAAATTTAGGGTCTTAATAACTCTAATTCTAGCCCGTTTTTCACCGCGCTACCTTCATAGTTTTTGAGCTGTTTTAAATATAAGCTGATTTTTGTAGTTTTTCCGATAACGTTATTCATCGTGACCACTGCCTTTAAGGTATTCATGGGCGAATGTGTACATGTTATCATGCTTACATGCTTTGAAAAAAAAGTAAGCCGAAAAACATGTTCTCTTTAGATTTCCAGACTGACCATCATGAACCATATGACAAAAGGGAGAAGAAAACGCATTTTTGCGATTTTTTCGTCAAAAACGCAAAAATTATGACTTTTACTGTATTTCTATATGAAGCGAAAGAAGCGTTATAAAGAGATCTGGTCAAGTCTCCAGAAACAAAAGCCAAGAAAAATTGTTGTAAATATAAGTACTCTCGTTTTGAACCACGAAACAGATTCTTCTCTCATACCATAAAATATGAAGCCGATTTTTTCCTCGCTGTTATCGAAAATCCATAAAATCCTATTAGACGGCTGTTTGAACAATGTGCAGTTATTGATGGTAAACAGTAACCCAGTATGACGCGAAACAGACGGTTATAATCCGGAAATAGCTACGGACCATGTTATGTAATGGTGAGGGAGCCGGATGGCCCTCTTGCCGGGCCAGGTGTAAGCAGTGAGCGTTACATCATAGCAATTTGCATACATCTCACATGATACTTGATACATTCGAAATGCACACCAATGAGGTCAACTCAGGGACGTGCCTAATTGGATGATGTAAAGGGTAATAAATAGCTCTTACGTAATCTTGAACAACTCGAAAATGCTGTTTTTTTTTATTAAAAATTCAGAAAATCCGACATCGAAATTGGAATCGAGACATTAACGAGTTTACTTCCGTTCAAGGGTATGGATTCCGACATTTTATCCCGCATCATTCAGGGTGAGACCCTCTCCCAGGAAAGTCAATTATTGCAGCCCATCCTAGGATCCTTTAGGAAAATTCATGAAGTGTCCATTACCCGTTGCAGTAGGCTATTGTCTGTTCCATTGCCTCCCAGCCAAGAGCCACTTGACTTAGCGAACGCTTATTCAAGGAATAATTCCAACTATTTTTGGACTTGGAGATTTAGAATTCTGAAGCCACGACGAGTTGTAACTTTTCCCTAGGAAAAGGCCCGAAAACAAAGTACTAGAAGCGCTTCAAAGTGCTCCATATGAGAAGCGACTGATCCAGTTGCCAGTTCTAGTCTTAGGCGGCGTCTAGAGTTCATTTTCGGCGCGACGCGAAGTTATGATTAGCCTACGTATCGATCAAGCGACGTCGCGTCGCGTCGTCGCTGAAGAGGCGCGATACATCGAATTTGACGCGCAAATTATAATCGCTCCGCGGCCATCGCGTCGCGTTGCAATGCGATGGTTGCGATGCGATTGTCCTCATTTCTTCTTGCATCATCAGGAACTCAAGGGGCGTTTTTTAATTTTCTCAAGCCTTTTCAAAGACTAGGTTGATTGAAATTGTTATGGATTATTGTATTGTTCTCAGATGATACTGCAAACAACTTAGTCTGCATATTTAAAGGACATTGTGATGAGGGTGATGGTTTCAAAGAGTTGACGAGCTATAAAGTTTTTTACGGTTTACAAGCGACACAAGCATAATTCGGCCTCATTTCACCGTAACATCCCTATTCTGTACTATCAACTCCAAAAACATTCTATGCATCATTTGCTCCCGATGTCTTTGATTGTTTCGTCATTAAAAAAGCAAGTTGTCGCCGAAAACAAAAATGTGCCATAATAATACGGATAAAAATAAAAAGGTACATTACACCTAAATAGACAGAATAAGATCAAATATTTATTAGTTTTGCTTGGGTACGGAAAATTGCGAAAATTACGCAATTGCGCGTAGTCGCCTGGCTTTCGCGCGTCGTTCACACCTTGATTTCCGCGCGACGCGATTTTCGCGTCGCGCTGACATGTGCCATTGCGTCGCGCCGCGAAAACTCTGAACGCCGCCTTAGGCTTCGACAATACCGTCCTCATTCGTTAGCAGAAGCCGAAAACTATTCTTAATCCCAGCCTACGTCCTGAATGACGTATAAAAACGCCTGCAGAGTTTTCCCGAAAGTAGTGGGCATAGGGTCCGTTTAACCCAATGTTGAAGATAAACTGAAAGAAAACTCTTTGAAAACAACTGGAACTGATGCTTTCTTCGCTGCTAAGGATTTTGCGTGTGGACGAGAATCCGGACGGGTCTGCGCGGAAACAGAACCAGCTGAAGGTAGACGTCCAGCGCAGTTGTTTTACTCGTATTTTTATTGTGTTCGAGTTTACTCTGTGACTTTTTTCGAATTGTTTTACTTTGTTGACCCAATCTTGGGTTTTACCAGATTGTTACCTTTCGAAGTATGCCGCAGCCTATGGACTTCGTCTTCGTCCCGACAAATGCAAGCAGATGTGGGTCTCTCAGAGGCCTTCAACGGGAGTTTGTGTGAACGGACAACGTATCGAACTGGTGGACGATTTCTGTTATTTGGGCTGTTTGCTGAATAACGATGGTAGTTATGCAGCGGATATTCGACAACGATGTGCGAAAGCTACGTCTGCATTTAATTCTCTAACCAAGTGCTTGTGGTCTACCACCATCGCGAAGGAAGTCAAGTTGCGCGTCTACCTATCCGCTATTCGCCCTATCATGATGTACGGATCGGAGACGTGGGCAGCACCGAAGACGCAGATGGAAAGGTTGGATTGCACGGAGAGGAAGCTTTTTAGGCGTTTTCTTGTATATTTCTGGCCGCGTGTACGCCATAACGAAGACCTTTACATGGAAATCGACGCAGTACACCATCGCTTGACACGAGGAAGGTGCCAGCATCTCCTAACGCCATCTCAAGCAGCAATGGAAAGTCGACTTCGACTGCTCGGGCATATACTAAGAAGAACGCCGGATCGTCTCGTTCAACACGCTTTAAGAATGCTTCCAAATCCTGTCTGGAAATGGCCACCTGGGCGTAGGCGAAAGTTCTGGACGGATGTGGTTAAAGAGGATTTGAAGTCACTGTTACAGACAGTTCAGGCGCGATGTTTCGTTTCGCAGGAAATGGAATAGTGACAGCTGGATGAAATGTGTTCAAATTGTGGCTGAAGACCGTGAAAAATGGACACGGCTGACTACTAGGACGGCACACCTCGGTGAAGATGCGGAATGACCGCGTCAGGCGAAAGCCAACCGATTAAGTCCAGTAAGTCAAGTTACCCTTCAAAGGCACCGTCCGCGCAGAAAACCATATATTATTTTTTCATGTTTTTGTATAGCTTGGCCTCTTTAGTTAACGAAAATGTCTACTGACCCCCTGTAATATCTTCCTCTGTGAAGAAAAACGAGTATGAATACAGTAGTTTTCAAGTGGTCATACCTTTTAGTGTGTTCATTTTTGGAGCCTCAAGTTCCGTGGGTGACGCCGGCTAGCCCGAATGGTTTGCTTTTACACGAAAAAAATTGTAACTGACTTCCAGTGCCTACGATGCCTTTATTAAATTATGTTTACTGGGTAGTTCAAATTTTTTCTAATTTTGGGAACTACAAATTCTTTATTGTATTACTGGTTTTAATGAAGATTAGGCAACCAGGTTCCTGTGAAAAGGAAGTGTTTCGAATATTGTTCTCGCGAAAAGATGTGGAATTGCCTATTTTGAATTGAGAAAACCCGACAGCGAGCGTAAGGTTATACTCCCGCTGCCGAGCGGCGCGGCACAGTGCATTTCTGTAATATCGATCGCGCCGCTGCCAGATCATTATCACAGAGATGCATTGTGCCGTGCCGCCGCAGCGGCGGAGTATAAACGACGCCCAAAGCCTAGCGTGAGCGAAAATCTGAGGCGTGAAGGGTTATTTCTGGGCTTGTTTTCGTTCATTTTTTCGTCAAAATTGTATCAATAAGCCCCCGACATTTTGATTTTTAGTGGGAAACCAACAACCACTCTCATCGTGGACACCGCGTTTGATGGTGTTGATCACGAATGCGCAACTGCGCGGAAAATCTATCGAACTCCAGTTCCGTTAGAATAAACATGAACTACCTAAAAGTGCATCGTAATCGACACGCAATTACGTGCGCGTACGGAGGCGATGAAGAGCGATGTGGTTTGTCGTAAAAACGCTAACGACGTCGCGATGATGTCCGGCTGGCAATTAAAGGATTTCCCGTTTACATTTTACAGTGCGTCTCTGGGGTCCTGTTCTGGTAGAGTTGAGGAGAGGACACCCTATTAACTGTCATCATCATCATCATCCATCATCAAACTTGCGATAGAAGTTGTAAACACAGTATCCACGCAAGGATTACGGTGATTAATGACCGTATAGAGTGCGCGAACGGAAGTTTTATGACGCCGCTGTCAGTGACAGCGGCGAAGACGCGTGCGGCTGTTACTACGCGCAGAAACCAGGGGTCATGACTTTTGCGGTCGTATTAATTTTGCTAGAAATTTCCTTTCTATGACAGCATTTTTGAAAATTGTTAAATTTTACAGCAAAACATGAACGAAATTTTTGTGCAAATGTGAAAGAATTCTGTGATCAAATTTCTGTACTCATTGCTGTTCTTACAAGGAGAGTTCACGGGGAGAAAGAGTCTATGCCGAACGATATCCAACCATATAGGATCAATTTTTTACGACAATTCGAATTTGATCTTTATAACTGCCCTTTGTTTTATGGAACGCATATAAAGTCGTTTACTGGTGTGTCACAACAGTCAATTTTCAATATGTCCATCGTAGCCTACCTTAATCTTTCTCAAAACTGAAAATGGACTTCATAATCGTGTTGAACGCCCCAAATATAATTTTCATTGTGGTTTCCCTTGTGCTGCAGTTCAAAGGCAGTGTCCACGATGAATCTCTTTCTTGAAGTTTCAGTAAGAAACGCTAAGCTGGCAGATGCTGGAGGGGATAGGGTCGAAGACAGCAGCGAAAACGGGCCAGAAGTCGATAAAAACGGCCTCGAAGTGTATCCCAGTACGCCTGCTTACCCCGGTCCGCCCCCCCCATTCGGACGAGCTTGTGGCGCTGGGGGACGTTGCCGATGGCAAATTGACAAGCAACTCTGCCGTTCCAGTCTGATCGATTTGCGCACATTTCGCATTTAGCGCGCGCTTGCGGAAATTAGCAGGACCCGTTAACTCGTCCACGCCCTGAACGTTCGAGAACGTTACTTTAGCTTAATCTAAACGTTTTTCTTCCCTGTTTGTTTACTATTAGTTACCTCACGACAAAACGATAACATTTTCTGTCTGGTCGAACTCGAGTTTGATAATCATCGTGAACACTGCCATCAACGTCGCAGTACACATTAAAGGCAGCGTTCACGATAATCTTCAATTCTGAGATTATTCGCTATATTGAATAAGTGGGCCCGGGTAGAAGTAAAAGGACGTAACCAGAAGTACACGAAACGCCTAAGTATCACCCCGCCTCTTAAGTAAGTATCACAGGAAGTGTTTGTTGTGACAATGAAATCTTTTGTGGACCCGTCCTTTGCGATTCTCTACCCTTTAACGCTCCGTTCTTTCCTTAGGACCCTAACTAATCCTGCTCGGCATTAAGAATTATTCTATTTTTATTTGACCCAATTTTCCACCGGTGACAACTACCATAAACATGTTCATACAACCGGACAACTAGTCCATGTCACAGAATAATGTCACTGAAATACGACGTTTTAATGCGTTTCTCGCCGTTTCTTCGTAATTTTGGTAACACTTGGAGACCGAAGTGAAAAACTCGGGAGAAAACTGTAATAATTACTGCCTTCAAGGTGTTCTTGCACACGGTGCTATGTTGATCGCAAAACGTTTGCATCCGGGAGAGATTCAGTCAGCATATTCCCCCTCCAGGGGAGCGCCGTATCGCACTGCGCATAACGGTATACCCGTTACATCCCGTTAGGGGAAATAACGGATGATTGCTTCGGTGAAGTTTTACCGAGCAGCTGAGTGATAGCGGCGCTGGAGCTGCGGTGGTTCAATGCGATAAGGCGCTTCGCCGGGCAGGAAATATGCTGGTTCAATCTCAGCCAAACGTTTTGCAATCAACTCAGCACCTTGTGTAAACAGCACCAAATATAGTAACCGTTACACCATTGAGTAGCCCTTAACGTCAGGATCATGAATGTTTTTCTACTTAGTTTTGTTCATGTTGAGTTTGAAGCGAGTTATTCAAAAAGTGCGAGAAAGACGCCAAAACGGGTCCTCATAAGCTTTCTGACCAAATCCGGTGCTGTAACAAACCTGTGGGGCTTTTTTAGGGCTTTACCCTAAGCTCTACATTTTCTGATGGTAAAATTATGAGTGAAGTTTTGTTTCGAATTGAATTTCAAAAAAAATCAGTGATCTACACCATGCCAGCGAACGTCCTCATACGGAAGCGATTTGTCCTCTAAAACAAAAGACATATAATTAGCGCAGCCTGATTAGTGCGATAATACGCGTGACACGTCATTTGTAGGTGATTCTGATCAACATATTGCGTAATGTGAACAGCTGAGAGGTGCGCCTCTACAGCTCTGACTTGCACTTAGCCCTTCTACGGGCTATAGAAGGGATCTTCAAAAGCTCTAGTGTACTCTTCTATTGCTTTGAGCTCAGATGAAATCTATATACCTTAACAGTCTGATGATCGTGATCCGTTTTTCGAATTATTACGGCTGTGTCAGGTGTACCGTAGTAGATCAATGTCCGAGATGTGGTCGAAACTTTCACCAGTGTGATGTTGGGGGATATTTTATGTAAGATAAATGATGTGTATGTAGATATGAACCTTTGAACTAAGTACAGTAAAGCCACCGTAACCTTCCGGGACACCAAATGGCGAACAACACCCTAAACTCACCTTCCGCAAATCATTATGTTTACGAGTGCTTTCAATTTCAGACTGCTTGCGGTACCGTACTCCGAAGCAATCGTGGCGGGACGGAGAGCAATCAAAGGATCGACTCATAAGACCTTCAAATTGTTGTGTTTTCCTCCATTATGTCGCACCAGTTCGGTTGTTGAAGTTTGAAAACACTTCTTATTGAGGGGTTGCATGAATGATGTCATAAATGTATTTGTGGTGTGTCGAAAGAGGTATCGGTCTTCAAAGGTTAGGCTAACCTTTTAGGATTAGCGCGGCATGCTCAAAGACACCACCCTGTGCAAACTGGTGTTAATCTAGTGCCTAACATTTGACTCACACGTTTGAGATTGCACACACAGTTTTGAAGGGGTTTGTCAATTAAAGGTCAATGGCAGGTAGAAGGTCTCTGTGTATCGTTCATTTCATTCAATTAAAGCCGCTCCCAGCTACATATTGGACAGCGCAATAGCCAAAACGGGCTACTGTGTGTGACCCAAAGTGTAGCATACAATACCCTCTCCTGGTAGTATACATACTTATGTCGGGTCCAGTCAGCGAGTTTTGGTGTGTCTACAGAGAAAGTCGACATCAAGTAATTCGGCCACTCCAATTATTCGGGATTT
The DNA here is from genome assembly GCA_029168955.1 of Aplectana chamaeleonis. Taxonomy (NCBI): domain Eukaryota; kingdom Metazoa; phylum Nematoda; class Chromadorea; order Rhabditida; family Cosmocercidae; genus Aplectana; species Aplectana chamaeleonis. Next base: position 1,172,908 of record JAPDOI010000211.1, read on the forward strand.
TGAAAAACCGAGGTTAATCGGAAACTCGATTATTTAAAATTTTGAAAAAGCCGAGGTAGTCGAAAACTCGATTATTCGAAAAAAATTTGAGGTCGCCAAGGTATGCTTGGTAGCCGATAAATTCAGGAGTTTTTACTATTTTCTGCTTCCCAGCACTTTTTGGTTTTTGGGACGGAATTCACACGATTCACTCCCAACATTTACCATCTTCTCATCGTTTCCCCGCATGCAACTTTTTCCCGCCAATCACCGTAGCGGTTCCCCAGTTGGACGACAAAGACCATATACAAATTGTTTCTGCGGCAAGTTTTTTCAGAAATATACCTCTTTTGTTACGGTTCCAGTGAAATTTAGCGCTTCTTTTACTAGAAAAAATGCGAATGCACACAGTTATATGTAACAAGTATCCAGCCTTAAGTGAATTCCAAACTATAGGAGTACTATTGGATGATGAAGCTGCTTCACGAAATACATATATGTACTTCAGATTAGAAGCTTGCCGAATTACTATCGGAAAGGTTTTTCTCAGTTAGGTGAGCCCATTTACTAGGCTTCAGGCCATTTTCAGGAATTAGCTTAGGAAAAAATGCTCTGGATTTAAAGGCAGTGTTCACGATACTCTTCGATTTTGAGATTGATAGCTAAATCGATTACTTGGCTCCCAGGTAGAAGTGAAATGAGTAAGAAATCGAGAAAAACGCACAAGAAGGGCACGAAATCATCTACTCATCACGCCTCTTTACTCTCACAGGAACTTTGGTTCGTTGTGGCAATGGAATCTTTCTGTGGACCCGTCTTTTGCAATACTCTACTTTCTGTTGCTCCGTTCTTTCCTCTGGACAATATCTAAAACTGTTTTTGCCTAAAATATTCTTCCATTCAAGATTATCCTGGAATTTTCATCGCTGGACAACTACCGTGAACATGTTCATCCAAGCGGGCAACTACCACTGGTCGGAAGATAATCTCACCGAAGATAAGACGTTTTAGTGCGTTTCTCACGCCATTTCTTCGTAATTTTGGGAACACTTGGTGGGCAGCGCATCGTTTTGAGTGGAAACTCCGGAACGAAAATCATCGTGAACACTGCCTTTGAACCGACACTTCTTCAGGTTTGGTTTGAAGCCTCTCATTGGGACAATATTTTGAGGCAAAATGCGAACATATGAGAATTCCCAAATTTTTCTCGATACTTCTTTATGTGCAGGGTTACCTGTAGGGGTTCGCCTTGGAAAAAAAATTCTTGATGGCACCCTTAGTACCTTTTCGCTCTACTGAGAAAACTCCACTATAACCCGGCTTGAAGCTTTCCTCTGCAGCTGCGAATTCAGTGTTGAAGTCATTCTTAGAAGCACACACCTAATTGGAATATTATTCGTTCCAAACGGCCAGATCGATTATGATGCTTCCCTAGTAAGGCCGTTGTATGCGGTATTTATGCGTACAGAGTGTTTTTTTCTATTTTTTCGAAAAGTCAGGTTTCTTTTGAACTCATGCTGACGAGTTTTTTGAAATCCTGACAAAATGACTGGAAAATATCATTTTGATCAAAAAGGAGCTTCTGCGATCTTCATATTTCTCTTTCTACCCCCTGCAGCCCTCTTCCAGTACACCTATCCATCACCCGATCTAGTATATTACCTTTGGCAATAGTTGCGTCGTAGCAATGATACACATAAGATAATCTCGTCAAACATACAGCCTGCCCGGTCACGCAGCGAGCGCATACCCCCTTACTATGTGCCAGAGACAAACCTTCGCACTCCATTGACCACACATACTACGTATGTCTATGGTAAATAGAGAGCGTGAAAAATCAAAGGCAACTTGAGGGGTGAGATGATTGCGTGTTCTGCATGCCAGATGTATGGAGCTAGGAGCTGAACTTTCCGAAACAATGCGGGTGGCAGAAAGACTCTCTCGATTGAATTTTTCACTGCAGTTTTACATGTTTGTGAGTGATGTATCCTGTTTTGGAGCCAAAATTGACTACTTCTACGTGCGTATGCGTAGGTAGAGAGTAGAGAATCGTTTCTAGTCTTTACAACGGGCATCATCACTACTATGAACAATCTGCCATATGTTGGGCCTATGATCTTTGGGTATATGACTTTGGCTGGGAACACTTGCAATTTTCTACTAGTAAGCAAGAGCATAATCGGCTAAGTAATCGCTGAAACATTCGCTTTCGACTATCACCGCGGCGGTGGGGCTCGGTAAAGGCAGTGTTTTCGATGAATATCGTATTCGAGTTGACTCAAAAATGGTGCTGTCTGGTGGTGAGCTATCGAACAGTGACGAGACAGCAAAGAAAAGCGCCTCACAATAAACTAAAAATAGCAGTTTTTACGCATTTATAGGTTCAGGGCGCGGACGAGCTTGCGCGCCCTGCTTAGTTTCCGGAGACGCGCGCTAATGCGAATAGTGCGCGGATCAATCCGCGCCTGATTTGGAAGAGTTGCTTGACGATTAGCCACATCGAAAACTTCCGCTGCGCCACAAGCTCGCCAAAACGGTGGGCCGGAGCGGGCTCGGCAGACTATACTGGGCTAACGTGAAATCTTCACTACGTGGCCGCTTTATCGATTTCTGGCCCGTTTTCGCTGCCTTTCTTCCGACCCTATCCCCCTCAGCATCTGTGTTTCACACTGAAAGCTTACACAAAAACGAGATTCATCATGAGCACTGTCTTGACATATAATGGTGGTGATAAGCGATGTTTCAACAAAGAACTCGCCGCTGGTCACAATCAAATTGAGAGCTCTTTAGGCATGCATCAGATCTTACTTAGTATTGCTCGACCCGGAATAAGCTGAAATGATTTTCTTTGCTCACTCGTTTTGAGCGCCATCCCGAATCTGAACTCTCTGACAGCAGAAAGTATCGAAAAGAAGTCTGCAAATAGTTGCTTCGTGTGCAACTACGGACCAAAGTGCTCCTGTTTGCACTGAAGAGGTTACTCAAACAGGATTAGCGTCGAGGTGTGAGCTCACGCCCACGTGAACATCGCTATGGACGATTCAGGTCACTCAGACATTTCTGGATTCCACTCATGAGCAAATCCACGTTTAGGGGTCAAGCAGGGATCTTGATTGGTGTTGTTGAGAAAGTTATTCGTTACTCTAGATTCTCCGGTCCACTCAGCGAAAAGCGGACAGGGAAGAGAAACATAATGGTTTTTCTGCAGACCACCAAAAAACTCTTGAGTGTTGGAAGAAGCATAAAGGCAGTGTTTGCGATAATCTTTCGATTTTGAGAATATTCGTTACAATTGAATGTTTTGCCCTCGGATAGGACTGCAATTGGCAGAAGAAATCCGAGAAAAACGCATGAGGAAAAGGGCACGAAATACTTTACTCTCCCCCGCCTCTCTACTCTCACAAGAACTGCTCGTTGTGACAAGGGAATCTTTGGTGGACCCGCCTTTTGCAATTCCCCCTACTCCCTGTTGCTCCGTTGTTCCCGCTCGGTTCCTAAATAGTACTGTTTTTTCTAAAATATTCCTCCAGTTCCACTTAGCCTTATTCTCCATCGGTGACAACCGCCGTGGAAATGTTCATCCAAACGGACAACTAATCCAGGCCAGAGAATATACTGAAATAAAGGCGTTTTTAGTGCGTTTCCGCCGTTTCTTTTGATTTTGGTAACACTCGGTGGCCAATTGTGTACTTTGGAGCAGATAACTTGAATACGAAAATCATCTTGAACACTGCCTTGAGAGGCACAGTACACCCTCAGATATGAATTTTGCGATTTTCGTGTAATTGTGTAGACGACTATTCCTGTATAGCACGTGCCAAATACGAGATCTCAATTCCTCCATATATAATAAAGATATAAGCGACCACCACAGGCCCGACCCCCTTCGCTCACCACCACATTGCGAACGACCCCTAACTGATTTTCGAACTCGATAGCGGCTCGACGGATGGATGAATTCCAACAAGTCGTCGTTCTTCCAGTTCATTGCTGGGCTATCTCCTTATCGTGGCTCACTCTCGCGCAACGATTGCGAATGAAGAGAAATACAGGTCTGGAGACAAACTTGTCCACCAATTTTTCACCCTCAAAATCTAGTCACCTTTGAAAAAGCCTAAACTCTTTTCAAGTCTCCGGACGAATCCATAGGAAACTATTGTGATCAGAGAGTGGCTCTCCTCAAGATAAACATCAAAACCTGAAAATTAATGTTTTGGTTGTCCTGTGCCTTCAAAGGGCACAGTACAGCACCAGAATATGCATTCTGAGATTTTCATGTAATTGCCTGTAGAAGACCCATCCTGTATAACACGTGCCAAATGCCAGATCTCATTTCACTCCGAATAAGCGAGATATAAGCGACCACCACAGTCCCGACCCCCTTCGCTCATTTCTCCACCACAGGCCCGGACTCCCCTAACAGATTTTCGAACTCGATAGCGGCTCGACGGATGGACGCCGGAATTCCAACAAGTCGTCGTTCTTCCAGTTCATTGCTGGGCTATCTCCTTATCGTGGCTCACTCTCGCGCAACGATTGCGAATGAAGAGAAATACAGGTCTGAGACAACTTGTCCACCAATTTTTCACCCTCAAAATCTAGTCACCTTTTGAAAAGCCTAAACTCTTTCCAAAGGGGTCTCCGGACGAATCCATAGAAACTATTGTGATCAGAGAGTGGCTCTCCTCAAGATAAAACATCAAACCTGAAAATTAATGTTTTGGCTGTCCTGTGCCTTCAAGAGGCATTGTACAGCACCAGATATGCATTCTGAGATTTTCATGTACATTGTGTGAAGACCCATCCTGTATAACACGTGCCAAAATCGCCAGATCTCATTTCCTCCGAATAAGCGAGATATAAGCGACCACCACAGTCCCGACCCCTTCGCTCACCACCACAGGCCCGACCCCTTCAACATCAGATTTTCGAACTCGATAGCGGCTCGATGGGTGGATGAATTTCAACACGTCGTCGTTCTTCAGTCCATTGCTGGAGCTATCTCCTTATCCTGGCTCGCTCTCGCGCAACGCTTGCGAATGAATAGAAATACAAGCCTGAGAGACAACTCGTCCACCATTTTTTCACCCTCAAAAATCTAGAGCATCTTTGAGGAGCCATAACTCTGCGTTCAGAGGGGGTTTGGACGTTTCAGAGATACCACTGTGATCCAGCGTGACCTCTCCAAGATAAGCATGAAATCTGAAATTGGAATTCTTTGGGTGTCCTGTGCCTTGCTCAAAGGCAAAGCAGACACGCTCAAAAAAATGGTATCGATTTTTAATGACATAAATTGAAGGTTTGGAGCTGGTTGTATAAGGAACTGACGAAAAAACGGAACAAAAAACTGTGTGCAAATAGAAGTGAATAACGGTTACTTTGTTATTAGGTGAAAGTGGACGAGCTTTTAAGGCGCGCGGTTGAAACAGCGAATATTAGCAACAAAACGGTTGAGATAGAGAAGTCGATATACTTTTGCAGCCTGTACTGGAACGCTGACCTCGTTTGAAGCATCAAAAACCAGCCAAAAGAACCGTATTAGTACTATCCATCTGGACGAGTTTGTATTTTGGGGCGGGGTTGCAGAAGCTCAGGGGCGGGGTTGCAGAAATTTTTCGATTTGCATTGCTCAGTTTTAGAAGTTTTGCCTCGTTTTTGACGCTTCCAACGGCGTGTGCGTTCTACTAGGGGCCATATACGACCCAAATAGCGTAGTTATCTCCAACAACTTTTTCGAGCTTGTCTGCGGCCTTTAAAGGCAGTGTTTACGATGATCTTCGTTCCCGAGTTTTCCATTATGTTACCAAAATTGCGAGGAAGTGGCTAGAAACGCACTAAGACACCTTAATTTAGTGAGATTATTTTCTGGTCTGGACTAGTTGTACGGCTGTGTGAACATGTTGTCGGTGATTGTCCCCGGTGAGAAATAGGGTTAACCGAAAATGGAAGAATATTTTCACAGACAGCATTAGTTAGGGTCCGAATCACAGACACCATTAGTTAGGGTCCGAAGCAAAGAACGGAGCAAAAGAAAGTGGAGAATTTCAAAGGACCGGTCCGCAAATGATTTCATTGTCCACAAAAAACAGTTCCAGTGTGAGTACAGAGGGGGTGAGGGTGGGAGAGCATTTTGCGTACTTGAGGCGCGTTTTTTCTAGATTTTTTTCGTCATTTTGATCCTATGTACGCGGAGCCAAAGAATCGATTTAGCCATTAACTTCAAGAATTGAAGATTGTCGTGAACACTGCTTTTGAGTGGATCGAAAAACGAAACAGAATCTAATCGATTTCCCCGAAACGGCACCTCTATGTAACTTGTGGAAATCTCCTAAGAAGAGCAGGAGTACGCCTCCGCAGATGGCTAAATTACCTAAAATTAATACAGGTTTAGCCTGCATCTCTCTATGAACTTTATCAACCGGACTCCTCAGAAAGTCCTTTGTCCAGCTCCCACTAGAAGCTTATGATCAAGTAGCGTTACGAGTCGCGTCCGTACCGTTTTCGACGCATATCCTTCTCGGCAAGAAAAGATCACCTTGTCGGATGTCCTATCCGCATTCCAGGATGAAAACTTCTTGCGGTGGCTCATAATATGTACCTCCAATTCAGAGATCAATCTCCGCAATTTTCTGACCGCAAATTTCTAGTGCCTTTTTTCTAGAAAACGTCTGCAAAGGAAGTCCAGAAGCGAGAAGGAAGTCAGAATCAGCCAAAAATAACTCCTAAATCGGTAAGAGAGAAGAGGTGGGAAAGGGTAACTACCGTAACCTGAAATTCATAACCCAGTGACAGAGATACCGTAATAATGGGTAACGAGAGAAGCACGGTCCATTAGCAGGGCACCTTCGGCAACCTATTATTAAACACGAACCGCTGCTACTAAACCCGTAATGAGCGGTTGAGTGCAGATGAAGATGCAAATGAAGATGTTCCAAGGTGGGTCCAACCCATTAAAGGCAGCGTATTCGTAGAAAAACTATCTTGTTTCAGAATATGTACCTTCAAGCAGGCAGGGGGCTTTGAAGTACCGGAGTATAGCGGAAAGATTACGCGAAACCCTTTTTCTAAAAACCCTCTGAAACAATGGTCCCTTTCCTAAACGATTCACTTGAAGTAAATGGCTACCTCGGGAATGGTTTAGGCTCCTTTTTTTTTTTTCTCTTACAAGTAAGCTACATACTACTTAGCCATTTCTCGGCCATTTCAAATAAATGTGATAATCTGGAACCATTTCCGCATGAGGAGTCCGAATATGTGTGGCCCTCGCAGCTGCCCAAAATCATTCTAAAAAAAGCTTACGTTGTGTGCTTTACCCTGGTTTCCACACCAATTGTAACCTTTCAAAACCGCGCAGTTATATTTCGGGAATCTGTAAACGGAACTCACTACATGGTGTTCGGCGCTGAAAACAAACCCCATGGGCGAGGCTTGGGTGAAGGTTTATCTTCCGAACTTTCAACAGAGAAATAGCATTTTTAGCTTGTACCGATTGTCGGTTAACGTTTACTTTATCGAATAGAGGGTATTGAAAGCTCCAAAAGAAAAATGTTCCAGACTTGACTTAAAGGCAGTGTCCACGATAAAAACCATGTCTGATTTTTGGTGGAAATCGGCAGCTGCGAAGGCCTGGCGCAACCCTAACGTTTAAAAACTAAGAAAATGAAGCTTGGAACGGTCTTCCTACGGCCCCAAAGTTGGACACTCGTCAGCTCGTCACACCCCAGATGCACTTTCCACGCCCACCGGCCTGAACAACATGAATGCTCGAGATTGTGGAAATGATCGATGGTTTCCGGTCGAAAGCCCAGTTCTTTCCTTCATTCTCAACTTCTCTCTTTACTCAGGTCAGCTCGCATACATCGGCTGCAAAAGACGAGAGTTACAAGCCTCGGACAACCCGTCCACCATAAGCTTCCCTAGCCCAATTTTCTGAGGGACCATAAATCCGTTCCTAGGAGGTCTTGTACGGTTCCAGAAAACATAATTGGGATCAGCATGGGACCGTCTTCAAGATGGGCGGAAAAGCAGAAAAACGATTCTTATCGTGAACACTGTCTTTAAAAACATACCCATGGGGGTTATTTGGTGTGCTGATCACCCGAATCCGAGAATTATTAGCCGTTTTTCTGAAGCTTTAACTGGATTCGTTCAAAGATTTCCATCAGAGGGAAAATGTGAGGACAAAAACACGACTTTTGACGATTTCCAAAATGCTACTGTAGATGCGGCTCAAATTATTTCTCTAAGGGTTGCGTGGAGCGCCAAAGGCAGTGTCCACGATGACAATCGATTCTCTGCTTTTTTTGCCTATCTTAAAGACGATTCCATGCTGATTCCAATGATGTTTTTTAAAATCAAATACGAGACCTTCTAGGAACGGGAGTTATGGTCCCTCAATAATTGAGCTGGGGAAAACATGGTGGACGAGTGGTCCGAGGCTTGTAACTTCCGTCTTTGAACTCCGATATATGCGAGCTGACCTGAGTAAAGAGAGAAGTTGGAATCAAAGGGAAGAACGGGGCTATTGATCGGAAACCATCGCTCATCTCACAATCTCGAGCATTCATTTGTTCACGTCGGTGGGCGTGGAAAGTGCATCTGGTGTGTGAGGAGGCTGACGGGTGTCCAATTTTAGTCCATGCAGGGGACCGTCCCCGAGCTCATTTTCTTAGTTTTTAGCGTTAAAGGTAGCGTTAGGCCCCGCAGCTGCCGATCTCCACCAAAATCAGACATGGTTTTTATCGTGCGCTACGGCCATTGCCTTTGAAGGCAGTACCCACGATAAAAATCGTTTTTTAGATTCCACCCGAAAACAGAAGGTTCAGTGTCTGATTGTTCCATCAGTGCATGGAGAATCATGAAAAACGCTGCGAAACATCTAAAATTAGTTCTTCTTCTTCAGAAAGCCACATCTTAGTGAGTTGCGCGGGCATGGGCCTGAAATAGACAGCGTGTGCAGATGCGTCCCAACGCTAAAGCCTCAGCCGCGCTCGCGCTCCAATGCCAATCAAGAAGCGGGCCCAACTCTTCTTCAGAAAACTCGACCCGCGAGCGGAAAGGGCTAAGCGCGAGCGAATCTCGGGGTCAATAAATAAAGCTTTTTATGGCTCATTATTTACTCGTTTTTTTCACCCCTACTGCTCCGAGTGAGACCCCCTTTCGGTTTCCTGCGGAAGACTGAAAACGAAATTTATCGTGGACACTGCGCTTTAAAGACAGTGGGCTGTAGTAAACCCACTCAAAATAAAGTTAAGATGGATCTTAAACCATCGCAGTTCACCATGAACATCGTAAGTCAAGTTCAACTCCAAGAATGGGGTTGTTCGGTCGTGGAGCTATCGACAAGTGAAAAAAACGAAAGAAAGCGCTCAAAATAAGCTGAAATAACGTAATGTAAGTACAGGTGTTGAGAAAATAAGAAGTATCCACTCAACCTTGGCCTTAATCCATATCTCCCAATACCCACCACATTGAATAATTGTCTGAATCCAGCAACGAGTGCGCGTCCTGGTAAGAGTTTCTGCAAGCGCGCGAGGCAGTCGAAACGTGCGCGAAATGTGCGGTCGGCGATAGTTTGTCCCCCCCCAAATGACACCGGAAAACAGCCGCGTACCATTGGGAAAATAATAAGGGGGCGCATACTACAGACGTACTTTGTAGCAGAATCTTCACTTCGCGGCCGTTTTTATCGAGTTCCAATGATAGTGTTTGAATGTCGCGATTCTTAGCTCCTGTCACGAAACTTCTCTTCCTTATGCTAGACGGCCGACAAGAGGAGCCTTTCCAGAATATTAAGCCTTTTTCATTCGGCTACAATATTATGACGCCTCAAACTTTCCTGACCTACCTTGCCTACGCTGGAGCAAGCGACTGACAGAAAAACAAGATTTTCTGCTTGCCCAACTCCCAGGTCTTTGCTGAAAAGTCACTTTCTAGAAACATTGATGCAAGTCTCAGAGGATAGTATTTGAAACCCCGATTCTCGGCTCAGGAATGTTTTATGGATGCTCCTGAATATTCGAGGCGGATTCGATAGTCACCTACGCAAGCCTTAGTGCTCATACCTTCTGATCACCGATGAGCTAATGATCAGGGTGAGCTGTGGATTTCGGCGTCATGAGTAAAATCGGCCTAGCATTTGCGTTGTCCACCATAAGCTTCTCATGACGGAACATCGCTTCCGTCGTGCACTAGGGTACAGCAAGCTTCTCGTGCCTGTGCACTTCACTGCTTGTTCCGATGGATTGATTAACTAAAGCAACGAGTTCAGAAGAAGGTAAGAGCCCCTTTCGTGAAATGGAGGCCAAGGATCTGTTCATTGCGTTTACATACGTGTATGCTGCCTTCAATCCGGTACACTTGAAAGGGAATAGAAAATGACACATATGTAACAGTACCGTACTCATGTAACCGCATAGGTTTGATCGCAGGCTGTTTTCACGTGAGGTGACAATGGTCGGTCCGATGAGCCATTTGCTTTCCGTTGCTCCGTTCTTTCTTCGGACCCTAACTAGTACTCATTTTGGCGGGAATAAATCTTCCATTTCTGGATCGATGGGGAAAACCATCGGTGACAACCACCGTGTTGGATACAATACAATCCGATAACTAGGAATCGAACCCGCATTGCACCGAACCCACATGTCTGGGCAGCTTGAGGAATGCAGAACAGGGTGTCGGTAGTGTAATGGTAACACTCTCGCCCGGTAAGCGATGCAATGCGAGTTCGATTCCGCACATGGAAAGAAGAGAGTCGCTTCTCATCGTTCTCTCCCTCTATCGAGTGATAACATAGCAGCAAATCTGAGGCCGGAGGCGGTCCACTCATTAAAGCACTTTCAGTGGTAGGTTAGCTGGGAATCAAGGTACTCAAACAATGGGGATTGGTGGACCGCCCGGCATTCACCTGGCGGGCAAATGTGCATTACCGGTGTCCGCAAGGCTTAAACCCTGACAGCTTTGGTCCGCCAGCAGAGCCTCGCGTGTACCGGCTGGGCTATTATAATCAATGAAATCAGTGATCAAACTACAACATGTTAAAGCGTGAGTGGTCGTTAACTCTCTCGAGTACAGGCCATGTGACGACTCGGTGCCAAGCGAATGCCACTGGGCGGTCAGGCGCCAGCCGAGTGCCAACTGGTGGATAACTGCGTTTTCATATGCTGGTTGAATTCAAAGTGTGATTGCCATAGCCAGCTAACAATAAGTGCAAGTTATCACGCGGCTTTCAGGCAACTGGCACATTTTTGCCAACCGTCTGCCACTGGCATTACGTGAGATGACGAGTGTTTGCTTTTACTTCCAATCGCGATTGCCACTGGACAGCTAAATGCCAGTTGTCATCCAACCGTTACAGCAACCTGGCGAAATATCGCCGGCTGTCGGTCGCTCCCAGTGTCTGGAGTGACCTCCTGATAATGATGGCGATTAGCTGGTTTAGCTAGCTTACTATTGAAAATGCTACGATGAATCCGACCTTATGCTTTTCTCGAGAACTTCCCACCGACCTGTGGACCGTCTCACAGTTCTCTCCTCGGAGAACACAGTCCAAACTCCAGAGGTATATATCTTGATATTTTGATCCGGTCACCGTCATAGCAATCCTGCTAAAATCGAAATCTCGATTCGCTCAAATAAGCAAGAAAAATTTTAGGAAAAGTCGGCCACGCCCCAGTAGAAAGAGCAAAATGGGCGCGCTACTGGCGAGTTTCAGAGCAAAACTGATGTCAACGAATATTCGGAAAGCAGAATATTCGGCCAGATCAAAGAATAATCGAATATTCCGGGTATTCGATTATTCGGAAAAGTCAATTTTTCAAATAATTCGTTTATTCGAATATTCGGAAAAGTCAATTTTTCGAATAATTCGTTTATTCGAGTATTCGGAAAAGTCAATTTTTTGAATAATTAGTCAATTCGAATATTTGAGCGGCCCAATATTCGAATATTCGGCCGAATAAACGAATATCTTCAGAAAAATAAGAAGCTGAGTCTCCGGCACATGTCCATTTTAGGGGTCCAGAGGTGAGATGTCTCCAACCAAACTGGGTGCTATCTTAGCGGTGGGGGGGCCACTATGTCTGGGTGCACTTCGCCCGACCATTTTATCGTGCCGCACTAAATTTGAGCACCTACCCGGGTTTTCCCTCCCCCGCACATATCAGGAGTGATTGCGGCACGGAAAAATGGGCGTGGCCAGGTGCGATACAGCAATGCTTCCGCTCAGATAGCACCCCAAACTGATAGGAAATTCGGATGTTGTTGGTAGATAATGTTTAGAGAATCCAGAAACTTTTATCGTATCGTTTAACAACTACTCATAGACAGTGGTAAATGTTAGTTTCAATACTCCTCTTATGATATAATGTGGAATGTTTTTCTGGTGGAAGAACATTGGCATGGCTTTGCTCTATATAATACTATACAAAAAAGGTCAAGAAAGCTGGAAGTGCCGCGAACGGTGGTTTGATTATGCGTACTTCTTATTCGAATACTCGCGATTTTGGCCGAATATTCGTATTTTATTCGAACGAACGAATTCGAATAAATTCGTTCATTATTCGAACGAACGAATTTTCGAATAAATTCGTTTATTCGAATATTCGGAACGAAGTCGAATTTCGAATAAATTCGTTTATTCGAATATTCGGAGAACGAATTTTTCGAATAAATTCGTTTATTCGAATATTCGAACGAAGTCAATTTCGAATAATTCGTTCATTTTATTTCGAACGAACGAATTTCGAATAAATTGTTGGACTTGTGAAGAGTTCATACTAAACTGATGGCTGAATCTACAAGTCATTTGTTTGATTGTTTAATTAGGATCGATGGAATGAAGCGCATAAGAAATGGGGAATACAGGGGAAAACTGAAGTTCTCAGAGCAACAACAAAAAAATAACGAAGACTGAGGTACATCTGGCAATAACATACAATTTCCGATGCTGACTTGATCGTCGGTTCGATGTCGTCCTCACATCTGCGTCTTCATAAGTCTATTGCACTGCGGCGAACATGCGTTGCCTACGCTGATTTGGGCGCCATAGCCAGCGACAATCGACGAAATCTGCGCGAATCGATTATGCTAACTGCGGCAGAGTTGCTTGGCAATTTGCGATCGAAACGCAAAGGCGTCGCTTACAAGCCATTGATCCGACATGGGGGCGGACTGACAGGTAGTGCACCGGACGAGTGTTCAAAGCTGCTTGTATGGCGATTGCCGCTCTGGCCAGCTTATCGTTGCCTTCTTAGACACTCGTTCCTCTCCTGGCACCTTCGATCAATAGTCACGTCACACCGAGACCTCGAGAACGAGATTTATCGTACAACACGTTGCCTTTAAGTATCACCCCCACTGGCATCACAGGACGCTCCAATGAATTCTTTGTGCCGACGTTACAGTCCTTGCAATTCTTTACATGCTATATTGCTCCGTTCGATCAGATTCTGCATTTGCACCGACGGTCTTCTATTCTTCGATTGACACAGCTTTCCAACGGTGACGAACCACCATTAACATGTTGTATCCGACCAGACAACTGGCCCATGTTAAAGAATAATGTCACTGCAAATACGACGTTCTTAATGCGTTTCGCCATTTCTTCGTAATTTTGGTAAACACTTGGAGGCTGCATTGTTCTATGGTGAAAAACTCATGGATGAAAATCATCGTGAACACCGCTCGAATGAGAGGCGCAGAGTTTCGCTGGAGCCAACAACGGGGCCTTCGCTCCACCGACCCTGGTCGGTTTACTCTGAGAGAATTCTTCGTTCCGCGCTTAGGGGTACCAGATGACTGCTCCCCATGATTCGCGTTCGTTCCGCGATAGTTACCCAATCGACTCATCCCTTGACATTCTCGTTCGCATACCCTGATAATACCGCGATCGTTGAGAGGTTTTACGGCGCTAATACTGCGGTGCAGTTCGCGATCCGCGAGCAGGTACCGTGATCGTCTCCCCCGCTCCCGCGTTCTCATGTTGTGCAGATTTGTAAAGCAGCGCGAAATGCGGCGAGGGTAATATCATTATAGCTTTCGTGTTGATCTGATAGGCAACACTCGCTCGGGTGAAACATCGAGAGGGCCTGATGCGGTACCATCAGAAGGCTGAAGAATCTCGCGATCGTCCCGCGATAGCGTTCCAAGCTCGGTTCGTCGCGCATCCGCGATGTAAGGCCCCGGAATACGTCAATGTATAGACGCGATTCGCCCTCAGGCTGAAACTGGTAGGATCTCGCACTTGTTCCAGACAGGCCCAGGCCTCGACTCTCGCGGTTTTGCTATAGGAGCATCGTGGAGCATCGATGAACGAACGCGATACACTCGGTTTGAGACTGAGAATCTTCCTCGCGATCGTTGCGCGATAGCCCCATAAGAAATCCTCTCGGCCCCTACCAGAAACTGAGATTCTATCCAGAACGATCGTGGGGATCCTCTCAGAGGAGTGAGTAAAGGAATATGAAATATCATTCGACGCAGAATTTACGTAGATTTCAAAACAACCTCACCAGTTTAAAGAGTTATAGGCGAAAAAAACCGGTGTTTCGTAAATGAATTAGGCTGAAGGATCGAGAATAGTTTTTCAAACTGGAAGCACAAGTTGACGCAGAATTCCTATCTCCAAGCACAAAAAAGTTATGGACGAAAACCGGCAGTGACAATCTACACAATCTTGAAAATGACTTGCATGAATGTTGGGTGACTTTCATTCTTTTTCGAGGCGCATACTGGGGGGAGATCGAGTACAGGGTGAGCTGCATTGTCTGCTTCGGCCATTCGACAGACGTCTCCACCCCTTACAGGCATCGTTCGCGTTGAAAACCAATTTCCATTTCCTTTTTCTGGCCCAATTTCATGAATGAGTTCGGTAGACCACACTGGTAGATCTGAAAAGGCTAAAAGATAGGGTTATGAAGTTGGAAGGGTTTAATTTTTTCCTGCCACCAGTTCACCAGTCATCTACACTTTTTCGTAGAATGCTGATGCGACTGTCAAACAACATAGCAAATAGTTGCTAATAAACTCCACATGCACGAAATACTTCGAAAATGACAAAGTGACGAGGCTCTCCAAACGCAGAAAAACTTCAAAACTATATTATAAAGGCGCGAACTTTAAATTCATATTTACAATGTGTTCCAAAATGAATTTTCCTTACAAATACAGGTTTTCTATGGCCCTTCGACGTTTTCGTTTACTAGAGAGGCCAATCTACACACTAACATGTGTAAAAATAATATACGGTTTTCTGCGCGTATGATGCCTTTCTCAAGACGTGGGTGATTACCAACGGATAGATAAACCTCACCCGTGTATTCCCATCTCCTCCTTGTGCCTAAGTGTTTCCACTGGTTGTCACCGGTTTTCCCAATTTTTCCAATGTAGAGGTTCCCTTCACCCATATTGGTGGTGAGGGTTGGTGGAGTATATGGCTCCAAATTCCCAATCGAAGCTAAGTGGTTGGTGTTACTCATTGCCCAGCGGCATGGACAAATGGGAGGGCCAAGTGTGATTGCCATATGGCTCCTCGTGTTGTAGAACTCGCCCTAGTAGCCTCATCAGACGGTGTGGAAAAATTCTAGTTCTTGCGTTCGGGAAAATGGAACAATGGAGTAATGAAGAGATCGATATCAGTCTTGGAAAGGTATGTCGATTCCTTCATACATTGGAGCCGATTTCATATTTTTGTTAAACTGTTTCGGTATTCAAATTGGAATAACGTTCGAATATTCACCTCTTGCGAATAATCGAATTCGGAATAATATTCGAATATTCACCTTTCCTGAATAGTCGAATCTGTCGAATAATATTCAAATATTCACCTTCTCGAATAGTCGAATTCGAATAATATTCGAATATTCACCTTTCCCGAATAGTCGAATTCCTGAATAATATCTGAATATTCACCTTCCTGAATAGTCGAATTCGTAATAATGTTCAGAATTTTCACCTTTGCGAATAGTCAGAATTCGGGAATAATGTTCTGAATTTTCACCTTTATGAATAGTCGAATCGGAATAATGTTCGAATTTTCACCCTTTGCGAATAGTCGAATTCTAATAATGTTCGAGTATTCATTACCCTTCGAATATTCGAATGTTCGAATCAAACCTCAAGTCTGAAAAATTCTGAGTTTATTCGAACTCGAACATCTGGTCCTCACTCTAGTACTCGGTGCGTACTTCTTATTCTCAATACTCGCGATTTTGGCCGAATATTCGTATTATTCGTATTCCGAATCATTCGAATAAATCACGATTATTCGGAAAGAGTCAAATTTCGAATAATTCGTTTATTCCGAATATTCTTAGAACTCTGTTTTCGGAATAATTCCGTTTATTCGAATATTCCCGGAGAAAGTCATTTTTTCGAATAATTCGTTTATTCGGAATATTCAGAGAAGTCAATTTTTTCGAATAATTCGTTTATTCGAATATTCGGAGTAGCTTCAATTTCTCGAATAATCCCAGTTTATTCGAATATTCGAAAAGTCAATTTTCCGAATTATTCGTTTATTCGAATATTCGAAAATTTTTATTCGTTTGATATCACTCTGATTTACAGGCCTCAATAGAGGAGGAGACGCACGAACGATTGTATTCAAAATCTATGTTCTTCTTTTGTGTTTCCAGTCTGGCTTTATATTGTGACCTGCTTCAGAATGATGGCTGCAAGAATAACGAGAAAATACGAGGCTCGGAGGACAACTCGTCCGCGAACCTTCTACCTGAGTTCAAATTCTAAATTTTTGATGAGCCGTAACTCAGTTCGTAGTGAGCTCTGAGCAATTCTGGTTAATTGTGATCAGCGTGGATTTTCCTGCAAGATAGGCAGAAGAACTAAAAATCGATTCTGAGCTTGGACTGTGGCTCCAAACGAGTAATAACGATCCCGAATCAGGCCACCTGTTCTTCTCAAGGGACTTCTCCCTAATGCATGAGAGAAATGCTGTATGAGTGGTATGGATGCGTTCTCAACATGAACTCAGGACACTCATGGGGAAGAACGTCGGCACAATAGGGGTTGTATTCTGGGGTTGACGTCCTATCCAACTCTCATTGTCAGAAACTGCTGCTGGCTTGAATCCGATGTCCGCCCTGGGATACATACAACCGCTATTGTGCTAACGTGCTACCCCACGGGCGACCATACCGGCCAGTAAACGAAATAAAATATCTGACGCTGGCGAAACATCTCGCGAAAAAAATGTTTACGGCGTCATGCGCTTGATTACCACCTTTACATGGAGAGGTTCTACAGGCGATGATGCCAGGGGATTTTCAAAATTCAAGAAAATGCGACTAGAAGGGCCCAAAATAAGTGGTACAGGCATGACTCAGTACAATGAACTTCATGTTTGAGTAGGAAAAACCGCCATAAAATCTCTAATAAAGACCTACAGCTAACGGCAGTATTTGTTGACTCCTAGATGAATGAAGGAAGGCAGTTGGAGAAGCAGGCAGAAGGCACCCGGCTGGAGACGTCTGATGGGGAGGTCTGAGGCGTCTGTTTGCAGACCTCATAGCTGTATTAGCCAACCTTTGCTGAACGGCTGGGAACTCTTGAAGCGGCTCATCTCAGCTGAGGCAACAGCCGACCTATTAGAGTCATCCGGCTTATGGCGCACGCCAAAAAGCCCTCAGGCACATCGGACGAGACAGTAATGCGGTAATCCTCAGAAGTTGGGTGTACACTGGATTTTCGAGTAATCGCCATCACTCGCTGGCAGTGGCCCTGCGGTTATGGCGGGCTTCCGCCTCTGTATTTCACCATTTCAGCTTTGGACTCGTGGTTTAGTAGGTTTGTGTCTAAAAAGTCATATTGGATTGAAAATTGAAACCTTGTTCTCGAACTTTTTGTATTTCAGAAAAACCCACTATGGTGTCGCCCAGTGAGCAAGCAGAGTGAGGACATAGTAACGAATTCGACGAAGCTCAGATATTACATATACTAGTCCCTATTCCTACACCGCCAGGTCTATAATGCCTGGTGAGGTATTCCAGTCAACAATTAGATGTAGAGTATGTATAAGCGGTTCGTTTCAAAACCCTAGAGCCATCCCTGGAAATGAGGTCTACGCTTCTCCTCTGAAGAATCGTGGTGCGGCACCACCACCATCAAATTCAGAACTTCCGAAAACCATACATGTGACAGATTCAGAAAATAATTTCATTTATATCAAGTTTAACAGTGAAATTATCAACTCCTCACCGTTTCAAAACGAAAGAGCCTTCAACCACGATTATCATCCTCAATGAAAGTCCATTCTTCAATCCGGTTCAAATTATGTTCATGTGCCAGAGCATCAGCTCCTCGATACCTACCTTGCCTCGAGGAAGCATGCCATCAGTAGGAAACCAAGTCCGAATTTATGCTCTGCACTCTGAAGGTCACACCAGTTGCCTCTTGCTGCTCAACTTTGCCAACGAGAAAGTATCGCATACGATTCCGCTTTCTATGGGAAGAGTGAATCCCCAGGAGCGGTAGTAATCTGGCCTTAAGTGCGAGTTAGTGATGATGAACATCTTTCACTGATGTGGAGTAGACAACCATAATAATGAGGAGCCAGTTCTATGTTGAGTGAGGATCTGAAACGCTGTAAACAAAACTTACCACACACTGTGAGAAGCGAACCAGGCCAACAGGACTGGAAAGAGAGCAACGCGACATTGCACTGCGCCATAGCGCCCAGCTGTCCGTCGCTAGACCAGGCCACGTGAAGGTAGTGGTGCAACGCATTGAGGAAAGCAAAATGCAGCCATCAGGGCTCACTGGAGCATCAAGCATAATATACTCAGAAGCATTACACACCCTCAGACATGAATTTTTTGATTTTCATCTTATTTTGTAGAAGGATTCTCTTCTACAACTCTTGTCAAGGGCGAGATCTCAATTCCTGTAATTGGCGAGATATAAGTTCAGGAACTTTTTCGATACCCCCTTTCAACATTTCAGATTTTCCGGAAACCGGACACAACGCGCTTTATTTACACCGCTCGGTCAGTGAATGAATATTCCACACAAATTCAGAGCATGTATTACCTCTCTCCCTTGTTTCCGAAACAGTTCAAAGCGATGTTCATCGGGCGGGCCTATAATGTCAGAAGTCTCCTTAATCAGTGCTATATTTTACCGCAGAGCGCGTTGTTGAGCACGCCCACGACAATCCGGCCCGAGCAATAACGAAACAGCGTAACCCTAAAGATTCGAGAAGCATTTTCTAAGTCAAACGAATTTTCGAAAAAAAAAATCGAGGAACCAGATCTCGAACAAATGAAAATGGAAAAAAATCGTTCCAAAGAAATTCGAAGAAATGAAAATCGAAAAAAAATTCCATTCGAAAAAAAATCGAACGAACGAAAATCGAAAAAAAACTCGTTCGACGAAATTTCGAACGAACGAATTTGAAAAAACTCGTTCGGCGAATTTTAGAACGACGAACGAACTAAAACAAACTAAAAAAATTTGGAAAAATTTTTAGAGAATTTTTTGAAAATTTGCTCGTGTACATGCATAATCTATTATTTTGTAACACTATCGTGTAGGACTCAGAGAAATTAATCCAGAAATGACTTCAAAATTGAAATCGGACTACTTCGAAGCAAGGCATGTGGATGCGCCTGCTTGTGACCTCAAAAAAGGGCGTAAAACTTATTTTACAAAAAATTTGCGCGTTACTGTAAGTAGATTTATGGAAAATCAACAAATAATACGCGGAAAATTGTGAAAATCGGCAAGAAGGATAAAGACGAGCATAGTGTTCCGTAATACACCTTAAAGTCATCAAAGATTTTGAAATTGATCAAAGGGAGGCTTTTCCTGACCTCACGAGCGTGTATTTCAGATGGGGTCACCCCGTTCACTGTGGCGTCTGCGATAATGAAATTCTCGATTCGGGCCGTTCCTTTTGGTGTAGGGTTGTTGACGGTGCTACCCATGCAGGCATCACTCCGTCGACCTTGGATTTTGCGACCACGCTGTTTGAGCGACTCACCCCGTCCGGGATGCTTCCCCGCATGGTCGCTGAAAAGTTTCAACGGGAGTCTTAAATGTACTCGAGAGGACATTTAGCGAAGATCGATCTGAAAGCGCTGCGCCCTCTCTTTCGCCGCACTGTCTCGTGCGCTCTCACCACCACACAATCAGCGACAGCCATCTGTCGCTGATATTGGCAATCAGCGACACCTTCAAATTTGAGATAAAGATGAATCTGATTTGGAGCTGACTTGCTCATTAAGAGTCAAGACTTTACCTAGAGCATCCTCATGCATCAAACAAAGTTTTTAAGCTGTTACACAGATGTCGCTCAGATGCAACTCAAATCAACGATTTAAGTTGCATATTAAGCCAGATTACTACCGCCCCAGAAGTGTTTTCTTGTTTTCCGGTCATCACTTCCGTGGGATACAGCGCTAGTTGTAATACTCCATTTCCTCCGTCAACCGGGTCAGAAAACAAATGTTTTTCCTGTTCCAAAAGTGAAGATCTGATGAGCGGTTATTAGCAGTACCAATAATATAAAGTGTGTCCGCCCACACGGTCGGCGAGCGTATCGCGCGGCCGTCGCGAAAGCATTTTTTGGACGAGCCGCAGCACGGCTGCAGACAGCTGACTGGGATATTACCCAAGATTTCTTCTCTAATATTCCTGCCAGCCGGTTTGCAGATCCGAAAAATGCCTATGCCACTGTCACTCAGCACTGTCCGCCAACCACGCGGGCGGACTCTGCCATCCGGGCGTACTTTAAGATAGTTGATGAAGACAACTCCGATGCGAGCGGCCCGACAGAACTGTGTTCTTCTTGAGTCAGTGCGCTGGAACATGGAGACAAAATGGAGCTTTTTCACTTCTCTAGCATCTTGTTCATTTCATCGATGTTTTCGATCCAGGTGATCTTACCTGTCAAAAAAAAGGTTTAATCTTGATGGCTTTGAAGGCCTACACACTTATTGGAGTGACCTCAGATATGTAGGAACCGTCAACATTGAGCACGCGTGACTTGGAAAGTGAACACGTCCCATTTTGTGTTAATGTTTCTGCGTGCAAACTCGAGATGAGCACTCTTATGACGAGCCGCTCACACTGAGGCTTTTTTCTTCGGCTGTCTGCAAAGCTGGGACTACAGCTAATCGCTCCTCAGACCTTCAGTTTTGTTGCGAGGAGCGACATTTGCTCTCTCATCCGATTAGCACGCCTTCTGACCAGAAGATCCGAGCGGTAACGTACATGAGATATTTTCTGTCCGAATAAGACTGTCCGCCCACGCGGACGGCATGCTTGTGGAACATACATCGCCAAGGCGCATTTCGAGCGGGTTTTCACCCGGCTGTAAGCAGCCGTCTGAGATGTAATTCACTATTCGTCTGATATTTCTGCTAGTCGATTTACAAGTGAGAAAAGTGACTATAGCGACGGCCACTCGATGCGCACGCCGACCGCGTGGGCGGAGAGTCTCATTCAAACGAACCATTCAATAGCTCTGTCTTCTTTAGCAATTTCTTTCCTTATCACACTAGCTTTTTTAGCTGACCGCTAGCGTATCAGCTTCGCTCCTACTTCCAAATGCATCAGTGCTCTTAAGGTGATCGTCTTGAAATATTAGGACAGATATATAGGCTGTAAAACCGCGAAATTCTCATGGTTTCTACGCTTTCTGGTGAGGAGCGGATGTTAGAGACAGCGACAGAGCGCATGACAGACGGAGGGAGCAGCGTCGCGCTCACAGCTTGCGCCATGGGTCAATAGAATTCCGTTTTTCTACAGAGGATATAACTCTCCACCAGGAATCCGACTAATGTCTTGTGTGGAATTTCAGCTACATACATCAGAGAGTCCTAATCAAAAACCCCATACCTACGTGGAGAAAATTCCAAGTACACTTAATTCGATGTAATTCGATAAACGAAATAAGATCTGGGTTAACCTTAATAATTTACCTATTAGAGTCATATTTAAGCAAAATTGTTGTGGCAATACAAATGAATAGATAAATAGTATTGAACGAAAGAAGGGGGTTTGTACTCCAGAACGTTGCATGAAAGTGAAGAAATCTTCATTGTTTCTTCTAGCACTGACTAGTAAGTGCTTCTCCTACCTGGGGCTGAACTACAAGTGGTCCATAGATCAGTCTTCTTTATTTTTGAGAGGCTTTCTCTGGGAAAACTTGCCGCGACAACGTCAGAGAAATACCAGGATCCTTAACGGTGCCGCGACTTGGCTCCGCGATAATAATACCGCTGTGTTGAATCCGTGATCATCACTGTGCCAAGATGATTCAGTTGCAGCGTCTTAAAGGCACAGCCCAACCTCAAGGATAAGATTTGATATTATAGTCCACCCACCGTGCATAGCAACCCTGCCAAGCGCGAGATCTCAATTCGATCAAATAAGTGAGAAACTACAAGGAAAAAATCGGCCTGCCCCCAACGCCCTAAAAATATAATCAAGCATTTCGCCCCGGATAGGGGACACAAATCTTCGCAAATGGAAAAAATAGTTTGTGTGGCGATGCTCAAAGGCAAAATGTACGAGAACGCAGCTCTTGGTTTCCTTTCCGAAGCTGTGTGCGCGATAAGGCTTTTGGGGTATTGTGGGCGGGGCCGACTTTTTCCCTCTAGTTTCTCGCTTATTCGAGCGAATTGAGATGCTATTCACGGTAGCGGACTATAATATCAAATTTTACCCCTGAGGTTGGACTCTGCCTTTAAGTCTCGACAACGTCGCAAAACTTCTGCGATTTTTCCGCGTTAGAATCTCGTCGGCCCCGCGAGGATGCATCAGCGAACGAGCGTCGACTACGATGCACGGCCCTGTGTGGTGAAACGAGATTGTCGCGGGTTCGATGTATCCAAGTTTGAGGTACATCTCGTATCTCCTGGTTGCAGTAACAGGAGTACCCTCTGTTCCCATCAGACAGAGGTTGTAACAACCGCATCCGCGTAATTTTGTTCTTGGGCCTGCCTTGTCGTATTATGAATCATAAGAAATTCTATTCGAGTTACACGCAGTCTGCCCCAATTTTGTAAAGGCGCACCGACCGATCGCTGATACGCAACGGCATTGCCGCTGCGGATTCCCTTTGTTGCCGCTTCCGTGAATGTAGGAGCCGAAGCGGCACTATCGCGGCGATTTCGGTTAGAGTTCTCCGTCAACAGCTGCAACAGATTTGGCCATATAAATATGTACAATACATTTACGTAACAATAATGATCATACCCTTTTTAGCTCGATGTTTCTTCGAATAAAGTCATTCAACGCTATATGAATGAATTGTACTCTTCTGACCGGAGAAGTTATCTCACCGGCTTGAATAGTTGTAACGATGGAACACCTTTGGGAAGACGCGAGCTGACCCAAGCTCCAGGTATGTATACTCTGTTCATCTTGAATTGCACAAAACACGGTCCGTCAATAGTCCTCTAATTGGCCCGCTAGTACCGTAGTGTACGTCCACGCCGCGCTCTCGGCAGACCCAGGTGTGCACCCGGTGTGCAGAGCAATCGATTCGTCAATGCCGTCACTCGGCCACCCTCCCTGCCACCCGAGTCTGCCGGGAACGCGTCGTGGACGTACACTACGGTACTAGCGGGCCAATTAGAGGACTATTGGCGGACCGTGTTCTGTGCAATTCAAGATAAACAGAGTACGAGAAGCGCACCATGTTCCCATCCGAGGTTGAGCTAAATAAAGTACAAAAACACGAAATATGGTTTCCAGGTGTCGGAAGTTGAACGCGAAAAGCCTTGAATAGGACGGAAATGTTCTTTTCCGAGCGCGAAACGCGAGAGGATATCAAAATTATTTACCAGCTGTTTCTGCCCTAATGCATAGCGCCCATAGTTCCGCGCTCCGTAGCAAACCTTGCTAATTTGGAGAGCGGAATTCCGCTCTTCCCTGTTATAAGCTGGTTTTTGTATCCTTGGGCATCTTCATAGGTTTAACCGCAGCGCGGCACGCGCGTGACGCGCGGGACCAGCAGTGGACTATGAAATTTTCCACCGCGCGGCAATAATGAGGGAGGAGCGGGAAGTAGCTATGAAATCTCCTGCTGCAACGCCATGTGCCTGGGTCAATACCTTCATCTTCCACCGCTGGCTCCGGGCGTGGCGCGCTGGGGTGAGGACTATGAAAGATGCCTTATGACGCTGGTTTGAATATGGTCATTGATCGGTGGGTTAACCCGAGTTGAGTATCATCCGCATTCCTCCAACGACGAGCTACTCGCTCGGCGTATAGCATTTAGAGCTTGCTCTGTGCTGGATATGGGTTTGATGAGGGAACTCTGCAGTGACATGTGTACATAAGCGGATCGGATTTAATTTAGCTGCTCCAGCCGACCGACTGCGTCGACGCATCAGGAAATGTGTTATTCTTGGGAGTTATTTCCCATAGACGTCAGCTACTAGGCGCATTCAGAGGCCAGATAGGGTGGGAAAACTGATTCTTAGGCCAAAAGCGTCACATACTTGACGTAAACAGCTCAGGTCGTCCCGCATATCTTCTGCCATCGATGGATTTACCAACATGACTGAACGGATTTGAAAAAGTTCACAAGGGGATAAGCGGATAGACAAGGAAGATCACTGGGAGTGAGGACATTTCACGTGCAAATTTTGGAGACGTCATGTCGACGAGATAATTCTCGGCATTCTTCGAGAAGAAATTCCGGAATCTTCTTCGAATTCGGGGAAGTCGTTAGATACGTACATATGTATCTCGGGAGAGTATTCCCGTACAAGAAAACCTTATGCTTACTCTCTATAGCACAATGCATGGATTGAAAACCCTAATGGCTTTGTGGTGCATATCCGTAACCAAAGTTAGTTCGAATTGGACTGTCCGCCCACGTTGTCGGCGTGCAAGTGAAGCGGCGGTTACCACAAAAGCAATATTTCGGACGAGCATCCCCATGGCTGCAAGCAGCTGATTGCGGCAATTTTCACCATTTTCACTTGTCCCTGCTGATCGATTTCCAAGTCCAACAAATACCTTAGCGACAGTCGCTCGACACGCACGTCGACAGCGTGGGTAGGCAACCTCTTTCGGACGGACTGTATGCATCTCACAATAGGTTCTTGTCAAAACAGCAACGTTATTTGATCATCTTCATGTGCAGTACATACTATTTCCAGGTGACAGCTAAAGAAACATGTTTGCCCACATCCTCAAAAACTTCATCAATCAAGACCAGCCAAAAGGGTGAGTTTTTATTCTGATTTTTTTTTTGGATTAGACCAGTAGATCTGTATCTGGTCGTTAACATACTAGACAAAAACGAAAAGAGTTGTTCCTGCAGAAATAAAACCGAAAACAAAATTATCTATATTCCAAAAAAGCATTCTTGATCAAGAAGAAAGACGGAAAGAAACCTACTTCTGCTTCGTGTCGAATTCATAGGGGGCCGCGACGCATACACGCGGGGCCTGCGGAATTGACGGGTATTTGGGATGATGACCATCCATCGAATGATTTATTGTCGCTGCTTGGTTTCCTTTAAAAAATCACGCAGGGAGGTTATTTGGGGCGCTGATCACGAATCTATGATTTAATTGTCGATTTTTCGAAAATTTCGACTTGATTCGTTCAAATTTTCTCATCGGGGGGGGATTTGGTAGCAAATCGCGACTTTTGACGATTTCCAGAATGGGTCAATAGGTAAGGCCCAAAATTTTTCTGTTTGGGTTTTCTGGAACGCAGAGCACGAATTTTTATTGATTTTCAATAGATTACGGTATGTTAAGGGGTACACGGTATACTTCGGCGACTCGACAAAAATTTCGAATAATCGAGTTTTCGACTAACTCGATTTTTCAAGATTTCGAATAATCGAAGTTTTCGACTAATTCGATCTTTCAAAACTTCGAATAATCGAGTTTACTAACTCGATTTTCAAAATTTCGAATAATCAAGTTTTCGACTAACTCGATTTTTCAAAATTTCGAATAATCGAGTTTTCGACTAATTCGATTTTTCAAAATTTCCAATAATCGAGTAGAATTGACTCGATTTTTCGAATAATCGAATGATCAAGTTTTCGGCTAACTCATTTTTTGCAAATTTCGACCAATGAAATTCTAAAACACCTTAATTCGACTGTTTTACTCGAATCACTTTTCTTTCCTTTTTTCGAACCAGGAGCGTACCGCGATTCTGTCAGCCTCACCCCTTATTGTACTGCGTCCTATCACCCATGCCGTCTCGGTGTTTTACCCGAACGAGTGTTGCCTAGCAGATTAGCCCAAAGCTATAAGGTAGTTGCCCGTGTCCTATTTCGCGCCGCTTTACAAATCTGCAGAGCATGAGCGCGCTGGACCGGGGAGAACGATCACGGTAGCATCATGGTACGTACACAGCAGGGGTGTGCGGAAAATTCTTTTCGGTAAATTTTTTACCGAAACTTTTTCCCGAACTTTTTTTTTCGGTAAATACGGTAAAAACGGAAAATTCGGTAACAATTCTGACTTCGGTTTTTTGGTGCCACCTGTCGTTCTCTGAGCCGAAATCCGGTCCGCAACTGCGTACTACGGCTGTTGCATCATGCGACGCGTGATAATCGTGCTGGGAGAAGGGTGAATCGTGGTGGGACCAAGTGATCCCAGCACGATTAACACGTGTCGCATATTGCAATAGTCGTAGTCCGCAAATGCGGACCGGATCGCTGAGGATACGATAGCACAAATGGCCGATAATATTTCTGTATCATTTTCAATAGCGCATGAGGATAGCGCAAATAATGAGTGAGTTTTACATATTAAACTGAGCTCAACGGGTGAAGCTGATCAGCGAGACGTTGATTCTGAGAAAAAGTAACATTTCAAAACTTTCTTGTTGTCAAGGTCTTTCTGTAGTTACTCAAAATCAGGGCAGCTGAGGAAAACATCCATTCCGCCTCAGCAGTGCCAGGAGGCGCGCAAAAGTACTTATTGGTCAGTGGGGAAAGGTGCTGGTACGATGATTTTACAATGGAGTCGTACCAGAACTACAGTGGATTCAGTGTTGTGTCCGGGGGCTCCAAAAAAATTCAGTTTCTGAATAATCTGCTTCAGGACTCTGCTAATTGAAAAAATCCAGTTACTGAAACATCTTCTCTAGAACTCTGCTGATATGTATTTCTCGGAGTAGTATTTCAATAAGAGGAGGCACGCGACATAAAAAGTGAAAAGATCGTTGGATTATTCAGAAAGTAAGCCAAAGGAGTTAGAAAGAGTATCAAAAAGAACTATGAAGAAGGATATCGCGCCAAAGGCATGTCATAACAGTAGCGAACCCGTGAAATACGAGTAAGAACTAGGCCGATTGAGCTAGAAACACCCGAATTTTTTCGGTAAAATTTCTGCAAATTTTGAGAAAAATTCGGTAAATCGAAAACAAATTTTCCGAAAAACACCGGTTAATTCGGAAAATCGGTAAATCGGTAAACGGAAAATGCACACCCCTGGTACACAGGAATGACCACGGGTGGGTCGATCGGGTAACTTTCGCGGGACGGGGGCGGATCGCGGGACAAGGGGAAGACGTGCGCCGCACAATCGCGGATCGCGGTACCGGCGCGAAAGATGTCCTCACAACGGAACTATTATTAGTTGCTCTGGCCATTCCTGTTGGAGTGTACTTTCCCAAAACCGTTTTTGACGTAGAATCCAAGCGCGCTTTTTGAAGTTGCCTAAAACCACTCTGTAAAAAATTGTAGGCGCTTTTCGCCAGAGTTCCGCACCTCTTGTACGTTCCAAAACGCGATTTAGCCTTTGGAAGATCTGGAATCGGACCTCATAATACGTGCTCAGCGCCCAAAACAACCCCTTGTTCGAAGTTCAAGTGAGAGCATATTTTTCGATTTTTGCACAGAGTCACAGCCTTTTCCATTTTCACAAATTTTGCGCAGAGCTTTTATTTATATCATATAGAGGGCTCTGAAAGCGTTTATAAAAGTGCTCCAGATTTCACCTGAAATCCTCCCAAGTCGGTTATTTGGGGCGAATCTGGGGTTGTTTAATTTAGTCAGACTTTCACGGAACGGAGGCGATTCGACTCAGCATTTGTTCCTGGGGGCTATTCGGGGAGCTGAATACGACTTTGATAATCATTTATCTGTTTTCGAATTATTAAGGTGAATTTTCCCTCCTCAATAGCATGGCACATATCACAACCTATAGTATACCTCAAAATTTTGACAAACGGACCCCAGATTCGTGTTCAGCACCTTAGACCACCTCTACATACAAGTTTTGAGCAAAATGCGGAAGTTTTTTTCATAGAACTCAAAAAATTCCATGAGAGGTTACCCTTGCCTGATCGCCAAGCTTTCGAAAACGCTCAAAATAGTTCTAGAAAAGTACATTTCATATGGAATGACCACGCAGACTAAAAGTGGTTCCCTTGTCAGAGTAGGACTGTTGGAACCAACACTTATTTTTTAATGTCCGTTAGTAAATTCCAAAGACAAAATTCCAAGTCTTACGAAAACCGAACAAATTTCATTATTGGGGAGGAATGCAACTCAGAGGGATCACAGCATAAGTGAGCAAGCGAAAATCTCCCTTGGAGACTAGAACCGTGGAAATAGGCGGGTGTGAGTTTAACATTAATAAGTCACGACATATAGTCGTCTATTTCGAGATCTTCTGAACTCATGGAGGAGTCTCCGCCATCATGGTCCGCAACATGTACGTCTTCGAAAATTGGTGGCTCAGTTTCGGTTAACTACATCAAGTAATTTACCTGACGGTGATTTCTTTTGACTCGAAACAGTCGACTATCGAGTTCATTCGACTATTAGGGTCTATCGAATAATCGAGTCTTCGGCTAACTGGAAATTCCCAAATTTCGAATAATCGAGTCTTTGACTAAGTCGATTTTTCAAAATTTCGAATAATCGAGTTTTCGACTAAGTCGATTTTTCAAAATTTTGAATAATCGAGTAGTCGAATGACTCGATGTCGACTGTTTAGTCGATACCAAGACTCGATGACTCGACTCGACATAAGTATAGTACACGGTACCTTGGTCAAAGTCTCAGAGTTGGCTCTAAATTTCGCTGTGGGTGTTATTCGGGACGCTGAACACGAATTCAAGGTCCATTTTTCAA
This sequence comes from Aplectana chamaeleonis, assembly GCA_029168955.1. Classification (NCBI taxonomy): domain Eukaryota; kingdom Metazoa; phylum Nematoda; class Chromadorea; order Rhabditida; family Cosmocercidae; genus Aplectana; species Aplectana chamaeleonis. The sequence continues at coordinate 1,201,973 of JAPDOI010000211.1, forward strand.
TCTTCAAAATACTAAGGTAGGCGACGCCAGTTAAAAGGCAATATGCCTACTGCAACCTAGAGTAACTATAAGTCTAGCGACAAACAGACCCCAGATTCGCGTTCAGCGCCCTCAATAACCCCAGTTGGAAGTTTGGGATAGGGACTCTCTACACACAGAGGGAGGAGTTATCCCGTTTTTGCAGTTCGACACGTGATGCCTTTATACTTGTTATCCGAAGATAACTTTTCGGATAATGGATGGATTCGGATAATGCCGATTTTAAAATCCCAGGATATTGGTTCGATTCAGATAATGCGTATTTTCAAATTTTAAGATAATGGTTCAATTCAAATGATGCCATTTTTCCAATGGTTCGGATACGGATATCCGGCCGGATAATTTCGGATAGCTTCGGATATTTTGGAAACAAAGTTGAGGCAAAACGGTGAAAAATAAACCAGGTGTTCCAGGGAAGCCTTTAAAAACATCCATATTTGAACAAACAGTAGTACATCATTGCATTTACAGCATCTTAACATACAAACTTCATCCTTCATATATGCATATTAATGAAAATATGAAAACAAATTTTCAAGTACTCTATCGTCGTTGGTAGGCACAGTATTATACATACACAGGCTTAATTCAGGACAGTCAGTTAGTAAAAAGTATGCAAAGGCAACTATACAAAAAGTTCTACAGTGAATAACTAGCCACTTCGTCATCTAATTTGACCCGCACTATTCTTCCGCGCCGCAAGGACCCTTCCGATTTCGGAAGGAGGAGGAAAAAACCCTGAGTTGATGTACTCAACAGAAAAAGGGCGTGGCCTAGTGCAGTTTCATCTGATATTATCCAAAAATTATCCGATTTTATCCGAAATTTTACCCGAATTTTTGTCCGATTTTATCCCAAATTTATCCAAATTTTATTCGATTTTATCCGAATTTTCGACCCTTCGGAAAATGATTCAATTTAGATAATGCAGATTTTAAATTTCCCCGATATTGGTTCGATTCAGATAACGCGTTTTTTCAAATTTTCGGATATCGGATTATCCGAACCTCGGATATCCAAAAAAAGGTGATTCGGATACTAAGTATAGACGCCACTCAATTGAAGCGAAGATAATCCCGAGCGGAATTAGAGACGCGAAAGGCGGGACAAATCTCCTCGGTGTGTAGAGAGCCCTATGCCCAAAGTTTTGAGTCGAATTCGGAATTTTTTCAAACACCCTAAAAATTGGCCGATGATAGGTACTATACTTTTACATTTTCAGCATTTTTTTCGAACATTCGACGATAATTGAATTTTGAAGTTTTCGAATATTCGACTTTCGAATAATTCAGGATTTGAAGTTTTCGAATATCTGACTTTCCGAATAGATCGAAGTCGACTTTTTCAATCGAATGATTTTTCTTCGAATCATTCGATTCGGTCAAAGTATAGTAGATACCCATACCTTTTTCGCAAAGCTCCAAAACCGCTTATATTTTCGTTCAGCGGTGTCCGTAGCAAAATCCGGATGTCAGACTCGGAGACAGCGGGCGAGAATTTACTAGAAAACACTCATCTTCTTTGAAATGATGGGGATGGCCCTGCGAGGTTCCCTAGTAAGGAGATTGCCAGTTTTCCTTCATTTTTTAAATCTGTAATTCCTGGAAAGCCACGTTCAGTTCACGTGATTGCGAGAGTTCTCCCTCAATCATGCAGGCCTTTGGTCATAGTCTGGGATTTCTTTTGATCCACCAGCAACTTGTGACCTTGCGGGATCGATTGGGTGGTCAAAGGGCGGGCTGTTGGGCGTTTCGAAAACCTGGATCGATCAATCGGCTGTGGCCATGTGTGCAGACGGGTTCCAATTTTCCCTCGTTATCCACTCCAAGTTGTCTCCTGTCCACTTTTTTTCTGGAAGTGGTTACATTCCAGTACAGATTAGGATACTCTCTTCTTTCTGAGCATCCTCCTTTCAATTGTTTTTAGATCTTCCTTTGTACAATGAATTTTGCTCCTCGAAAAACTTTTTTTGCCAATATAACATGAAGCAAAAATAAAAGCTCTTTGCAGAGTTCGATGACTTTCTGGGCTTTTTCGAGGAACACCTGGCATCAGGCGACCTATAAAGATTCTTAGGTCGAATTTGAATTAGAACTGTGAGATACCGGAAACTCTAGACGAACTTCATCTTCAATTCCGAGATGGTCCCCGGGAAGAGCTGGAATGGCAAAAAATTGGGAAAATGTTCCAGAAGTACGCGAAATCCTGTACTCTCATCACCATATCTCTTTACTCTAGTAGGAACTGTTTGTTGGCACAACGTAATCTTTTTCGCCTTCAAAATTCTCATTTCTCGATTGCTCTGTTCTTTCCTTCGCAACCTAGCTAGCTAATACTGTTTTGCATAAAATATTCTTCCATTATCAACTGACCTGATTTTCACCGGTCTTATCCACCGAGGGCATGCTCATCCAACCGGACAACTAGTACATACCAGAAATTAATCTCACTGAAATAAAATCAAGTCCGTGGCTTGTTTCGTCTAGAAAAAAAAACATTAAAAGGCAGCGTTCACGATGATCATCATCGGTGACTATTCACAGTGAAATGTTAGGCGAGAAGGATCCTGGGCTCCCAGTGTCGAAAGAACGGTAGAAAACGAGCCAGGATTGGCAAAATAGCGGCTGCAAACAAGCGTTTTAGAGTCACGCCTGGTGCCCCAGATCCGCCCCCTCGAAATGAACAATTGAAGACTCAGATTACAGGAATGATCAAGTCAAGGAAGTGCTGATAAGTGAGCTGATCGCTTCATTGCACTGATAGGTATCATCCTTCTAGCGGTCAATTCCTCCACGCTCAAAATCAACGTAAACAAGAGAGGGCCTATTTTGGCTCAAAAACGCCTCTTTCGTGTCCTTTTTAAGCATGCCTTGCTATGTAGGGCACCAGACCTTCCGCAAACCGTGGAGATAGCGGAAGTGAAATTTATCGTGAACACTGCTTTCAAGTCTCTACCGCGGCGGGCGAGAGAAGAGGACAGCGGGTCAGCTTATCATACCGCCAGCCGCCGGTGAGGTTTAAACCGCCCACGCCAGCCGCGGGTGAGATTTAACTACTTCTTTCTGGAGGAAACAAGCTACGGACTCAACAATAAGTCGTTTTAGTACGGTTTTCCGCCGTTACTTCGTAATTTATATATCCTAGCTCCCTCATTTTGAGCCGGTCAGAAGTAAAGCTCATAGGGCTTACCATGTCAAAATCTCTTTATCACTGTCATATTTTTCCATGACCAACCGCTTCTGCTGCAGACTTCCGCCCGAACTCACCCGAGCAAGCTAGGCTACAGGAGTCCAGTTTTTTGAATGTTTCTGGAGAGAATTTCGCGCTGATCACAATGGCGCCTTTAGAAGCGCTCAGAACCCATTGCGATTTATGGCCCCTAAAAATTTGAATTTTAACGGTGAGAGATTCGTGGACGAGTTGGCCTGTTTTCCTCGTCGTTCGCAGCCGTCGCGCTTAGGAACGGGCCATACTATAAAGCTAGGCAGATAACAAATGTAAGAACGTAGATTTTGATTTGATTGATTTGATTTATTACACGGTAGCGCCGTGTCAAAGACAACAAAAAAGAACGGCAAACCCAACGGCAATTAAGAGACTAAAGGCACCAAAATTAGTCGAACAGCAATAATAAAGCAAATGGATCAACTGACTATTAGGCATACACCGGCATCATGAAGAAAGGAGATCTTGCAAACATAACTCTGGGACAACAGATAACACTCAAGTGTCTTTTTGAATTCACTGAGTTTCCCACTACCAAACCTGACCGAAGTAGTTTACTGAATTCAGACCCCGCCCTATTGGCAAATAAGTGCTGTCGTACATTCCGCCTGGCCCCAATGAGGCCTAATTTCACCGGTGCTCCCCGAGTGGTTGATGGTCCAAGGTTGAACAACCGGCTAGCCTTGATACCAGCACTCCCATGATTGATCTTATACATCATTATCATATCAAACCTTCTTCTCCTGTGCTCTAGAGTGGTTAGGCCCAATTTAGCGTTTCTGGTGACATGACACACGTTACGATTAGTCTGAAATCATGATCAAAATTTTGATCAAAATCCATGGCGCGTCTCAACCCAATTGAGACCCAAGCCCTCGAAGTGGGCGGAGGGAGTGGGTGCTCGATTTTTCCCGCTTATCCTGAAGGGCTGATATTCTGCGTTTGGCAGGGTTGCTACTCACCGCGGCCGGACCATAATATCAAAATTTACCTACCAGCTTGGACTGTGTCTTTGGGCGCATACAGTAATATTATTATTATTCCAGCAAACCCGATTTTTTCGTATATTTAAGACAAAATATATTCACGCTTAGCCCCCCTCCCTTCAAATAGCCCTAGGGACGAGGTTTTGGCGGAAATTCTACCACTGGAGTCGGAAAGCTCATCGGATCATGTCATCCATTCATTCTAATTGGAAATCGTGATGTTAGTTCTGGATCAGGGATGTGCGTAATTACGACTAACGTCTAACGAATTTAACGACTAACGGGCTTTTTGGGTGTTACGACTAACGTCTAACGAAATGAAAAATATTTTCGTAAGCAATCCCAAAATTCGTTAGAAACTCAATAACATTCACATCGAGCTCCAACCCATGGATTACATCAGGATTGATACATATATGTAGTTTCCTGTTGCTTGTTCGAGGTGGGTGTTGCAGAATAAATTAATCCTTTGATATTTATTTTTTATACTGACACTGATTCGCATTTCTGGAATCCGACATTATGACCCCAACCGAACGCTGCGCAAGATCCGGCGCAGTCTTTGTGCGACCGGGGTCGCGCGACTTTATGGTAGGGTTACTTTACTAGTTCCCACACAGATCGACTCCAACTGAGATTTTTATAGAGGGCACTATCAGAGGTGATACGAGGACTACGCTAAGCATTAGCGATCTGCGGTACTTATTACTTTTACACCACGAAAATCTAATGTTAGTACTAAGTACTTAATGCTTCGAGATATGGGATTTCTATAAAGTGGTGTTGGAACACCTCAGTGGGCGAAATTTTCATTTGGGTGCTAATTTCTTCCGACCTTTCCCCCATTATGGAAACAAGCTCTAAACCACGCGCGCGCTCTGCTCGCGACGATGAGCAAAGAACAATTAGTGCAAAGTCGGTGCAGTTCTCCGTGTTGTCACCATGGTCTTAATTTTATATAACTTCGTATAGCGCTAAACGGCAATTTTTTGAAGAAACGAAGAGCTTAAGGTTTCTTCTGTTTTCACATATTCTTTTCTCGCCGAAAAAAGACAAAATCGATAAACACAAACACTCGAGTATTGGGTTTTTATTTATATTTTTAATTGTTTTACAGCTCAATCTAAGTTCTTTACCGAGAATGTTTTATGTGTTTAATGGCCATGAATGTTTTGGAAAACACACATCTCTTCATGCATTTCTTCTTTTCTTAATCATAAGGGTTTTTCTGCCTAAACTCTGCTTATTTGCAAAGCCTAGATTTTTCAACGATTACCGATTAACGACTAACGAGGGTTTTGGCCAGTTGAACGACTAACGAATTCCAAAATTTCTTTATTACGTTTATCCCTGTTCTGAAATAAGGTCTTCAATCGAAAATCGTTATTCCCGCAGGTGCCAACCTAGTTGCACCCTCGGCTTCCACGAAAAATGACACCAATCATCACAGAATAGGTGTTGTGCCCCCATATCTATCGCAAAGGAATGCTGCTGTTGGTATGATGGATGCATATCGATTGGTCTCCTGTCGAATTGAGGTCCCGGCGAGATGAACCGCAATGTGATCAGCGTCCATGCGTGTGTGTAGTTTTGATCCTTCCATCCTGTTCGCTGTTCCTGTCAGGACACGCCTTTCCTGTTCTGACGGCTGCGGTTTTCCCCACCCTTTTTTCAGCGTCATCCCATTTTTGAACACGTGTCAATATTTTCGATTACCTTATCTTCATTGTTAGCATTTGTAATTGCCATGTGGTGATGTTCATAATGTCCGCATACTTCTAGAGGAACCGGTGAAGAACGCTGAGTATGGGTCGTGGAAAACGAGGCGTAAAGTAGCGATATCGATTTTGTTTTCATGCTTTTTCTTTGCTGTCAGCTCTTAACAACTGTAATTCCAGGGTCGTGGTCGTCGTGGCGGATATGATGACGGTTCTGATGAAACCGGAGGCAACAATAGCTTCAGCAATCCATCTAGTCCAGTGAGTTTCGTTTTAGTAAAGACCGAATCCCTACGCTGAGGTAATTTCCACTCTACCTTTCTTGAGTGGGTGATGCCGAAATAATGATCAAGCAGTTTTCGCGGATGTGTGAATTTTCAAAAACTTCGATATTGTGACTGCCTAGGACCCCCTTCGGTGGAAAGGCCAGCATGTCAGTGCTTCAGGTCCACCAACCTGCAGCAAATATGCTCTGGCCCAGGGTTGAGCAGGAGTTGCGACTCGGCGCAACGGAAGTCGTAAAACCTTAGGAAATTTATGAAAAAAAAATGAAAATTGAGAGGAGCTCGTACAATTTGACCGAAATTTACCACAACTCTGAACATTTTTCAACCACGATCAAAGAGCTTAAGGGCAGCGTGCACGCTCGCAAAAATGGTCGAGATTTCCAGCATAAATACTGCAGCTAACCGTCACGGCGGCTGCAGGGCACCTCGTCCATGTCCGCAGGGTGCTTCCTGGTTTGGGGTGGGGATTGAAACCTCCAAGAGGGTTAGACCCAGTATTGCGTGTGGGAGCCCTATTGCTTCTCAAAAAAGAAAAGACAAGTGAAGCTCAATTTTGGTTGCTTATCGATGCCTTGAATTGGAGGTGGTGGACGAGTTGTTCGTCACCCTAAAGCACAAATCAACCAATTTTTGATAAGAAAAAGGTCTAGATATAGGTCTCTGTTTACAGAAAGATGAGGCTAATTTCAATGCACGTTCGCGCATTTGGACGAATCCTAGTGTACACAAATGAGAAAATACTCAGAACGTCGGAGGGCCGCGCCTCTGTACCACCATCAGCGAGGGTGGGCCTCTCCGCGCCAGGCGCCCTACAGGTCCCCGCCCCAGCCCCATGACTCTATAATAGCCGGGCGCGACGCCCGGACATTATCAAAGCAAAAGCGGCGCAGGGCTCCCGGGCAGAACAATCTCCACGTTGTCATCAAGCTTAAATGGGATTGGATTCAGCCTTCTATAACGATATCAGGGAACCACCTCCCACACCCGGGCGAGGTGCTGTACCCTTCTCCAAAATTTTCCAAACCCCACGATGGGTGTCCCATTCAAGCTCTAATCAATAGACTGGGGAACTTACCCTTAGGCCCCGGTCCTAGTTGGATGAGCCGACGTCTCTAGCCCGGTCGATACATCACGCAGAATGCATTGGAAATGGGATGCAAAATCACTCGGTGTATCCCCCCGCACCCCCAACACTAGCACTCACCCGGTCGATACGTATGGCAACAACATGGAGTGGTGAAGCTGAAAAATCACTCGATTGTATCCCCGCACCCCCAACCTTTACCGTCTGATACGTATGTTTAAATGATGGAGTGAGGTTGGAGAAAATCACCTCGGATGTATCCGACGCGGTCGATATCCATGCAATACGTGGATGAGAAAAATCACCAGGCGGGCGGGCCGATGATAAAACATTGCGTATCACTAGAAAGCTAACCTTTACTGCTACTTCCGTTACTTCCACCATACTCTTCCTTCACTTATTTCTCTGAACAGGTGCAATCCTGTGGCAATACGTAATCATCGTCATATCTAGTTGGATACATCGAGTGATTTTCTCAACCTCACTCCATCATTTTAAAACATACGTATCGACCGCTGGTGGGTGCTGGGGAGCGGGGGATACAGATGCAAATAGCATCAACTCTGACCAGGCGCTTATCATACTCCCGCAAAGTGCGCGATGATGTAAGTGCACTCAGTGGTGCCCGCATTGAAGCTGGTGCTACCATAAAATTGTGCTCCGTATGTGGCACGGGTTTGATTCTGGCGTTCAGCGTATCATGCGATTTGCTCGAGCGAAAATGTGTTTCTCTGTTTCGAATTTCCTGCAGTGACCGTTTACGAAATTTGCGGCGCCCCCGCCTCGCGCTCTAATGATTCTCCTCTCGCAAAACGGCCCCCGTCGCTCGCCCTTGGTCGGAAATTCCCGGGGGCACGGCCCTCCGACGTTCTGAGTATGGGTACTCTTTCGGAATAGACGACCCACTAGAGAAATTTCATGAAAAATGTTCATCCCAGTAGAGCCGTCGAATGATTTAGTATTTTTTAAACACACTGGACTGTTTGATGTGACCAACCGAGCGGTTGGTCAAGCCTCAGCAATTGCTGATTTCATTGTGTTTTTTAGTGGGTCGTCTATTCTGAAAGAGCACCAAAATATGAGTTGCACCTCCCGCAGCCGCCGTGACGGTTAGCTTCGAGTAGCATAAATGGGTCCACACGGCCCTATGCCAGTCGTCAAACGACGTTTGAAGTGTTGAATACCATCCAGGATGACATTATTTGAGCAGTCATGTCTCAGAACGCCCGTATTTTCACACACCCATTCGAGTAATAGAAATGAAAAGTCAAACTTTGAGATAAAAATAAAATACGATAATTGAGAGTGCTAGCACTATCAAAAAAGAGTGCAACGAGAGAAACAGCTCTATTCACTTGAGTATAATATGTCTACATTCCGATTAACCCTCGTCCATTTTCAAGAATGCCGCTATATTCCGGCTGGCTTTCGAAAATGGAGGATTGCATCAGTGCACAAACATGTAATATCCTGGTAAATCGAGCTGTTTTTCTCGTGCACTCCCTTTTGATAAAGCTATTACCACTCGTATGCTATCACATGTTTTCTCGGAGCTTAACTTTTCATTCTGTTACTAGAAGGGGTGTGAAAATACGGGCGTGCGTGACATGATTGCTCAAATAATGTCATCCTGGATGGTTTTCAGCGCTTCAAACGTTCACGACATGGTATGGGCCTTGCGGGCCTAGTTATGCTGATATACCGACCATGATTGCGAGCGTGTATGCTGCCTTTAACGAAATTTTCATCTCGGAAGGTGGATCGCAAAATTTTGGCAATTTAAAAAATTTCAGTCAACGAAGAAGGGGATCGTAGCTGCGCCGAAAATTGGCGCAACGGCCTTCTCAACCCTGCTCTGTCCGAAATGTGTTTCCTCGATTTGCCCATTAGGCCCCCTTCATAGTTGGCCGATAGGCTGTAACCACCCCGGTCGATACGTATACAAAGAACGTAAAGCCCCCGTCAGACTTTGTCGAAAACCTGCTGAGTCCGAATGAGTCCGCGGCGGAAAAAGTCGTGCTCGACCGTCTGCAACCGACAGTCTCTAGGAACTGGGTGCCCCCAGCGCCACCCAGTTCCTCTGTGAAACACGCAATCGATAGTAAGCGGCAGCAGTAGGTGGGGCAGAGCGCAGACGACGAGAGTCGGGATGCGGCGGGACTTGGCAGGTCGCAGTCGGCCCAAGAAAATGCAACACCCAAATCACGTGAGAAACTCCTATGTCGACCGGATGGGGTGAGGATGATTTCTGGTAGGGACGCAGCGGGACTCAGTCGGTGCATTGGTCCCGCCCTTGCAGAAGGCATGAGAACCATCAGTTTCAACTGGGAGATTGCAGGTAGGCACCACTCAAAACGTCGGAGGGCCGCGCCCTGTACCGCGCACCACTCAGCGAGGTCTGGGCCCCCTCCGCGCCAGGCGCCCTCACAGGTCCCCGCCCATGGCTCATAATGGGCGCGACGCCCGGATGCATACACAAAAAGGGGGTGGGCCCGGGCAGAACATCTCTACGGTGTCATCGCTTAAATGATTGATTCATTCTATAACGATCTCCGGGAACCACTCTCTCGCACCCCGGGCGGGTGCTATAATCTCTTCTCTCAAAATTTTCCAAAACCCCATGGTGGTGTCCCATTCCAAGTCTAATCGATAGACTTGGGAACTTACCTTTACTCCCACCCGGCGAAGTGCGCGATGATGTAAGTATTTGCTCAGTTGTGCCTGCCAATTGAAATCACTCATAAAATTGTGCTCCGTATGTGGTACTGGGTTTGATTCCTGGCGTTCAACGTGTCATGCGATTTGCCCGAGCGAACATGTTTTCGGGACAGGGTCTCTCTACATGAGGGAGGAGTTGTCCCGCTTCTTTGGCGACTCTAATTCCACTCGGGACTCACTTCGCTCGCGTTGAGGCGCGTGACATTTCAAAATTGCCAGAACGAGACAACTCCTCCCTCGGTGCTGTAGACAGCCCCTATCCACCATGTTTTCTTCTCTGTTTCGAACTTTCCTCGCAGGACCTGGGTTAACGAAATTTGTTGGTGCCCCCGCCTCGCGCCTGTTGATTCTCTGCTTGCAAAACATGGCCCCCGCCGCCTCCCTTGGTCGAAAATTCCCTAGCACACGGCTCTCCGACGTTCTGAGCAGACGGACCGCAGTCGGACTTAGTGGGTTGATTTTTTTGCACCTCGTCTCCCACGAGTTCGGTGCGTATCGACCCGGTGGGACACAGTGGTAGATCCACCGATTCTCTGACGGGGGCCTAAAAGGCAGCAACTCGGAGCATTGCTCGACACGCCGCGGTCGCTTCACGGCTCTCGTAAACAAAATTGTTGATAACCAATTGATAAAGGGTAGGGTGTAGAAGAAGTGGAGGGCCGTGTGTCTTTATTCTGATACCGTCCGTCTCAAGGGGTCAACAGTTGAGGATCTGCTTGGACATGGGAAAACAGCACCACCGGCGTTCAAGATGTAACGAAATCGGAGTAAAACTTACAAAATTATAGAGCCGTGACGTGATCACGTCGTGTCGAGCAATTTTCGGTTGACCTTTACGTTCTTATTCCGTATGCAATGCATGGCTCGCTCAGATCGAAAAAAACCCCGATGTATCTGGACTGATCCCGCCTGTCCCGTCCTCGGTCGTCCCGGTCGATGCGTATGCTTATTGAGGTGAAAAATCCCACCGTTGTGGACTGCGCCGTCCGCAGTGCGCTCGAGTGTGCCAGTCTGATCAATAGACATGCAGCCGACCACTAGGACGGTGCTGGATCACTAGGAACGGGAGAGGACGGCGCAGACAGGCTTTCGGCCGTCTATGACAGAGGCCTCAGTACAGAAATTTGTATGACACACTAGTTGAGGGAGGCACTCTAGATTCAGTTCAAGAATGAATTCAGAACGCTTTCTCAGAAGTCGAAGTGTTTCTCTATGCTGAATCTCCACGACAACAATGACTTATAACGCTCTCATAGACATATGATATCGGCGCAAATTTTTTCATTTTCATTCATGAATCATTCCATTTTCTCGAGTTGCCCCCTGAACTATTGTCAATCCCAGAAGTTGAGGTCTCGCAACCCAGAAAAGCATAAAAGTGTTCGAAAAAGGTCTAAAAGCAGGTGCAAAACCAGTTGGGGGCTACTCAAGGCTAGTGAAGAATGAATGATACCGCTGTCAGAAGTCGAAGTAATGCCTTGGGGTTTTACAGAAAACAATTACTGATAATGTTGGGGAGAAATTCTTCTATTTTCATCGCTGAATCTCGGAGTGCCCTCCCCCCAACCAGATATGCGCCTAAACGCATTTCCAAAACTGCCTGGAAGCATTGCGTAAACTGGTCTAAAATAGTAATGGAGTGCGAAGTCGAAAACTCTGGAAAATTGGCAAGTAAACCCCAGATTCGTGGTCAGCGCCCCAAAGAGCCCACCTGGTATGGTTGCGAGTGAAATCTGGACCATTCTTTCGAAACGCCCAGCCGAAAATCCCTACAAGTCCAAAACGGTATCAGTCTGTGCAAAGTTTGGAAAATTGCCTTCATCCAGTTTTGGGCGCTGAACACAGTTTTGAGGTCCTTACAAATCTATTACATCTAGTGCACATGTAAAAGGTAGTAAAAAAAGTAACAGTAAGAAGAGAGTAACAAATATAGTGGAAGCACACAAAAAAAATCCTAACAAGGGAATCTAAAAGCCGTATTCACTAACAATAAAAAACTTGATAGCTACGGAAAACCAATGATGGACCCTAGTGCAAGTAACAAGAAGTCTGTTTCTTGAAACGGGTAAGACTGTTCGAAATTTGAGTTGCTCTGCTCACCTTTACATACTCTCCATTCCAGCTCGGAAACAGGTGAAAAAGCTGCGCCTTAACGAAGTTCTGAGGCTGACGAAAAACAATTTACCCCAGAACTGCTCTACCTTCTCGTTCTGGATATTGTTAACTCGAAAAACCCTCTGCTCTTAAGGACTATTCTATTCTTCGATTGAGGATGTTATATACCATGATAAGATCATTTTTCCATACGCTTAAGGTGTAGCGAGTCCAGATTAAACATTCTGTTTCTTATCAGCCAACGTGGGATACTCGCGTAGGGTGGAATCCCTAAATCGACCGTATGAATAACTTTCTGAGGCGGTCATCAGTATCGGTGGCGCGCGCAGAACAAAGCGCAAACGCTAAGCGGAGGAGGAGTGTGAAGAATGAGACACCGACGTGCATAACAGCCAGAATCAGTGATGCGCTACAGAAGTGATTCTTAATACCACTCTGGTGAAGCTGTTCTGTATTTTTTCCAACCTATTGATTATGGTTTTCTTATTTGAGGAAATAGACATATATTCCATATACTGCAAAATTCGAGCGAACATGCATATTTTGTAGGCATTTTCTGAAAGAAAAAAAATAGGGTTTTTGGTTTTGAGAGCCCTGAATGTATCAGGAAAAGTCTGTGTTCTGCTCTTCTGGCTGCAATTGTTTTCAAATGACCATCAAACGTAAACTTGGTATCGACAGATAAAACCAAGGTCTTTGACAGAATCAGTAGGAAACTACGTCGGCGCCGTTATAAGGTTGTACTTTGCCTCAGGATTTGAGGAACCCAAATGCAGAACCCTGAGTTTTCTCGGCAGAGAGTGGGAGCATCTGTTGTTGCGTGAACAATTTTCTACGGTATCAATGGCTATCTGAATACGTAAGGCATCCCGGTGGTCCTCACCGTATCATAAATCTTAAGGTCATTCGGTGAACATTTTACATTTCACACCCAAGTTTTGAATTCCAAGCTTCCGAGCACTAGCGCGAGTTTTGGCACAGAAAAAAGGCGCTCAACAAAAATTTAGGAGGCTTCCAGCCTTTTCAAAGCTGTAACCTCGTAAGATTCCCCACCTGTATTCTTTTTGGAAATTAGAAACCGACTTAGAATTCAATCTCAGTACGTCAAATAACCCTTCATTGAAACCATCCAAGAACTGCAAACGTCGCGTTCAGCTCAGCTGCAGGAAATACGAACTCTGATATATTATAGATTTTTTTTCGCAGATGTCCGCAGCAAAATCTGAGTTCAGATTCAGAAGAGGCAGCGTGCTAAAGTAGATCAGGAAAACGAATCAGCTCTCTGATCCGGGAAACACCATGCGAGGTTCCTAATCTAGTGGGGCAGGGCTTATCGGGTTTTATCACGTCAAATCTCTTCATCATTGTTGTGTTTTACCATGACTGACCGCTCTACAAGCTCGCGTTCCGCCTGACTCATATTTTCAAGATGGGCTTTACGCTTTTCTATATACGCACTTTTGAAATCATTGCTGGAGTTCTGCGCCCCGCTTCTGGCGGCTTTCTGCGCTTTCCTACCGGGATTTCATACCTTTTTCTACGACGTGCCGTTCACTGGGGTCTCTTACGCCGTTCCACTGGGGTCCTTTCTTGTTTCACTTCTTCCAACGTCGTCCTGCGCACTCCCAACCGGGGTTATGCCAGCTTTCAGCGGCATCTGGCGCACACCCGTTTGGGTTCCGGGTAATGTGGTTTTCGATCAATATTATTGGGTTTGCTGGCTTATAATGTTCCACAGTGTAGTACACCGTCGTCCAGGGTTAGGCAGGCTTGCGACGGAGTGCACAACGGGAGCTAGTAAGAATTTCTGGGAATTTCTGAACGAGAAAATGAAAATTTGAGGAGGAGGGCTCGTGGTTTTTTTTGGAAGAAATGGCGTTTATCTTCCAACCACTTGGAAAGGTAGAATGAGAGTAGTAATGTATCCCAGTCGAGTAGTAAGAAGTTTCTTTTTTTCTCATATTTTTCACAAGCCTATCCATGAAAAAATAACCGTTGAGACGGTAACCCCCGCGCTCGCAACTGAAACTCAACTTGGTTCCAACTGCGGAGTTGGCTCTTAAAAGGAATAACTGCTGAAGAGTAGCGAGTTATGGACTTCAAGATGTTGGGTCAAGAGCTTTAGTACTAAATATAAAAGGTTGCCACGATTTTGGTCGTGAAATTTTTCATCACAAGGGGGAGGAGTTTGTAAGAAAATCATGGGTCCACAGAGGGTAAAGTAAATTCAATTTTGCGAGTCACCGGCCGCAACGGCTCCGTCAACAGTATGCCATCATCTGGACGGAAAACTCGAAAGCGGAATTTATCTGTGAAAACTGCCTTCAAGCTGGAAGAGATTGTTTCGCCTGCTGAACGTTCAGTTCATGCAATATCATTGTGTTTCAGGCTGGAAAAGGAAATCTACTAATGGCGGCCGTGGCATGTGGAGAGTTATCGTGGTGCCGGCGGATATGTGTGGCGCATGGCGGCTATGACGGTGCCGGTGGATCATAGTGGACGAGACGGGAATGTAGCGGTGGCTGGCGAGAAAGGCGTTGACGATTACCAAGCTGGAAGCTGGCATGAAAAGAAGACGTACTCAGTGAGACACTCTGGCTTCATCAACCGGATCTCTTTGGTGTGATGTAGAGGATCAGTCGATAGCGTCACCAGTGTTCGTTTATTTTTTTATATGTCTTAACCTTACAAGGGCGTACATTTCAGGATGGAGGGGGTCAAAATGCTCCTCTGCAAGTTGTGGATGGATGATGATCAGAGGCCAACAATACCATACTCAATCAACAGCTTTATTTTTCAATAAAGAAACACCAGGGCTGTATGGCAGAAGAGAGGCAGACAAGGCATGCAGTTAAACAAAGAAAGTGGGATACAATGTACAACTAGACAAACATAAATGAGTTAACTCATATCAGAAGCATCCTGGGTGACGTAAAGCTACAACCAAAATGGGATACTCATCACTTTCCAGACCCGCGTGTGCTTTGTTACCTGAGATCAAACTTAAATAGTTCTGTGTTTTAAAGTCCCAGAAGTTTCTGGCATCCACAATTTCTCAAGGCAATTTATCCCACAAATCCGATTGACCCTAAGCACGCAAATTATTGCTGTGCGCTGGATTCTGAAATGAATGCACGTTCAAACTGAAGAAAGCAGTTTCTGGTTGAGAATGCGCAGGTGACGGGGGTGAACGCAAAAACATTTTGAAAAGGAATGTTACGGAAACCGCATCACGATTTTATAGCTTAAATATAAATCAAACTCACAAGGGAAGGATCATTACATCGTCGTGGCTATTCCAATGAAGTAAGCCTTCCTAGGATCAATTTTCGACGTGAATTCGAGTTTTTACATTGCGGCTGCGAAACTTTCTCTGAACTGGGGTTATGTATGCGTTTTAGCACTTACTCGCAGACGCATTATAACGTGTATTCGCATGAGTCTTTTCGTCGCGCTCCTGAGATGCTTTACCGATGTGAGTTTTACACCACGAATTCACCCATAGTCGTCTGGTGGTGAAATCACATCGGTGTATCTCAGGAGGCAGCGAAGACTTCTTGATTACATATATGATGCGTCTACGAGTGAGCGCCAAATATGCCTTAACTTCGTTCAGGAGAAGAGGTTTCTCTGCTGCAATGTAAAAAGTCTAATTTAACGTCTGAAATTTGATTCCATAAAGGCTCATTTCATTTGAATGGCCATGGCGTGTAAATGATTCTACACTGTGGTTGCCCTATGATATCATAGAGTTCCAGTACCTGATGATTTCGAGCCTGGCCACATAATCTAGCACTTCTCGCATAGGAAATACTTTGACAAAGGCTTGTCTGGTGTATCGCCTCTGTACGTTTTCAACGAGTTTGTCATCCCTCAGTAGAAGATGGTGACCACACTCTGTGTGCAATACTCGCTGTCGACAGTGTGGGCATGGATTGGCCTCTCTTACAGTGCCTCGAGACTGGAATGTTGGAGGCGGTCTAATAATAGCCAGTTAACCACCCGAGTGGCTACTCTTAGGGACTTCACTCTCAGGTGGATTTCCCCACGTGTGGTCGGAGCTAATGAGCGGACGGAAGTGCTTTATAGCTTCATGTTACGTGAAGCCACAACGCCGTTACGACGTAAGGGCACTCGTGTTGGAAGTTGTTGATATGGAGACAGGCTGCACTTTCTGCAGGTAACTGCAACTGTCCCAGCTTGGACTAGTCAAGCAGGTCACCACTGAAGCTCGTAAAAATCGATCGCAGGATCGTGAAGGAGGGAACGATATACTCTCAGATCATCGGCCAAGAGCTTACATGTGCTCCAAAAATTCATCCGAGATATCATTAAAGGGTGTGGTATACTTTGCCGCTGTCATGAGCGACAGGTATACAATCTAGCACAAATCGCGGCGGGACCTGCCATCTGCACAACGGCTATGGTTGTCGTAGTAATCTTATCACGCGTCTGTCGCCGGAGGGCTGACATACTGCAAAGCGTGCCAAAGCCTGTCGCTGCCACTCTCACTGTGCAGAGCGATGCAACAGCGACAGGTTTAAAGGGCGGGAGTTGTGCAGAGAAACGCGAACCGTGTGTGGCAAAGTAAACTATACCCCTAACATCACCTGTATGCACCTGTCCTCCCGTTGATCATCGATATGATCGATGATCAAGCGAGCGCGAATAACTGTCTCTATGTGTCCCTTTCGCTCGCGCAGTAGTTGGCCAGGGAATCCTATTCTCTTCAAGAACACCAAAAACCACTTTCGTTAGGGCCCTTGGTCAGAGAAGTCCGACCATCTCGTGTTGGAGGACGGTCAGTAGTGCGTTTGAGGTCCCGCGGTACCAAACCCTGTTATGGCTGTTGTCCAACGGTTACCCTTGAGACGCATAACATATCACTGCCCGCCTGATTTTCGACGAGACGCGCAGCATATTCGACCGCCTATCATTAAAATAAACAACCTTTGGCATTTTGATACGTACATGAGAACAAAAGCCGCCACTTTTTACTCTGAAATCGCGGAGGTGTCAGAGAAGAGAATAGTGAGCAAACACAAGTTTTTTTTTCAGCAAAAACTCCAACCCCCCTCCTGCGTTTTGTTCATTTCTGGTCTGGAAACAGTTTTACGCATTTCTCCGAATTCTATGGAAAAGTTTCCGCGCGCTTCCTCTATGTCTCACAAGAGATAGCTGACAGCCGCTCAACCATGAAAGGTGACAGTAGTATTCAGTGCGTTGCATTAGTATATGAACACCCTCAAAATCGAATAATTGGATACTGAAGAAAGCTTTTCGAGTAAGGGTCTCAGTTTCTATGTAATCTGTTACGCAAAAACGATGGATCACATCCATATTACCATCTTTCTTTCGATTTGACTCCAGTTTAAACGGCGAAACTTCCATTTCTGCGCTTGTTGCCTAAGTATACAAGCACTTTGAAAAACAGCAGAGTTATGTCACTTGGAATTTCACCACAGATTTGCCCAGTTCTGTCGCCTTGAATTTCACCACAGATTCGCCAGTTCCTCGTGTATATCAGGAAGTGTTCGGCTACAAAAAGAAAGCTTATCAACATGCCACGTGGTTCTCATCTCAAATCTGATGAACTCAAGCCAAGGATGAGGAAAACTTCGAGCGCCACTGGGCTCGGTGTTCCGATAGATTTCGCGGCAGCTTGAACGGTCAGGTGCGTGCACCCCGAACTTCTTTGGCGATATCTTTGCTTGTACGGCGGCATCCGCTTGTCGCTCGGCACGCCAGAAGAAGCTTTTTCTCAAATATGGACCTTTTGACACGAGCACCTAACATCATTATGTCGGCCTCGACGAATCGTTCCCGAATTGGCGCTAAATGTCTCGGTATACAACATACGCCATCCATCCGCCGTTCAGGCAACATTTGTAAGATTCGTTAGGAAGGAATCCCATTGCTTAGAGCATCATCATAAAGCATTACCGTCGTCTTCAGTTCGCAAGGTCCTACAGGAACACAAAGTGGGAAAAAGTCATTCGGTCAGGACGTTCCGCTTCAAAGACTCCTGATTACATATTGGCATTCTAAGTGGTTCCCCGACGAGAAGAAGTCAAACTAGAATGGTCCTGCTGGCTCAAAGACGTTACTGGAGAGATTTTGGCAAAGGAGCGCCGGCCTATGTCAGAGCATCTGTATTTCGGAGAAGGCAGTGTGATGGGTGTAGGCCAAATCTTCAACTGTCAGTGGTGAGTGAGGTCGGCGCCGCATTTGTTCAAAACCGAATGAACTCAGAGAAAAGTGCCAAGAAAGCTTTGCACTCTCGACTACTACCGTTTCCTTGATATCAAAGACGTCAGCTTGATCCAAGTGTGCCCAGGAGAACGCTATCAGTCCATGTGCTTTTCGGTCAAAACGAGCGATTTCGGAACACACTCATATCGACCATTTGCCTGGAATATGCGGACACCAATGTGGCAGCATCTGACGTCGGACACCAGAGGAATAAGCTGCAGCGTGTACAGAACGCTGCGCTGAGGAGTTAACGCTACTGGCTGTGCAAGGAGCTCCCCAATAGAACATCTACGCGCGGAGCCCTGCATGTTGCCAGTCAAGGAGCACTTGGTGTACTCCAGACACAGCAGAATGTCAGTGAGATGGGCAGCCTCTAACATAGGAGAAGGTTCCGTCTTCTGCGCGAGAAGCATACCCACTTCGTTTGAGGATATCTGGAGAAGGCGGCTATGAACCCTATCTAAGGAACACTGCCGCCTCAGGGTTCGCGAGCCCAAGTCTCAACTCGGCAGGTGAGCCAAATGTGCTCTTGCATCGCTGCGTTGTGGCTCATTATTCTGCCCCCATGTCTTAGGTCAACAAAATCGGACAGCAGCCGGGACCAAGACGTGCATGCCCGGACTCTGGTAGTCCCGGGACAGGACAAAGACGCACTTATTCATGCAAAAAGCCCGAAGAGACCTACCTCTTTTAACCTGACAATGTACCTTTGGACGTATCCTGTAATGACCGCCCGATCTCCTCAACCTATGGCATAAAAAAGCACTCCTGAGGCTACAGAAGAAGAAAGCGATCATTTGCCTTGGTTAGCCATACTTGCCCCGATTCAAACCCCAAGAAAAAAAAACCTATTGAACTATCTGTCTTAAAAAAATACTTCGAGAAATTCTGAGATGCCGATGTAGTACGGCAAATTAAATACTCATGAAGCAGGCGAGATTTTCTGGACGCGTGCTGCGAACTTGACGAGAAATGTTCTCAAGCGGCTCAGGGAGATCCTTTCAGACCCATTAGTTCAAACTGGTTTTTTGATCCAGTGGTTGCTGCAATTTACATTCTTATAACTCAACAGATTTTATGACACAAAATGTGATAATCCTTGTAATGTTTCGAAGTGTTCGTATACTTATGCAACTAGCAAAAATGGAGTCTGCTGCATAATTGGAGGTCGAATTGGGGTACAATGGTAATATGATGCGATTCATCTTTTCTGGGCGTGGCAGATTACATAGAAACATATTCTTACTCAAAATCTCCATTCAACATCCCATCCACCAATTTTGAAGGTGTTCGTTTTTACTTCTATGCACGACGCATTGTAGATTCCAAAGAATATAGCTGTTTTTTTTTTTGCAGCAAATTTTTGAATCCCGCACCAAACTAGATGCTTTAGAATTTCCAGTAGAGCACCAAATTTCTGGATTGGTTTTTCAACAGCAGTTTTCGTTACTAGCCCTTCTCATCTCTTCTAACTCGAAGAAGACACGCCCAGTGTCATTGATAAATTACCAACAGGCTTGACGTACGGATATGAATGAGACACGGTTATTTACCCGTGCGGTGTGTCTCTTGGAAACCAAAAAGTCCGGTTTAACTACACACGACGTTGGTTTTGTGACTGTAATTTGAGCAACGTTCCTCTACGTCCCAGATATGTTACGGAAATTAATCGTCGCAGTATAACTTCGTGAAACGTTTTTTAGAGTGGGAAATGTAATTCACCGGAGAAACTGGCTGGCAGAAGTTAGGAGCTAATACGCCGGTGGTGGTTGGCGGAGTTCAGCTGGCCACATTGGAGGATCTTCGTCAAGTGATGTGCTGGAAGGGATGAGGTGGTATGTTGGTTTCTGGCTCCATCTGATTTTTCCTCAGTCTAGTTTCTTTTGTGGCTCACTTTGTTTCCAGGGATATGTTCAAATTGTTTTCCTATACCATGACTCTCGATTTTTGTGGAGCACGTTTTCCAACCCAATGGAACTGATTTGAATTTTTTTAGTTTTAGTAGTAGTATTCGTATCTGTGCAGTTAGAATTTTATCGGCCCCTTATGGTCGCCTTCCATCATAGTTAGCTGATCCAGCTGTAGCCTTTACTCGACCTATACGTTTTGAAATTTCAGAAAGTGGAGTGAAACTAACCGAGAATGTTGCCGTTTGCAGATCAAGTCTGATCGAGGTATCTATGAAAAATAACATTAGATTCGACTCATTTTGGAAGACTGCCGAAACAAGTTTTTCTTAATTACAGCTTCAGCCTATGTTTCTCGATGTTTTAGCTGCCTTTTTCCATGTTTCTACAGTCGTCTGTAAGGGCGTGTAACAAAGTTCATGTTCAGCCTAACTCCTTCCAGGAAAAATTTGACTGTTGTTCCAATCCAAACGCGTTCATTGGATAAACAAATTGCCATGTTGCCGACTTGATATTAGGGTGTTCGCAAACTGAAGGGTTCACTTAGAGTGATTACGATAACCTCGCAAAAATCGGGTCTTTTGAATTTCTCGCTGATTGGAATCTCTTATGTAGCAGAGAAGCTGGAAATCAACTGGACCATTTTTGGATCCATATGCATCTATACACTAAACGATTCGGTATTGGGCAAAGCAGAGAAATGAGCAATTTCGCAGTTTCCTCTAAAGGAGTCTTATCCAACGTATGCTGGTGAAATACATGAACTGACGGTGGATAAAAACCTTCTGGTGTAGAGCCGGCTACAGTTTAACTCCAGCGGTGACGCCTCTGAGAGTACAGGCTGCGGCACGAGGGTGTGGACAAGGTTCCAGTTTTGCTCAGGCCCACTCCAGGAGCAGATTTTTGCCCAGCGATTTTCTCAGATCCCCTTCCCAGGAGCTTTATTTTTGTCTGTTTTTGTTGCTGTAAAATTTAAAGAAGATCAGTTTATTTTCAAAAAATGAAAAAATATCCCGGGATGCGCATCACTTGATCTCTCGTTGAGCTCACACTCCCCTCCACCATTTCCTGCAGGGTGCGGCGCGGTGTGTGTGCCAATCAATTGGAATATCCGTCGCAGGATACGGCTTTCGGTTTTGATATAACACCACTTGCTGTAGCAGCGACAGTATTGCATTGTGAGCAAAAATTGTGACAGGCTCAGCTACTTAGTCGGTGCAAACGGGGTCAGGCAGGCCGTTGCTCCAAGAGGTTTTTGAAGCGGAGCTACGACCCCCTGCTGTTAAAGATTTTAACCCAAAATTTGCGAATTACCCAGACCTCTACGATCAGGTTCTCTGACAGATAGACATCTCAAGAAATTTGTATTCAGCGCACCGGTGTAATAGCTGAATAGAAATTTTGACTGAAATCTGACGCTGCCCACGCTACCGCCTACCCACCGTAATGTGAGAATTTCATGACGACCTGCTGCAGACGCAGCTATTTCTCGCTCTGTAATCTTATTGTATCAGAGGGCAACTATTCACTACCTCATTTTAGCTTACGACACTGTTTTGGAGAAAATTCCTCTTTCTTCCAAAAGTTTTACAGAACTCCCCTAAAGTTTGATTTTCTTCTAAACATTTCCGAAATTTTTTCGGACCTCCCGTTGCGCCGGATCCGCTGCAACCCTGGTCACAATGGGCCGACTTCGAGCCACGTCTTCTGATGTAAGTTGACCGATTGGCCCACTTCTGGTCCGGCTATAGCCAACCTCGGCTTCATTAGGAGTTGTTTTTTCATTTCTCGTCTGCGTTTTCAAAATGCCTGTCTCGGCCCGGAGGGGATCGACAGCCGGCCTGAGTTGGTTTTCCGAGACCCAACTGCGACGAAAGGTGTAATGGAAGAGTTCAAATATTGGGGTGAAAATAATTACTTCACTTTTTCGACTTTTGTTTTTCTTTTTGTATTTTTTTCATTCAGTAGATGAAAATCTCTCCGAAAGCATCTCTTTCTGTACCCTATTGTAATCAATTTGGGCTTTTTCTAGAGCTTTCGGTTTGCTCTTCACCTAGCAGCGATGCTGTGAGCATCGCAGGACTATAGTCGGTAGAAACGGGGTCGAGCAGGCCGTTGCTCCAATTTTAGGCGGAGTTACGACCCCCCCTGCTGACCAAAATTTTTGGCAAAAT
The DNA here is from genome assembly GCA_029168955.1 of Aplectana chamaeleonis. Classification (NCBI taxonomy): domain Eukaryota; kingdom Metazoa; phylum Nematoda; class Chromadorea; order Rhabditida; family Cosmocercidae; genus Aplectana; species Aplectana chamaeleonis. The sequence goes on from JAPDOI010000211.1 coordinate 1,224,478, forward strand.
TTACGAATTTTCTACGATCGGTCCTCGATAGATAGACATCAAATTTGTATTCAGCGCACCGATTAACCTATGAATAGAAATTTTGACTGAAATCTGACACTTTGCCCTAACTACCGCCTACCCACCGTAATGTAGAATTTCATGACGACCTCTGCAGACGCAGCTATTCTCGCTCTGTAATCTTATTATCAGAGGGCAACTATTACTACCTCATTTTAGCTTACGACGCTGTTTTGGAGAAAATTCCTCTTTCTTCAAAAGTTTTACGAGACTCCCCCCCCTAAAGTTTGATTTTTCTTCTAAACATTTCCGAAATTTTTTTGGACCTCCCGTTGCACCGAGTCGCGACAACCTGGTCTGTCATGAGCACGACTTCGAGCCAGACGTCTTCCAGATAAGTTGACCGATCTGGCCACTTCTTGGTCGGCTATAGCCGGCTACATTGGGAGTTGTTTTTCATTTCTCGTCTGCATTTTTTCAAGTTTAGCATGTCTGGACCGGATCGAGCAGATAACCACAAATTTGTTTTCGACCAACTGCGGACGAGGGAATTTGGAAGAGTTCAAATATTGGTGTGAAATAATTACTCGCACTTTTCGACTTGTTTTTCTTTTGTATTTTTTCATTCCAGACTGAATGAAGTATCTCCAGCGCATCTCTTTCTGTACCTATTGTAATCAATTGGAGGCTTTTCTAGAAGAGCTTTCGGTTTGATTAACGATTCTAACGCTTGATCTTAGCCAGCCAGGATATAGTCCAGTAAACAGGGTCGAGCAGGCCGTTGCTCCAATTTTAGGCGGATCTAAACCCCCAGGTGATATATTTTAGAAAAATTACACGAAATTTTGCAATCTCCGAGATAAAAAATTCCTCAAACTTTTTGAAAGTGAAAAAGTTGGAAAAGTTGAAATTTGTGGTAAAATTTGTTCAAATTTACTAAGTTACCAGTTATCCTTGTGACCCTCCTCCCGTTGCGTGCCATGTCACGCCGGCCTTCTCGACCCTGGTAACAAGGATGTCTCGACTAGAAACCACCGCTCACTGCAGAGTGATACTCGAAATCGAGTGATCTTCAGGAGTGGCCACATACTTTCTACCCGCTGGAGCTTCCAAACTTGATCGTTTTTGGATTTCATTTCACTTTTGCCAGATTTTGTGTGCGATTTTTATTTTTGATTGTTTTTAATGTGTTCATTTTACTCTGTGCTTTATCTGGGCCAAATTCAGGTCCGCAATCGCGATCTCGACAAGCTTTGCGGCCGCACGCGCCTCGAGTCAGAAGGCTTCCAGCGCCGCAATATCTGATTTGCGCCGATCTGCTGACTCTGGGTGGGCTTTGGAAACTGGAAACTAAGAGAAAAATTGAAAAAAATTGTATAAAAAAGCCACATTGGGTCGGGTTTGGCTGGAAACCCGACGGACTCGAGCGCGATGCGGCCGCAAGGCGTGTCGAGACCTGATTGCGGACCGGAATTAGGCCCAGATAAGCACAGTATTGGTGTTCTATCAAAGCACCAAAGTTGACATTGTTGATAAACTTTTGAGGCACAGTCCTTCCAAAGACCATAACTTGAGGAAATATAGATTCGCGGAGTGTTCGGTGAGGTCTATAATTATACTGTAACTTCTGTGCTGTCTTATTTATGGCAACGATTCAAGGCGAAAATCTTCTATAGTCAACTACCAAAAGAATCCCCCTGTCAAAAAATATTCATGATATATGGGATATAAAGTAATTCCTAAAAAACTCGATTTGGTTTTCATTTCAGTTTTTAGAGAAAAATTCAGTAATTTTCCAAATAAGATTTTCTTGAAGGAAAACTTCAACTTGTAGCATTTCACGCTAAAGTTTGGTGCCTCAAAAGTTTTGCATAAAGAAGAGAAGCTTGCTACCATAAATGTGATTTCTGGAAAACTGCGAATATACCTGCGCTGAAGTTTCCCGCAAAGCCTGTTTGGTGCTTGTCATCTAGGCCTTAGAAGCATTAAATCTCCTCTCAACATTGACACTTTTCGTGCTTTTTCGCGGTTTGTTTTTTGCAGAAGCATATTAGTTGTGCAGTAAATGAAGTTTTGGATCAGCACATAATCAGAGTTCTACCGTCAGATCGATTCAGCGCCCTGGATAACTTCAAGAAGAAAAATTAAGTGAGAACAACAGAACTGTCTGTTTTGGCAGATGGCTGTTTGAGACGACATGGCGTCAACTTGGTTCGTTGCGCCGATGTGTCTCTTGTTTGAGAAGGAGAAACTTCTTACCTTGTTTGAAGTAAAAAGTTCAGGAAGTGTCAGATGTGGTTGGAACATTTGCTCGCTCCCTAATGCGTCCTATATTCGGCGGGTATAACTTGAGGTCACTGTTTATTGCAGATGCAAAGAAGTCAGGCATGAATTTGGTTAATGGCGGTCATTCTGCTGAGGTGTAGATATGTCTGAGAAAGCCATTGCACGTCACGGAGTCAGGTATCATGGTAGGTGCTCTCGTGACTATGAATGTTCTGTAGGGAATTAAGTGTTAAGTTGAGTTTTGGGAGGTCATCGCGGCGTTTGTTGATCAATTAGAGCCTCCACAGCAGCTGGTTGATGCGGTGCCTAATGTAAGCGTTTTTCTGGCATATCACATGCAGGCTATTCAAGAAAATCTTACCGGTTCAAGAATTGTATGACCCTTATCAATAATAAGATGAGTCATGGGGTGGGTCGCAGAACACAGAACAAATTTAAAGCTCAACCGCTTTACCAATTTGGTGTAGTGAAAGCTATTTCTCACCACTTGACACTTTCGGAGAAATATCGAGTTACCATTTAGGCTTGATTTGTTGAATTTGTTCATCCTGAACTTTAGCGAAATTGAATTTTGACGGTTTTGTAGAAAACTAAACGTGTCTAAACGGTGTGTCGCGCTTTGAAAAAAACACAAATTTAGGTGCTTTCTATCGAAGCGGGGGACGTTGTTACTATCTCAGGGGATCGCGGGGTCGTAATGGAGCACAATAGGCTTTCACCTCGACGAGGATAGCGAGAGCAGTGCGAGGGAAGAGCTGCTGCTCGAGCGGCACGTGCTGCCTTTATTGCCGCTCTTAGCAGCACGTGCTGCCCTCGTCCTCCATTTGTCGCCTCAGCTGCTGCTCTTTTTGTATGGCAATCGTAGTGTGGTAACGTGCTCAAAGTGGTCCATTTGGACAACTACGAGCATATTTACGAGAATCAGCATGGGAGCTTTTTTTGTTTTGAGCATGCACATACTAGACATCTGATTAGTTATATGTCAATTCACCATTTCTCTTTTCTCCCCCAAACAAGGTGTATGGAATTGAAGCAATCGATTGATTATCATCTCAGACGATCGTAAGCTGTCAAGAGGAGCACGACTAGCTCTCATGTTTACTGGAATGGCGAGAGCAGCACAAGGGGGACGAGCTGCTGCTCGAGGAGCACGTGCTGCCCTCGTTCTCCATTCGTCGCCTCAGCTACTGCTCTGTATTGTGGCACTTTGGTGTGGTAACACTGCTCAAAGTGGTCCCTTAAGTAATTACGACCTTACTCATAATCAACGAGAGTTCTTTCCTTTGAAAGAAAATAGACATGCCCACTCCTGGGGAAGTTGTATAGGATTAACCACAACCAATCGATCTCCAGAAATATCACACGGAATACCTTGAAGGCGGTGCCCACGATCAAAACCAGTTCGGATTTCTAGCGTAAACCGGAAGAACCAGGAGCTCACTGCATCAATAATGCTGAAAAACTGACTAAAAACTATCACTAAATAGCCTTATACACGACCCTAAACTTGAATGCCCACTCACATACGCCCACTTCCTCAACGGCTACCGATAAAAATGTCTGACGCTGAAAGGTCGGCTATAAGAAGGCAACCGATTATCAAATGGGGTAAGTCTTGTTGAGTGAGTGGATTGCACCTCTTGAGAGTATATTTATTTACCCCTAAGGCCATGTTTTCAGTAGTTTACGAGATCGGTACCGGTTGAAAGGAGTGGGCGTGAGCGGAACACGCCGGGTTTAGTGCCGCACAGGTCTTTTGTGTGCTCGTTCGTAGTATTCTCCGACATTGCTGATGTTTTCCAATTTCTGGTTCGATGTGTGCATCCTGAACCAGTTTTGTACACACCTTCCCGGGTGTACGCTTTTTCTGGCGATCCTGTCATCATGTGGACTGTATCTATTGCTCGCAAAAAACAATAGAGGAGTTGAAGTCAGACGATCCCTACTCATGAGTTCTGAAGCAAAAGTTTGTCAATGCCAGTTGGTCTTCCGGTTTGTCTTCGAGTCAAAGACCAGGCGCCGCCCGCTCGCCGTCGACCAAGACACGCTGCCATCCCATCGCCAAATCACCGCGACCTGACGCTACTAACTGCCAACTGCTCGAAGCCATTTTTCGAAACTTTAATTTCATCTCGGTAATTCATATTTCTATGGCTCAATCTCAGGTTAAACGCTGGCGGCCAATGAATCGCGCGGAGAGCTCACCTCTCAAACGGCGGTACTTTCATGCAGGATTGGCATTTTCGTTTGCATGGAGTCTTCAAAAAAAACTTTTGGTATTTTATTGATTATCCAAATCAAACGTCGTTTTACTCTGAAGAAAATGTCGTGTGAAATGACAACCTCCCGAGAAAAGTAGTTAGTTGAGAGCAATTTGAACGGTTCAACTCAGCTAAAAAACTAATGAATTGTTCTGGAAAAAGGAATAATTCGTCATTCTCGTCGGATGGTGAATGTGTAAAACCGACCGAGAATTCAAGAGGCAGTGAGGCTCTTCTAAAGTAATAATTTATTTAGCGTGTTTTTTCCATATTTACCTTGCCTTTTTTAATCAAGGAAGGTGTAGGTCAGGTACAAAATTACCTCACTCTAAAATACGTTTCCTTGAACTCAAACTTTACTCTCGCATTTTCCACAGAAAAACCAATTATTTTGGTTTGAAGGCTATTTTTAAGTGCTGAGTGGCGATGGATTGCCAAAATTGAGCAAAATGGAGAATACATTTTCTCACAGCACAATGCTCACAGAATTCAAAGTCGACAGTTCTCAAAAACAACTTTCCAATGAAGCTAATAATTTGAACACTCCCAAAAAATGTTCACATTAATAATTTAGAAATAAGAAAAAAATGTTCAGAATTTCGAAAATTGTATATGCACGGAAGAGAAGAAATCACCATTTGCAGGGAGATCAATAAATGATGAAAACTCTGATATTTCACTTCCGTTTAACCCTGGACATTCATCTAAACAATTGAAATTTCAGCGATTGAAGAACAATTTCAGGGAATCTTCATCCTTGGAATATGTAGATATAATTTTACCAAATAAAGCCATATTTCGTCTTTAAAATCCCGAGAAAAATAGATTATCGCGCTCAATTCTTTTCTCTACAGTCACAAAACCGGGTGAAAATAGATTCTTGTTTAGGGAATAGAAATTCTCTGTTGAGGAATGTTTTGGAGACACTCACATTCACTACAGACCGAGGCCTGTGTTGAACGGCCCTCACAAACTCATTACCAGATACGAGGCAGTCTTTGGTGGGCATGAGACAGTCAGCAATGCGAGCATCATTTCCTCGATCGGTGGCGAAGATCAATGGATAGAAGCAAGGATGGAAACCCGTTAAGGATATCAATGAGCTTCACCGGGGTCTTTATTTTTGATAAGTCACTGCAGCGCTGCTGCTGCACTCGAGACATCCCTCCCCGAGAGAAAGATTATAAGAAAAAGAAAAGATCAAAATGAGGAGCAGCAGTTGGGGCGAGAAGAGGGGGGCAGCAGTTGGGGCCACAATGAGGAGCAGCAGTTGGGGCGACAGATGGCAGCAGTTAGGGCGACCTTGGCAGCAGTGGGAGCAACTGTACGAGCAGCAGTTGGGGCGGTGAAGCTGGGCAAGAGGTTTCAACGTGCTGCCCTGGGCAGCAGTTGGGGGAACGAAAGGGGGCTTACACCTCGACGAGTAAATGCGTTAGTAATCCTCGTGCTGCCTTGCTAAGCCGCGGTATCTGAGATGCTTTGAAGCATTCAGCCAAAGCCCATTTTTACCTTGCCGCATAGTAATGCTTGAGCACCTACAAGGGAACACCTCCCCTTCCAAAATCAGGAGAAGTCGTTGCAGCACGAAAAAATGGGGCGTGGCTGAAGTGCGGTACCACAGTGCGCCCCTCCCCCGCTGCCATTGTACCGCCAAGTTTGAACTTTTTCCCATTTTTCTTCACTCTTAAAAGCTTAAGGAGTTTTGGTGCTATCGCAGCAGCGGTGCTATGTGGTATCGCAGTTGGCCACTCCCATTTTTCGTGTCGAGGTTTACTCTCCCGATTTTTGGCAGGAGAGAAACCCCGGGAACTGTGTTCCAAATTCAGTGCGGAACAGTAAAATGGGCGTGGCCAAGTGCATCGCGCCATAGTGCCTGCCCCCGCCAAGATAGCACCAGATTTTTTTATCTCGGAGGGAGGGGGGTCGTGGAAATTTTGAATTTTTTCCAAAGTTTGGTCAGCGGGGGAGCGCTCCATGTCTCGCATAGGCAACGATGAGCTGGCAGGGGTCGTGAAAACTGAGGTGTCAAAGGGAGGTACATTTTGTAGGGGTCGAAAATTTTTTTATGATTGTAGTCGGTAGAGGAGGGTTTAGTCTCGCTGAGGTCTGAGAGTGCAGTTCGCCCTGACCCTGCCTCTGAGTGAATGGCCAGTAGCCTTCAGCGGATTTCGACTGGTTCCTGATGGTAATGTAGTGTTTTGTTCATAACCTGTCCATCTAGTCCTTGATCTAGAAGAATGTGGAAGCTCGGTATGAAAGTTGCGCAAAGGCTTTAGGTGGCTAAATAACCTGCTTTAAATCCTAAGTGGAGCGGCGTATTGTGTTTCACTTGGAAACTTTGTAAGCGGTACCCAACTTTGTGTTCGGCGTATCAAGTATCCCCTTAAGAAAATTTGGCAGTTTTTGACTTTTTTGTGAAGGAGTTATGTCTCCAGAGGTCAAAAAATGTCGCCCAAACTCTATGTTTGTCCATTCAGGGGCGCTGAATACGAATATATGTATGTTCAAAAGGCTCCCCCTAAATTTGGCTATTGGTAATTAGCAGCCAGCCGCAGGTAATTTAATTCGCCCGCCCCAGCCGCGGTTTATATTTAAATGTTTTTCTTGAGGAAACGCCACGGACCTAACTATGGTTCGTTGTCCGGCTGTAGCCGGATGTGAAAAACCAACGAGTGTAGGCCCCCGGTCGGTACATGGACAAGAGAAGGGATGCAAAATAAAACGCCGATGTAGCCTATCGTGGCCGGCCCTATCAATATATGTATGTGCGAAAAAAATGTGGCTCGAAAAAAGTTCGGTGTAGCCAGCTGTAGCCTGGCGTATCTAATCAATAATGCAACAAACTGTCTTCCTGACGTTGCGATTAATCGAATCCTGCTGCTGAATTGTTATCAGTCGAGCCGGCTACAGTCAGCGTCACCAGTTTTTGTTCTTTTTCGTTTACGTACTTCGCAGATGTCGACAGTGTACTTAAAAGGGTTTTCCACCGTATTTGACATTTCAATACGTATCAGACTTCGAGAACCGGCTAAAGCCGATCGGCCAACTACGACAGGGCTCAAGTGATTGAGCAACATTTAGCCAACGTAGCTTACCATCATGAGCTGAACTCTTCGGGACTAGCGGTGCATAGGGACGTGTTGCTCCAAATTTATATCGCCATTTATTCAAAGGCGGGAGTCAAATCACAAACTGTCACTAGATGAAAATAAACGGAGAAATTTACCTGACAGAAAAACAACCAATGGATCAGTTCATATCCTCAAAGTACTTCGTTTTCGCAGGGGTGACAAATCTTATAGACGGTTGGTGGTCGTAGTGTGCCTCCAACCCGCGAAAAGGAGGGGAGGAGGCGAAAGGTTGTGATTGGAGAATACAGCAGCCAGTTATTGCGAATCAAGAGCTTCGCACCTCCCCCATCCTTTTTCACGGTTTGGAAACATGACGACCACAACCCCGTTTACACAACTCTCTTGTCTGAGGAGGTTACTTATATCAGATCTTCTTCTCGAAGCTTTTAGAGCAGGGACATTCGAATTCCAGAGAAAAAGAATTGTTTTGAGCCGCTTTTTTCTCAGAAGGTAAAGTATACAATGCGTAGGTCGGGTCTGCGGAAACGAATTATACTGTCAGTATCTCTTGAGCATCTATAGCAAAACTTTGCTGTATCCCCCAGTATGTATAATTTGCTACATAATCAGCGCCGCTGCTTCCTAAAAAGATTACTGTGCTTCTCTGGGCCAAATTCCGGTTCACGCAATTGCGTCTCGACACGCTTCGTGGCCGCACGCGCTCCAGTCAGTCGAGTTTCCAGCGCCAATTCCGACTGTGGCTGCTGGAATGTGGCTTTTTATACCTTTTTTCTCGAATTTTTTTGGCTTCCAGCTTCCAAAACTTACTTAGCCAGTAATCCAGATCGGCGGCTATGGCGCTGGAAGCTTCTCCGACGCTCCGGAAGCGCGCGGCCGCAAAGCTTCTATATGAACGTTTTCAAAGCTTCGCCGAAAAAGGGGAAGGATACATATCAGTAATTTTCTCCAGATGTTTTCAGAAAAATCCAGATTTCGCTCAAAACTATGTAGGGTAAGAGTTCCGCCGCTGAAGGCGCGACCAGAATGCAATGGAGGAGAATCGATCGTGCGGCGCCGCATGATCGATACTCTCCTGCATTGCATGCTGCCGCGCCTTCCAGCGGCGGGACTCTATTCGGCCCCTAATATAGGGTGCTAAAAAAGCGAACACTGGGGACTGTTTGTGTTCAGAAATTACTTAGGTTTACTGTAGGCTACGGCAGGTAGTATGCCGTTTAGGGGTAGAAGCTACCTAATATTTCCGAAAATCGGCAAATTGAAATCAAATTCGTATTCCACCACCCCGAATAACCACCGTATACAACTTTTTGAGTCAAATCCCTGAGACTTCACTGTATACCCATCGTAATCGACTTAGTCATCTGTAGAAAATTGGCAAAACCTGACTACAGATTGAGTGCTGGCAAGCACGTCAAATTACCATCAGAGAAATGTGTTTTTGGGACACATGTATCGAAAAAATCCGGAAGTCTCGCAAGTGGCGTTTTGCCCTCGAAATTTTCCCACACTGAGATTCTTTGAGCGAATAAAGCGGAAACCTAGGAAAATCGACAAAGAAATCTCAGATTCGTGATCATCGCCTCAGAAAAAACTCTGGGAGCCTTTTAAGTCGAATCGGGAACATTTTTCTGAAGCGCTTTCAGAACTCCTAATTGATATACGCATCAGTCTGCAAAAAGTTTCGAAGATTTACTGTCACTCAAACTTTGCTCAGAGGGATTGTTTTGTTCGCTGAACACGATTACGAGGTCCTTTTAAAGATTTTTGGAAGTTTACTGAGCGTTTTGGATGGTACAAAAGGCACAAAAAGCTACCGTTTTGATCTTATAACATCTCGAACCAGCGGCCCGGGATGGAATGCTGCGCATTTTTACTATTGATGCATAAGAGATATAAGCGATACAAATCGTTGCCGCAGATCCGACATACGCTTTGTATACTTCCCTTGTCAGATACGCTCTTATTTATATGTTCGTTTCCAGATGCCCGCGAACAATCCATGTGGTGCTCTGGATTCCAACAAAACTGTATGCGGAGGATCTGCGCATGGATCGTACACCCGGACAGTGTCCTATCACACTGTGGTGAGTGCAAGCAATTGTGATGTTTCTGTGTGGACAGTTTTATGCTGTGGGCCGATCGTAGTGACCGTATTGGTGCCCTCTGCGTAATTTGCGTTGGCTATGATATAACATGCGCTCAACGAGTTTGCGCCAAGACAGACGCACCGTTTGGAGGGAACTAAAGTGATTAGAGCGAACCGTGCGCACTGCAGTTCCTCCATCGTTCCCTTTCGATGTTTCAAACAAAGGTTCCTAGATGAAAAGCAGTGGTTCTCCTCAAGACATTGACCGGCGTTATGCTTCGAACGTTACTATGAACGACAAGCTCAAAAGTGCAGCTTCTCATACTAGCGCGGTAGGATTCAGTGTTCTTTTTTTTCAAAAGTCGCTATGGTTTCGCATTTGAAAAGGAGCGTCCTGCTTCTGAAATATGTGCATAACGGTAGCAATCGTTGGGCGCCATTTCGGTTACAATTATACATGGCTGCTCAGATAGCCGCGGGGTCAGATTCGGCCACGATAGGCTTTAGATTCGACTACAAAGCACTGCGGACGACGATAAGGCCCCGTTGTTTTCAAGCGTCATGTGGCCTAATCGTTGTCGAAGTGAGAAGCACGTGCCGGAACACATAGCCGTTCCACTCGGCCACGACACGCTTTTGACTCGACTACGATGCAGTTTGATGTACGACGAACGAGCCACGATGCCCATGACTGAAGACGTTGATCAATTTCTCCACAATTGATCAGGCGCCTATCAGCAGCACAGCGCGTATAAAAGGGGCCCACATCCGCAGCGAGCGCAGTCCGGTCTTTCAGGGAACCGCCCCAGGAGGTGTGACTGCGAGTCTTTTTCTGGACGATTTTTGACCGCTGAGAGGGGCTCCCCACGGTCCTCGGCGAGGGAGGCTCCCGCGCTGTCGACCGTGGCGAGGATCATGTCCTGGTCGCAGATTGCGGTGCTGAAAGAAAACGCTGATAATTTCTTGGGGCCTGCAGCTCGGGGCGGGATACTCTGACTTTGACTACGCATACATTTTTGATATCAGCATGACCATACGAATGCATTGACGTTTTAAAATTTCAAAAGTGTCTCCTTTTAAAATTTTGGCTTCTTTCTGAGAAAGTAGGTGATAACTAGGTCAAAACTTTATTTATTCTCAAACCTGATTACATTTTTGGAATCAGCGCGACGAGACGAATCGAACGGTTTTTCTTCAGATTCCAAGATTATTCACTCTGAACCAAAGCGAAGTTTCCGACGCCCTTTCGGCGTCGCCGACGCGTTTTAGGACATCCATGTTATGCGCGCTACAAGTCTGTTCAAAAGTTTGGACAACTTGCCCTCACCCCAAATTTCGCGCCCAGTGGGGTAGTTTTGGGTGCTGAACACTATTATGCAGTCCATATCCGGATTTTCAAAGACTAATGCACGTTTTGAAATGTACAATAGGAAATTTGGAAAATCCGACGAAAAAACGCCTCTAACTTTTTCAAGAGTGATTTTACGCAGCTGCATAGACCAGATTAGGAATCTGCGCCGAAAGTAGTTCTAGTACATTTCAAAAGTACATTTCATCCTGAATGGAGAGGCTGACTTAAAGTAGTTCCCTTGTCAGATGGGGAGGGGCCGCAGCTCTGGGTGACGGGGAGGAATTTTAGCCAAAATATACTCACTAAGTCATCGAATTCCGCAAAACTTTATGTCATGTGTAGGTTACCTCCATGGCGCACCGAGGGTCGCACAATGTTCCAAGCTCAGCAGGAGGGGTTGCACCTTCCGCGAACTGATCACAGCGACAAGCCTTAGCCTGCAATGTAGTTGGGTAAATGTTACCTGTCAACGATTTCTGGATCCAAACTTTACTGCCAGATACTTTGCTGTTTTTGAAAATTGTCAGAGTTTTGCATTGCGATGCACAGTGTTTGTAATGCATTTTACACTTTATTGAGTGAGCCCTCGAAGTAACGTCTTCACCTGCAATGAGTAAGGTCGGGTTCATAGTTTTAAACTGATGCGCAGCTGCGATAGTCCACCCCCTCGTTCGACATGGATGACAAGCACTTCGTCGCGTCGCCGAGTGAAGGAAGTATCAGGGTCCAGCGGCATTGCGACTGGGCACAGCAGTCGATTGAAAGTCTGGCCGAAAAAGATGTAAACTTGTAAGTCTAACGTGAGGGGTCATTAAAGTTTTGGGCTGATTTATCACTTACAAGAAAGATCACTAACAAGGGCTGATCAGCCAGGGTTGAGCAGGGTGTGGCGCGCCACAGCAGGGTCGTAAAACTTTTAGAATTTCTCTGAAAAATTTGAAAGTTTGGGGGGGTCGTAAACTTTTTGGAGAAAAATAGGTTTTCTCCAAATGACCCAGTAAGGTAAAATGAGGTAGGATTAGTCAGTCGAGGTGAGATGTATGCATTTCAACAATAAAAAAGCAGATTATTTTCAGATAAGCTGTTTTTAAGAAACGTAAACCAATTTCTCTAGCAGCACAAGATTGCAACGCGCTGGAGCGTTCTGCAATGTGTTCGCATTACATGAAGCTAATCAAATACATAGAGCATAGAAGATATATATATATATATATATATATGTGTATATATATAATATATATATATATATATATATATATATATATATATATATATATATATATATATATATATATATATATATATATATATATACCATATTTTCTCTTTTAGAAGTACATGTACTTCTAATACTCCAGACCCCTATTTTATATGTACTTCTATCAGAGGTGTACTTCAAATAGAGCTGTACCTCTAATTCTCAGCCCTCTCTTTTTGGTGTACTTTTATTAGAGAGTGTGTACTTCTATTATTCATGCAATTTTTGAATTTCCAATGGTAGACTCTTCACATTTTATGAATTCCCAGTATAACACCAAAATTTGCATTTAATAAAATTTCCAGACTTGGCTTAATTGAGTCGATGCTTCCACAATCTCTGATATCATATATTCACACCTCTCCCAAAGTAAATTTCTTCCAAAATGCTATAAATTCGTTTTCGATTTTGTTGACACGTGCTTCATCGACTTGGTATGTAAAAAAATTTAAAGGCAGCGTTCACGATAGAACATCATCAGTGACTTTCCACAGTGAAATGATAGGCGAGGAAGTTCTAGGCGCTCAGTGTCGAAAAAACGGTTAAAAACTAGCCAGGAGTGGCAAGATAACAGCTGCAAACAAGCGTTTTGGTATTACAGAACCGCCCGGTGCTCCACTTCCTCCCTCTCGATGTGAACAAATGAAGACTCAGATAACAGGAATAATCAAGTCAAGTAAGTACTGATAGTGAGCTGATCCTTGATTGCACCTTCCTGTGATCCAATTCCTCCAGGCTCAAAATCAGCGTGAAAAAGGGAGGGCCTACTTTGGCTCAAACGCGTCTTTCGCGTGGTGTTGAGCATGCCTTGCTATACAGGGCACCAGACTGTAAACCCAGGTGATATCGGAAGTGAGGCTATTGTGAACACTGCCTTTAACTGATCGCCTTTCGAAGGCCGTCCAGAGCGATTGAAATGCGAGTTCTTGAACAACCTGAGAACAGCTTTTCCAGAAGCGAGTTCTTTGCGTCCACAATCAGAGTAAAGTCTACAATTTGGTGGTTTCTGATTTCATCGTATAAGCCATTTCTATACGTAAATGATCCAATCTTCGTAACGCTGGGAATTTCGGTTTTCAAGCACTAAAGTCAACGTCTAGGGCCGACAAGTCGACTTTGATCGACTAAAATCCAATCTAACACAAATATTTGTAAAAACCTAAATAAACTCCGTTCATTCGCCGCGAATAACACCAATGTCCCAGACTTTAGCTCTGCGTTTTTCCTGGTCATTTTAAAGTTCGCTGAGGTTTGATCGTAGTGGTTATACAAGCAATCTTTGTCCAAGAAAGGGATGGCCGATAGTTTATTTTTTGTGAATATTCAAACCTCACATTATCAGAAAAAATCTCCGGGCAAACTGGTCTTTCTCCAAATGCACATTCAGTTGTAATCACTAAAATTATTGCCAATCACTAGCTTAAGTACCGGGGTCCAATCGAAAAGAGTGTACTTCTAAGAGTGTAATATATATATATATATATATATATATATATATATATATATATATATATATATATATATATATATATATATATATATATATATATATATATATATATATATATATATATATTGTTGGGGACCATTAGGATAACAAAAAGTTGATTCCCTCGATCGACGTAATGGGAGTTTTAAAGCCCTTAAGTTCCCTAAAGCCCTGCGCAGACGCGCTCTGATGAAGACGACTTTGCACCCGCGCGCAGCCAACGCAATTTCACCTTTGAGAGAAATGGAATTTTGGATCCTTTTTCTTTCATTTTATCACATATTTTCTCGATTTTCGTTATTTTCTTGTGATAGGGTGTTCTCCATAATTCATCCACTTTATTTGCTCTCGCAAATTAATTGTTTTAGCGCATTTGTGTGTTTCAAATGATTTTTTTAATAATAACTACAATTTTCTCTACAACTCCAATAGAGCTACGGAACTCCTCAGTAAGGAAGGCAGCTCTCCATGTGCGACTCTCCACCAAACCTCGGCATGGTAATAATATATAGTTATAAGGTAAAACATCTCTCAAGAAAGGTAGCTCTATTTTATGTTGAAAGAGACTAACTACTTATAGTCCCACGCCAATGGAAAAAGCGCCTATACGGCCCTTTCGTGTCCACGACAGCCGCGACCGATCTAGATCCTGAAAAGCATTACAACAATTTTTCGCTTTCCTTTAAATTGACACTGGTAAAACTTTAAAAAAATTGTTCCCCAGGAGCCCCCTTTGGGATGGGGGGTCGTAAAATTTTAGGGATTTTTGGAAAAAGTAAAATTTGCGGGGGGTCGGCGTAAAATTTTGAGATTTTGGAAAAAAATTAAAATTTGGGGGTCATGTGTGCGGCGAAAATTGCCACAACGGCATAACCAGCCTGAATCCCAGCAGAAAGTGGAGTTACCTGAAAAAAAATGGTCTGATGAGTGTTGTGCAGAAGGTATCTAAAATAAAAGAAACAATTTTAGGTTTGGTAAATTTCTTTAATTCATTATGGGTAAGATCCAAAAAATACCAAAAATCCATTTTTATATTTTTAGGCCTTTAAACATTGTCCAGGGAGGTTATTATTTAGGGCGCTGAATACAATTTAAGGTCCATTTCAGTTTCTCAGATGATTATTGTTATTTAGTTACCGTAGGAAAAGTATCATTCGTCTACAGTAACATGCCGTAATCTTCCGAAAAAACTAAAAATGGACTTTATATTCGGGTTCTGCACCGCTTTTAACCCCTTTGGACAAAGTTTGGGTTGAAAGTGTTTGGATTTCTAATAATCAAAAAATTGTCTCTTGTCGTCCGTCTTTGATCTACCCATGTGCATCAAGGAAATATAACAAACTTTGAATTGTTTCTTTTCATGTCTCTGCTACAGTCAACAGATTATTTTTTGAAGCTGCAGTCTGCGCTGTCATCAGTGCCTAGTAAGTGTAAGCAAGTAAGTTGATCGTAGCTCCGTCAAGGTGTTTCGCAGCGCCTCGCTGGAGCCTGGGAAGTATGAACCAAGCTTTAGACGCGACGCAGCTATATGGCTGAAGTCGATTTAATTGATAGCACTCACCTCCACCTGTGTCGCCTAATTGGGCCGAGGCTTATTCATGCGGACGATATTTGTGACGTACTCACTGGCTGTTGACCAACGTCGTCAGACGGGTGGGGAGCACTTAATGATTAGGGAACGTGTACGGTCGCAGAAGAATCGATGCGAAGTGTTCTCCGAATCATTCAGCTGTTTGACCATATCACAGCCTTGTTAGAGCTTGTTCAAACATGTCACGAAAAAGCACAAGAAAGTAACCCAGAAGAAATAGTGTGGACCTTTCCAACATGACCGAACTTGACAAGACAGTTGATCGATTGGAAAGCGGAGCAGTTCTATTCTGTAGTGAAATACAATTGAATAACTGTTATTACCACATTGTCCGCCTTCTCAGGCAAAACTGGGGCGTCGACTACAGGTTGATAAGTTGCCATCTCATAAACCGCGCCCTGTTGACAACTCAAATCGCGCGCATTGTAAGCCCGAGATCTGCCTGTCGCCCTGTGACGTCCGCCTGCTGTCGCGCTGTTGACATTTCGATGTGTGGCGTTTAGCAGCCTATTTAGCAGCAGTTCACATACTTCCGGACTGTTTCATCTGGCCTAGGAACTATTTTACACCGACACGCGTCGCCGTCGGCACATCGACACGCATCGCCGTCGGTACATCGACACGCTTCGCGGCTTTGTCGCCCAGGCTGCACTGGGGTCAACTGGACCTCCAGATGCTGGGCGGGGCCAATGTACCGCAAACTTGAGTAATTGAACCGGCTGCACTCTTATCACTCGAAGCATGCCTGAAAAATACGTCGTATACTTCCCTTGTATCTAGGCGCAGAAAGCCTTGCTTGGTCCGGGCCCCCGACGAATATCATTGCGTTGTGCCAGCTTGGTGACTCATGGGGGCGGATCATCCTGTTGGCGACGCCTTGGTTAGCCTGAGAGTGTAAATACTTGATGGACTCAAATAAATGTACAAGGACATAGCAACGTAAAAAATGTAGCTCAATCAAGAAAATGGTAACCTCGGCGTCAAACTCGCTAACATTGCCTTTCTCTTCGAATTCGTTCTGACGTATCCGTCCATAACCGTAAACCAGCTCGTACAGATGGAACACATCTTATCCTCGTGGCTTGTGACTGTGGAAGTGCGTATTGGCTTTTTTCACAAACTTGATAACACTCGCAAGTCACTGCTAATTATCATTGGAAAACATTCTAGAAAACAGAAAGGTCAACATGGCCAAAAAACAGAAATCGGAAAATTCCGCTCACCCCTGCTCCACATGTCGGGTGGGCCAATGTTCGGCAAACATGTCTCGTCATTTGACGAATGCCTGAAAAATGCGTCGTATACTTTCCTTGTATCTAGAGCGCAAAAATGCTAGCCGTGCTACAGCTCGAAATCGTGTAGATCATAGCTAGCGGCCACGGCCCCGCCGATATCATCGGCGCTTTGGCCAGCGGTGACTCATAGTGAGCGGATCAACCTGTTGTCGACGCCCCAGTTTGCCTGAGTTGATACAAGGGCTACGATCGTTTTGCAGCTTCCAGCTCAGTAATAGGCCGGGGTACCCGATTTCATTTGTTGATGTTTTGTATACAGTTTCACCAGGAATTTTTCTTGTTCCCTCAAGCGGGAGTAAGGTTTCGCTGTATAATTTCTCAATGGAAAGTGCGGGGCCGTAAGGAATCTCAGCTCAAAAATTGAATTTTCAGTGGGGATCGTTAGAAT
The DNA here is from genome assembly GCA_029168955.1 of Aplectana chamaeleonis. Taxonomy (NCBI): domain Eukaryota; kingdom Metazoa; phylum Nematoda; class Chromadorea; order Rhabditida; family Cosmocercidae; genus Aplectana; species Aplectana chamaeleonis. The sequence continues at coordinate 1,241,575 of JAPDOI010000211.1, forward strand.
TTTGGTCCAAAAACGAAGATGTGGACATGGAATCGTGAAAAATTCGGATAACTTCGGTCGCCTAGGGAGGGGACCAGTAGCTAGCGTTCTTTGTACCGCTGGACCTTGCCATTGAGAAGGTCATTCGTCTGCAGACTTTCAGTTTTTTTAAATTTTCTCCGTGTGCAAAGCAATGCGTCTGGTGTTTGTTCAGCGTTCTGTACATGGGGAAATGGCTGGGAACTTCTCAAGTTCTTTATTGCTACTACCGATATCGATGCGTATCCGTCCGACCCTGATGATTTGAAGACAGCTTTGCTGGTGAGTTTTCTTTATCACTATGGTGGTGAATTGCTGCATGAGACGTTGGTGCTACATGCAGCCTTATCGCAATGTTATTGTCCTGGTGTGCTGCGTTATGCCTGAATTGGGCGGAGTCGGCTGTCGCAATTGCCCAGGTGGTCGGTCGTAAACGTAGGTGCGAGCAACGCAATCATAGCGTTGCACTCACTACGACGGCGATCGACCAACTAACGAGCCATTCAAGCCAAATGACGAGGAGTAAAAAGGAGAGAAATTAAAGTGTGGTGAAATAGGAATAATATCAACAGTAAAGGAGTTATTCGATTCAGTTCGCCTGCTTGACAGTACATAAATGACCCGTGCTTGAAAAAAATTCATGAGAATCTCTTACAAAGAACTACTTACTGTAAGTCATACTATGTTCCAAATGAAGTATGCTTTTCTAGAGCCATTTTTGGACTTAAAGTCCGAATATACCCATCGCAGCTACCTAGACTCATTGTAAAAAGAAAATATAGGCATTTTTTCTCTAGACCTCGTACCTATTCTACCCCTCCAAAAAGCGCAGTAATCTTTTCAAAATCCGGAACCGGACCTCATAATCGTGTTCAGAGACTAAAACTACCCCCTAAACCCAAGTTTGTTTCACATGTTTTTAGTAGAATCCGGAGCAAAATTTAAAAAACAATCTAAAAATTCCATGGGGTACCTCGCCGCGAAGCTTTAAAAACGCTCATAACTTCTTCCAGAGTGAGTCTAGGCAGCTGCGATGGGCACATTCGGATTTACGTCCAAAAATGGTTCTAGAAGAGTACATTCCATTCTTACTGGTTGGTATGACTTATAGTAGTTCCCTTGTTAGGCATTTAGCCGATTCTGAGTATGGAATATTGAATCACCGTTCTTCCCCAACAATATATTAAAATTGCGCTCTGGAACTCAATGGTATTTCTGCAAGCCTTCCTTGTTAATTAATTCAGTTTTCCTTTTTTTTCAATTATCGATTCATATTTGATTCACTCAAGGGTTTGGATAATGTTCTTTTTTTCACATCGAGTCATTAGTAATTTAATCGGTTTTTCAAATTTTTGAGTCATTTGGTACAATACCGCTGCTATTCAGGGAAAAAAGGGGCGAAAACGGCAAAATGGAGCAAATCAGGCGTCTTTCTACCATAACTCAGGAAAGAGCTGTGTAGTCCTCTTTTGAAAGTTGTAGTATTTGTAATAGAACCACATGTAAATATGTATATAGAAATATAGAGGGACATCTATTATTAGTAGGTACATGTATTTAATGATGATAATGATAATACAAGATTGGTAATCAAATGTTTCTAGAAACTGTTACCTTTACTTAACCTTTATAAAATTGGATCGATTGGCTTCAGTAGCTCGTTAGTTTGGTCCAGCGGCCATCCCGAGTGAGAGCGACACTGATTGCGTTCTCGGGGGGTAGACAACAGGCACTCTGCTGTGGGCGGAGCCAGAGGCCGGGCCGACTCCGCCCCTCGGCGCGGACGAGATTGCCTCCAGAGTGCCTCTTTCACAAGTGCTTCGATTTGATTACTTCCTCACTGTATTCGTCTGTATTCCACTGAGATCACTTGAGCTACTATTCTGCTGATAAACAATTCTAATTCAACCCCAATGGCTTACCCCTTACGATAAACGCTGATCCCAAATGCATTGGTTTGTTTAACTCGCGAGAGTTTTCATGTTTCCATGTCAACATAAGGAAGCTTTTCTTGACCAGCAATACATTGATATTAATGCGTTAACCCCCATTTCTACTACGAACTACTGGATTTGAATATGGGTCTGGCTTCCAAATTATTTTTAAATTGTTCATACTTTAAAAAATGTGTTTGTGAAACCTTGGGTAACTCATGCAAGGTGGTCGAGCTCAAATTTTGTAAAATGTAAATGCAATCTATTCTTCATTGTGGAGCAATTTGATTAGCAAAATTTCAAAGTTAGGTACAACCTTAATTTCAAGGAGTGAAAAAGTTGAGGAATTTTCCAAAGCCACTGATACAATTTTTTCTTAAACTCCTGTAATTGTCAGGTGGGTTCGATGATCCACTTTTCAAGCTCGCCTTTGTAGCAACATAAAGTGGAAAGCCGAAGCTGGACACAAATTCGACAATTTTCCACTTCCACTTCGCACAATTACTTTTTAAATTTTGTAGCACTACCTCGCACCACTCGTATGCAAAGTAATTTATTGCACAGTAGGTATTTTCTCTTCTGTGCCTTCTTTCCTCTTCTGCCTTCTGCACAGTTTTTAAGTAATATTGGCGAGTACGCACTGAAGCGGAATCAACATTTTCTCGTCATGGGATTACTCCCCAAATTGTTTTAGGGAAAAAGCAAAATCTAAACTAATTTTTCTGAAGAACCAGAGATTTGTATGTGAAAAAATTTATTAAAGGTTTCGAACAGAAGTTAGAAAACAGTGACGAGATTTCAACTTTACTGTTCAATAAAATTGTCACATTATCAGATAGAATTTTTAAACATTAAATAGCATGTTTTCTACACCAGAAAATGCAAAAAATGCTGTAAGAAACACCACTTCAGCAATGAGAATCTCGAATTTTTGTGCCGTCGGTGGTGTTTTCATGTTTTTATTCATTAATGTCCAATTGAATTTTAGTTTTAAACAGTTGAATTTTCCGTCAACAACAAAAATCTCATTTACCTTCTATGACTGATTTCTGTCGTTCGCTGAAAAAGAAGTAACATCACTTTCTTCTTAAACATGGTCTGAGCCTATGGATTCAAACTAATAAATCCTCGTTGACATTAGCCGATACCTATCTCTCTCACTCCACCGACCCATAGCCCATTAGCAAATGCCATTGGGACATATTTACGATCCTGGGTCGCTTGTCTTCGGATTTGTTATGTCCACTGGCTATGCCGGATCACGAGCGGTCTAGTGGAGGCGATATCGACCCATATGTGCCAAAATTATTAGGTCAGAATGGTAGAAGGCTGAGAATATACGGAGATTAAAATAGGCATAACTAAAAACAGTGTAAGTAAGAATAAAAATTGTTGTAAATATCAAAACTTTCTACTTCTACTCCTTTTTCAAGCGTTCGTCTCGTTTTAGAATAAATTTTTTATAGTGAAAATGAATATATAATACTGGAAATTAAAAAAATGAAATAAGAGTAGAAACAAACTTCAAGAAAAAAAAATCATTTAATTTTGCCTGAAAATCAGATGCGTTTTCATGACCGCTAAATAATCAAAAAATGGGAGTAGACGTCAAATTTAGAACGAACTCCTCTTTCTGATTCCATGTGACTGTTCACCTACGTTTTGATTAAGAAAAAATCCGAATTCATAAGTCACCGACGGTGCTTTCCTCCTTTCTATAGCAACTTTATCGAACAGGCTGAGAATTGATCCGATCAAGCAGAGGTTTTAAAAATAGGTCCGAGTTCTTTATTTGATCAATACCACTCACTAAATTCCTTCATACAAATTATATGTGAAGATCTTTAGAAAAGTTACTGCCTAATAAAACTAACACAGGAGTGGTTTTAAAAGAAACTCGTCCGATTTTTCTATTGGTGACTAAAAATGCTAACGAGGAATCCCAGTAGACACTTCGAATAATCTAGGAAATTCGTTAAAAATATTTCACCAGCATAAGGCATATCTATGATTTTTTCAATGCCAACAGTTAATTTACTTGGAAATGAAAAGTTGTCAGGAAATCAAAAATCTTTTCATAGGGGCAGGATAACTGGTATAGATAATGTCAAATGTAAATCAAGGAATGGAGGAAACAAATAACACTTGAGTGTTTTTAAAAAAAAAAATATTTTTCTTCAGGGGCCGCGTGGTAGGTAGTGAAGTGATTTAAAAGCCGTAAGCAACATTTAGGATTACTGCAATACGCAGACTAGGGATCTTATCATGATTCATTAAACATTTCTATCTTTTAAATAAAAAAGAGAAGGAAATCGAGAAAAAGGACTCACCTTTTTCATAAAATTACCTTTGCGGAGAAAAAAAACGTACAGCATCATATTGCCGGTCAAAGAAAAGTTTCATGTTAACAATGAAACATGAAAACTCTCATGATTTAGCAAATCAATGCATTTGGGATCAACACGTTTATCGGGAGGATTACTATTGGGGGTTGAATGCAACTGTTTATCAGCATCTAGTACCTTGCAGTTCAGTGGAATACAGGTGAATAGTGTAGAAATACAGTGTAGGGGACGCAATCAAATCGAAGCACTCATAAAACAGGCACTCTGGAAACAAATCTCGTCCGCGCCGAGGAGGCGGAGTCGACCCACCTAACTGGGTTTTTCCCACCCGAGAGTGCCTCTT